>CM064514.1:8916211-9170925 GCA_032716605.1 Paralithodes platypus | reverse complement strand
GATTCTGTCCCGAACTTTGCGCCATATCAGCGCCGGCTCTTAGATCTTAGCAAGCCCTAAAATTAATTATGTTGGGCTGTACTTGCCCACCTGAAACTGCTGCCCTTTGACCAACTGTCTAGTGCCTCCTTTCATCCTACCCGATACTATCCATGCTCCTTAGGTGTTCCGCATTGCCTTACCATCCTTCAGTGTTGATTGCTAGTGGGTGTGATAGAGGATTCGTGGGCATTACTGGTCTGCAACCGAGATAAGACAACTGTCGTCCTACCAATCCTGTCTCTTACCGTTCTCCACCAAACTGAAGAGACACCACCAGAGTTATTCCACAGTGGGGGCCATGAGGAAAGATGCTTGGCGATGTGATCAGCGGTGAAGGAAGATGTCGCGATGTATATCGCTCCCCCCGCACTATCCACCAATCATCATCTATGGTGGACCACAACCCTCTTACTTTGCTGCACAATATAAAGAAAGCCACAACCAACGGGCCTTCTCGGCGTGTGGCGTCTAAATGTTACATGGAGTAGCCAATCGCATTGTTCGGGCCATAGGATTGCGGTGGAGTAGGACAATTTGATTGCAGACGGCCGCGTTGTCAAGGAATAGATGCTCCAACCTACAGCTGTATCCTTATTCCCTCGTCTCGCTAGAGCCTAGTCCTCTTCGCTTCGCCCTTGCGAGGACTTTAAGGGGAGGGTGTGGCACTGACCTATAGGCTCTGACTGTACGGGTTCACTTCGCACCCTTGTCAAACGCAGGTCAAGGGGCCAGGTCTGAGATTGGGGTCGGGGCTTCAAGCGAAACGAACCAACAGAGGCCGGAAACTTCGGCAGTTTAGCGCAATATCCTTCTTACTTCTTATCAGCTCTCATTTTGATCGAGCAGAGTTCCACGGTCGTCACTCACATAAATATGTGGGATTCAAATTAGCAGTTCAATGCTATCTGCTTCTCATGAACACCAGGGGGTGGAAGTTTCTTTTCTGGTCACATTAAATCTAACGCGGACCGTTAGTCAATGACGGGGCGGGAATAATGAGTGGGGTTGGGGCATTTGTGGTATGTTAGAGCTGTTGCCTCGGTGAGGACAGTTCTCGGGAATAGCGCTTTCCGAAAGCGTTGTTGGTTTAAAGAGCTCGGAGGGACTACCCCGGGAGGACCCGCCTTCGGTTTGACTACCGGGAGATATCGTGACTATAACTTATATTTTCATTGTTGATGGTTGTGAATGTATGGGGTTTTCAGGTTTTGTATAAATTAAATATTTTTGCATTAATATTAGAATTACCTTGGTGATTGTGTTTTATTTTGTTTTATAACTTTTAAATTATAAGTTATAATAATACATAATGGTGGTGGGGTTGGGGGTATATTTACTTCAATTTTATTCTTATTATATTAACAAAATGTTTGTATGTCTTTTCTTATTCCATATAGCATATTTATACCCTAATGATTAAATGAAGTGAGGAAGCCTAACCCTATATAAGATCCGAAAGAACTAGCTTTTGGGGGAAATCTGATTAAAATACTAGAACAACTGTGTAAATGTAACTACTCTTAAAGTCGGTGACGTTTACCTTAATACGGAGTACTAAAATAATAAAAGTACTTATCGCATACGTGAACACGTCTTCAACTAAAGTTCAGGTCGTTGTGTGGCAACCTAATAGGTCCAGCGACCCTCTAGAGCGGTCATTCTGTGCCAAATCTTTCACTAAGCTAGTTAACTAGTCGCCTCGCAAACTTGTTGTGGTTGTAACATATACACTCTGTATGTAGAGAGATAATATGTGTCCGGGTTCCTTTATCTCTCGCTGAGATGGTGTTGTACTCATTTTGTGGGTCGCTATTTAAATATGATATCAAATCAATACAATAATATTGCCAGGGCGGCTACAGTGCAGTAGATTATACAACTCGTTCTGTAGAGAGATAATAGGTGTCTTTCCTTTGTTCCTTTATCTTCGTCGTGAGGTATGGTGTGTACTTCAGATTTGGTCATAGGAGTTAAAATAATGATATATGAGATTTAAGGGGTACAATAATATGTGCCAAAGGCCTGGCCCTCACATTCCCTTAATTTGGATTGTGGGGGCATAAGCTCTTGCCTAGCTAGCGGCATACACGCAGTTATTAGAAACAGGAAATTAACGATTGTGCATGATAGGGCGGTACATGATATAGTTATGTTACTTATAAAGCGGAGAAAGAAATAATGATGAGTCTTCCTTCCTATTAGAGTTTTATTGGCATGGTGAGATAGAGGTATTTTAGTTGTTTACGTCCTAGCTTTTTCTCATTGGTGTATGTGTTTACTACTTGGTCTTCTTAGTTGTATTGTGTGTTTACATGTATTACATGTCGTTTTACATAGGGTGTATAATTTCGAGCTGACGTGTTCTAGAAAGTGTAGCGAATATCACACGGTACTTCGGGGGTGGGGGGCGGGTGGGTGTCTTTCGCGGTCCCTTGCCGGCCATTTGGGGCTCGTTGTCCCCCTGCTGTGACGCGGCAGTAGTCCCTCCTGGCTTGAGTCATTGGCCTTGAACCCGGTGATTATCACGGTGTGCTTGTTTCGTTTTCTTCCTCTGTCTTTCGTTGCTATCATGTTTAGTTGCATGGAGAATGAGGTTGTATTTGTTTCTATTGTGTGGCGTTTGTGTATGTGTTTGCATGGACATTCTTAGCCACTTGTTTACATGTTTTACAGTTTATGTTGTTCATAAGGGTCGCCAAGCATCTCTCTGAGGTGGTTGTATTTAGTTTTGGCCATAGTCAAACGCACACAAAAAAATACAACCAATATTGCCAGGTTATGACCCTTACCTAAGCACAGACCTGCATAACGAAGGTGTGGATGGCCTGGTGCTTACATAATTAACAACATACACATTGAACACAGCCACATGGAAGGTATTATAGCCTTTCGTCATATTGATATGGTGGGGCATGGTTATTAGCATAATTAAAATACACACTTAATCAATACATCAAAAATGTCGAGTACCCCAATCTTCGTAATATGAGTACTGGGGGACATGATTGTTACATAATACGTACATGACACGTGTGGGTGACATGGGTCTTACCTAATCAAATACCTACAACCGATTACACGATAAGAGAAGAACTGACATGATCATTACCTATTTCGTTTCCTCAACACTCTCTAACTCCTCAGAGCTGTTACTAAGGAAAACATCAAAGGCTTACATAATGACACAAAGTAACATAAGTGTGTTGTATACTAGAAGGATCGTTGTCAACAAGACGTATAAACATGTGTAGCAATAAATTGAATAGAAAAACAAATTCGTGGACAAAGATAGTTATCCTCTCCCGCAGAGCCGGGTCCCTTTCGTTCCTGGGAATCTCGTTGGGGATGAGGATCTCGCTCCCGGGAAGCTTGTTCCTGGTGCATTTCAATAAATATGCGGGAATAAAGATGTTACCCATGTACACTCGGCCGCAATTCCGCATGGGCCACCTAGTCGTAGGGTTTGGGTAAATCCGTTGTGTAGTTTGTTCGCTCTGAATATAGTAAGATCTCACACTCCTCCCCTCCCTGAATCAATCGTAGATTTTGCCCCATAGATTGCGCAGCTTGATGGGAAGGGAGGGAGCTTGTCGTAGTGTTAAAAGGGTAGAACACAATGGGAGGAGGTGACGTTCTATAACATACAGTAACGAATGTTAAAAACTTATTTACTTTTACGTGTTCATACAATAATGTTCCCGAAACTAATTCGTAATGACAGGTGATTCCCTCTTTCAGTAACTGAACATCTCTCTCTCTCTCTCTCTCTCTCTCTCTCTCTCTAGGATATAAGAGGAATACAGTATGTTGAAAGTAACACTAATATATATATCCATTTACACCTTTAATGAATCACATTATGAAATTTATTCAGCAATATGAGAACTTGAGAAGAATATATTTTGAAGTAGCACCACGAAGTAACATTATACTGACGCGGCCATGTATAATTATTCACCTTCCTCTCCCCTCCGAGCTCGGACTTTTTTCTATCCTCTAGTCTATTTTTTCCCAGCTGAGGGTAAATTGTCATGTTTCTATCTTTGTTACTCGTCTATAAGGTAGATTTTGTAGCGAAAGATGATGTTTATTCTGAAAACTTGGCATTAATATGACACACAGCCATAGTAATTTCATTTATTTCGACCCTAGGTTAGAGGGACTGCTGGTATAAATTTACAATTATATTTAGTGAGAGTTTAAGGCACTAGTGAACGTTAAAGATATACTAAGGAGCTTATCGGCAAGGTAGTTTAGTTTGGAACTAACTTATCTAAGCGGTTTTGTGAAGACTCAACACATGGATACGAATAATAGATGTTAGACCGGGTATGAGATCGATACACACATGTATAGAATTCAAATTCAAATTTAGATCAATGAATCACTATAACAGAGTTTTGGAATGAATGAAAGTTAATCTAAAATGAGGAAAATACACTCAATTAAAATGCGACTGGAAATCACAGTAAATTAGAATTCGAATGAACTCAGAGTAAAAAGGGGCGTACACGACAAAGTTGTACTGGGTTAAAATACTACGATAATAGTATTAAAGGAAATTTGAATACATTAACAAATCCAAATCTGGCAATACGTGGATCAAAGATATGACGTAACGCAAATTACATAAACATACGATGTAATTAAATATTTACTGTTAGAATAGTAAAGTAAATGTAGAAACGGTCCCTACAATAATATGGAGACACGAATATAAAATAACTTAAAGAAGAGTTACTATAAATGTGTGAAAATAATTATTAATAACCTGCACACGTAGATTAGATTAATTCACAAGCACTGGTATAAGTAGATAGCTCGAATGATAGAATTAAGGTTAACTCAACAGGGGGTTCTGGACTTTTCGGTAAGGGAACATAGATAGATTAAAATTTGGGCATAGGTCCTAGGTAAATGGTAGTAAATTAGGGAATATCTTCACGGTATACGCTTTCACCTCAACTTGGATACACAAGAGAATAAATAACATATATAGGTGACATCTGGGAGTATTCCGTCTTGAGCCTGGATCGAGATAAGTTTATATAACGGATGCACAATTGATAATTATAAATAACACCACAGGAAATATACTTCAAAGGGTACACGGAGCAATATCTGGCACTATGAATTCACTTGCACACATCAAGATTGATGGGAGGACAAATGACTATGTAGCGTGTACACAGATCGATAATTGAACAATTAAATGGCACAGATCCTTGGCACAGATCAACTTATTAACACTTCCGGAATACTCGTATATATTACCTTACCTTCAACAATAGCCACAAATTGAGATACGCAGAAACACTTAGGGTAGCGTGGGGGAGGAGAAGGGCCAAGTACGAGGGTCGGGGCGTCGTAGAGGTCCGGGCACGGCGGCTGGACATAATGGGGCCACCTCGTCAGGAGTCGAAGGGGCAAGGCCAGACGTCAGGGAACCACTTCGGCAGGAGTCCAAGGGGCAGGGGCTGGATGTCAAGGGACCACTTCGTCAGGAGTCCAAGGGCAGGGTGGCAGTGGACAGCAGGCTCCTTCACTTCTCAGGGGGGGGGGGGGGGGGGACTACTCTCGGACAGGATTGTCCAGACAGAGCGCTAGTAGGTGGGAGTATACTCCCGGACAATATTATCCAGACAGAGTAAGCCTACTGAGGGTGAACTAACTTCCTGTAGTTTCAGTCAGTCTATATTTGGGTTATTTCTCTTGGTCAGGTTGCATGATCTCGCATGAATAGGGGCATAGTAAATACATAAAAATTTGCTATGTTGAGGTTAATAATTACATGAAAAATATATTATGGTGCTTAATGACATCGCACTGATGTTCTCGTCTTTTCGACCTCTGTTTCTTACTTGTACCATCAAGCCTGATGATGTAATTTGTGATTTTCTGTTCACTAATTGTTTTGGCTATTTGGATTGTTTATGTAATGATTTTCTTCCGTGGCACTTCCTATCACCATTTCACTTTCCTTATAGTGTAAATACGATAGAGTACGTCACTTTTTGTGTTACCGTACGTCTCTGTGACGTCACGGTCGTTCCCGCTGCATGGCGTAGGACGAGTAGATCGTATATTATAAGATTGTAAGTAAGTTAAGATTATAAAAGGCCTAATATGCTATTAAGCAATATTGACATGGTCTTATGTAGTATATATGAATTTATCGTATATATTAATATAATTTATCGTATTGAGCAAGATAGAATCGGTGCGATAACTTGGGCCCTGGCGTTTGCCAAGGCAGCAAGGTGTGACTCTGACGAGTGACGAAGAGAGTCAGAGCCTCCACGAACACCGACCAGTTAACATCTAATTTCCACCTTCAGTTGATCGAGCTTTTGTGCCTCTAATCACAATACACTGACAGCAATACATACATCTACACCATCACGATGCTCTCATCGACGCCATGACTGACTGACAGATAAGCATAGTATCCATGTCCATTCCCATTTAATCATTTGATTCTTTCTTTCACTTGACTCGAGCCTCAGGGCCGAAGTCTCGTTTCCCCATTGTCCGCCATATTGGGTAAAGGTTCTCCTTTGTTTCGTTGCCACGTGGAACTATTGGTGAGTTAATTCCTGGATAATATTAACCCTTATAACCTTACTTTATATATAATTTATTATGTGAGACCTTTGGATATAAATTAGCTTGTTTCAGATTGAATTCAATTTATATATGGAGTAATTTAATTTAGATTGATTTTATTTGAATTATTATAGCTTAGAAATATTTAACTTCCATTGATAGTTTACCACATTCCTTCTCGTCTGGCAGCTTCTTGAGGATGGAGGGCCCCAAAGATTTAAATACTCCCAGGGCTCTTTATGCTTAGATTGCATAAACACTTTTCATCATAGTACAGCTCGGTCCCGCATACAACGAGTTCAAACAGTGCAAATTTCGATTAGTGCGAGCAATGAAAATATTAAGCACAAAATTATCAACCAATGCGAATATGATCTTTTAGTGCAAGTCGGGTGGCAATATGGGTTAAATCCGGGGAGTTTTCTATTAGTGCGGCCAAAATTTGTACAGTGCGATAAATTTCCTGCCTGAATCGTGGCATCACTGGTGTTTGAGCAGCTTGGGCATGGAGGGAGGCTGGTCAGTCAGACATTTTTTACCCCATACATGTGAATGCCTGTGATCGGTGGACAGGCTGGCAACCATTGTGTTGGAAAACTACATGTTTACAAGCTATTTTCTGCCCGAACCTCTTATCTTGTGAGTTTATTATGGCCTTTGGTGCATTCAGTGATAGGGATAGTGGGTCTGGTGGTAATAATGAAGGAATTAAATTCCCAGGGCCATCAAAACAGAGCAAACGTCGGTCTAGGCTACCGACGCCGACACCATGTCAGACGAAAGCGCCGAAATTATGCCGATGAGTTAGGCTATATGACTGATTTCAAATATATGTGTGGTAAGTAATCTCATATGTATTTAAGTGTTCTCCTCAAATGCATTCAGTGATAGGGACAATGGGCCTGATGGTAGTGATAAAGGAAATACATGCCCACCATCAAAACAGACCGAGAGAGAAAACGCCGGTCTAGGCTACCGACGCCGACGCCGTGTCAGACGAAAGCGCCAAAATTATGCCGATGAATTAGGCTATATTTATCATTAACATTTGTTCTTGGTATGTTTGTGTCGGTATAAATAACGGATAAAGGAAAGATATGTGTGCTATATGAAGGACCGATCGACCAATTACGGTTTTCCCCCATAGGATACATTGTTCACATAGTGCGAATTCACATAGTGCGACGCACGGTATTGACCAATTTCTCGCACTATGCGGGACCGAGCTGTATTCGGGGGAAAGTTCTGCCTTGGCTGTTTGAGTCCCGCACTGTGATTGGTGGGGCCATGTGAGGTGATGATTGGTGGGGCTTGACCTGCCTTTTGGGGGTAACTCACCTGTTCGCCCGGGAATTAGAGAATGGGTCCAGGGGTCAGATTTCCCGTTCTTGTGTTTCCCGTTCTCTGGAGAATGGGAAATGAATCTTTTTCTAAATCCTTTCCTTCTGCTATCCCTGGACTCTCTGACGGTGGCTACTCTGTGTAGTTGTCCTTTAGGCTCCGTTATTTCACCACCTTCGACGGAATAAAAGTCTCGACCTCGAGACCTCATAACATAATTGCGGCAGGTGGGGGTGGTGAGAGTCTGTGCCAACCGGTCCAGTACCAAACACCAGAAAGAGGGTTGTAGTGTTGTCAGGAGGGATGGTGGGGTCCGTTTTCACTGTTATCTCGAGTGGTGTTGTCGAGCTGTTGGTCCGGGGACACGAGGGCCTCAGGGTGGTTCCGGTCAGGATATGAACACACTGTTTATCCTCATGTTGAATCCGGGCTTAAGGGCTGCTGGAGTTGTTGCTGGTGGAGGAGTTGCTTGGGTAGTGGCCTCTGTAGGAGTGTTGGAAGTGGTTCTCCCAGGTGGGGGGAGACTGGCGGTGAGGGGGCCCGTGTCATAGGTGTGAGGGTGTGACACAGGCTGGCTAGGTGACCTCGCAGTAGAAGTGGCGGCGCCTTTGATGTGCCGCGAGGTGTTGCCTTTTATGGAAGGCCGTCGCTTGTAGGTTGGCCGGAAGGTGGGAGCCCATCTCTGCGGTGGTTTCACATGATGCCCGGATCTCGTTCATGGTGGATTAGATAAGAGGGGTATTAGGCGGGGTGATTGAGCATTCTCGGGGGGTATGGAAACATTAGCAGGGGGTGAAGTAGAGACAGTTTTCTGAAAGTTAGAAGGTTCATATGACAGTAAATTAGGCATGATGGGAGAGGTGGCTGGTTGAATAGGGGGCGTGGCAGTTGCACTTGATGGAAGGGCCTGGTCAGGCCTCATTTGAGCAGGTGTACTGGTAAGAGGGATTAAGGTGTCGGCTGAATCATTAGGTAAGGGTGAAGAGAGGGTGGTTATGTCAGAGGTGGATGGATGATGTAAAATGGGAATATTTTTTAATATTGGTGAACTAGGAAGAGTGCAGGTAGATTCTGAAAAATTTGGTAGACTGACAGAAGGGGATGCGGGGAAAGGGGTTGGGGGTTGTCTGACGATATTATCGTCAGCTGGAGTAGACAACTTGGGAGGGGCAGAAACAACGGGAGGAGGCTGTGGAGAGGGGCTGACAGATCCGAATGATCTTGAGGGTAGATTGATCTGAAGGGGATTTGGGCGATTATGTGGCTTAGGTAGGAAGAAGTTGGCGGATGAGTTCCTCCCTTAGGGGAGGTAGAGGGGAAACGGAAGGAAGAGGAGGAGGGGAATCTGAGGTCCCCAATTTCTGGTCATTAGTCGTAGGCAACATGTTTTTCTCTGGGGAATCTGCAAGCATAATGGCATTCTCATCTAATGGTTGAAACCTACGTACATATCTATTTCGGTATGTGCGTGACTCACCAAAATAGTTTATGGTTACCTGGTAACAATTTGGAACAGTTAAAATTTCAAAAGAACCTTGATATCTGGGTTTTAATTTGGACGGCACGGGCATTTGAACAACCATCACGAGGTCACCAACGTGATGAGGACTTACTTTGGCGGTTTCGTCAGGTTTTTGGTCTTGCAGATATTGGAGTTGTCACAGTCGATTTTTCAAATGAACCAGGGACTGGTCAAAATTAGATGAGGGCTAATAGGGGACAGTTAGATGGCATAATGGGAGCAGTAGGGGGGGCAGTCCAAAAATGCATTCATGGGGTGAGATCCCGTCTTTCCGGGGGCAAGTGTTAATTCCCCACTGAACGATTTTTACCTGGCTGGGCCAATCCTTAGTATTCATCTGTTGCAATCTTGTCCGGACTTGGTTTGCAATAGTGCGGTGGCTTCGTTCACAGATGGAATTCCCTTGAGGCCAGTATGGGGAGGAGTGGCTGATCTTATACCCACACATTTGAGATAGTTGGGACCAGATGTGGCTGGTAAATTCTGGGGCGTTGGCTGAATGTATGGCATCTGGCAAACCGAAGTATGGGAACACATGTTGGATCATGGCTTCTGCTACTGCTAGTGCAGAATGCTCTTTAGCGGGGCAGGCGATCACATATTTGGAGTATGTGTCCACGAAAGTAATTATATATTTCAATATTTGAAACCTTGACTTCCTTCCAATGGACCCATTACATCAACGGCTAAAATTTGCCAAGCTTTAGTTGCCACTAACTTTCCGGAAGGTCCTGGGGTGCGGGTCCTGTCTTTGCCTAGGGCACAGGCGCGATAGGCTTCGGTGATCCATTTGACAGTGATGTAGGGGGAAGGGGTCCAATTATAGGTTTGACTCCTGTAAGGAGATAAAGAAAACCTAATATTTAGTAGTGGCCCCGTAATCATTGATGAACATGCCTATTACATAAGGCATCCTCTTCAAACACTAATCCGCCGTAGTTTGAATCTACCGCGCAGAGCATTTAAAATCTGAGGAGCCTTCATCATGAGTGCACGTGACCTCACTCATGGCTTCAGTCATTATGAATTGGGTTCTCACTACGAAAAAAACTTCGTAAAAAATAAAAAACAAAAAGAAAATAAGAATAACTATCCAATAAGCTTTCCATCATATCGTGGATGTACTTGTGTGGATCTTTGACCAGACGCTGATTCAGGCGTCATTCTTCCTTCACTGACATATCAAGTAAACCAAAATCCTTAATACATCAACGAATGGGAAGGGGATGGTCGGGAGGGCCCCAGTCGTCAATGATTACGGGGCCACTACTAAATATTAGGTTTTCTTTATCTCCTTACAGGAGTCAAACCTATAATTTATTAGTGGCCCCTCCATCATTGACGAACATGCCTGATTTCTAAGACTGGAGGGGGACATTCGTAATCATATCATAACTCTAGAAAAGCAGATAATCAAACAACCACATAGTATTCTTACTTTTGTAAAAAAGAGATATTCGGGTGCATAAACTTTATACAGCCTAAATCTTCAAAAAGGGGTACAAGCAGGAGTGTGCTTCAAAGAAGCCTGCTTGAAAAAGGGTTAACTCTGAGACTCTGTGCACAGATCTGCTAGTTAAGAAGGCACCCCACTTAAAGTAAGTGGTGAAAACTAAAAACTTATAAGTTTACATGTGCACATATAAACCCCATTAACTAGTGGATATATTCCTAAAAATATAACCAAACATAAATTAATTCTTGTCCATTCGTAGAAGTACTGAACTCGTGTACTTATGCAGAAGTAATTACTTCAAAAGTAAAAGTCGTAGTTGCAACTACCGAGACTTCTCAAAAATCTATTGCTTCACAGCCAAAGCTACTTACAACAAGAATTGTTGTAACACTACTATTGGCCTTTAGCACAATTTCCTGCAATGAATACTACAGAGAAATTTTATAATACAATGCCTACAACCAGTATCACAGCTCGTATGTTCCGAACAAATACTCCGGAGGGGTCTAGGGTGTCCTGTCACACTGACTGCACCCTCCCCCCCCCCCCCTTTTTCTTGAAATTAAACAAAACGTGACTAAAAGGGCCACCTAGACCCTCTGCCGTAAAGCTATACATGGCAAGGAAGGTTTGTCCAGAGCTACTGAAAGGTATCGAGGCAAAAACTCCTGATTAGAGGTCCACAACTGTGTGGACGTAATAACTTCCACCGAAAGATTATTAAGGAAACGTAAAGAGGCTGTCCCCCTTGCGTAAATCGTGGGTCTTACCCACAACGCCGGGATTCTTCTCTTTAACCCTTAATTAGCGGCGAGCAACATAAGTCGAGTTAAATAAAGCTGGACTATGTGGCGGCGCTCGACATAGGTCGAGTGGCAATTTCAGCACGTAATGTGGCTGAGAGAGAGAGAGACAAGTGGTGGCAGGAGACTAGCGAGCGTATGACTGCTCCAGACCACCGCGGCGAACCTACTGACACAAATCTCAGCTCCCTCCTCCCTCTCTCACTCGCTACATACTCAATTATGTACTGAAAGTACCGAATTACCTGCTTTTTGCACTCGCGTTGCACGGTTATTGCAAGAAAACTATCCATCATACAAGGATCGTTATGGTGTCATTCGAAAGCTCTGTTTATGCCCTTTCAGGGATAGGTACTTGTTTTACGTTCTGGGTCTTATTTAGGCATGAAAATGATCACGTAAACAGCCCTATTTTGGCTAAAAACACCCCGCTGTGCGGTACACATAAATAAACCGCATAGGCCGCTCGTAAGGTGTTAAAGTCCTCGACCAAGAGAGAAGCCAGTGTACGCTTCATCAAGCGTTCACCCGGACTTGCGACCCATAAAGCACCCTGGTGATTTAGAGGTGCCACTCTTAAATATTTGGTTAGAGCTTGCACTGGGCAAAAAAGATGGTGCACCTTTCCCCTGTTTAACGCCGGCACCGTGAACTCTGAAAACACGTGTTCACTGGGCTCAATCTTGGCTATGAATCCTGGGGAAGGTGCAATGTGAATACACTCATGAAGCCTATCAAACCTGAGGCAATTAGGTGCGTTGCTCATCGCCGCCAGCTCAGATACTCTGTTCCCGGTAGCCAAAGCCATAAGGAATACTGCCCTTTTGTAAAATCTGCAGTCTTTGGTACATACGGGAACGAGAATAACGACGATGCTTTGTCCAGAGACCATGTAGGCCTGAGCTGACGGGGAGGTGGGCGGAGTTTAAAACCTGCCCACATAAATCACTTTCAGATAAATGTTTCTGCATGAACAGATAAATTAAAGAATAAACAACCAACGCCACCGAGGGCACAGTTTGTTTTGTTCTAAGAATCCGAGACGTAAAAGCTTGCCAATGCGATGGAAACTGTCGCTTTGTAGACTGGGTATATTGATTCGTGAATATGTTGGTCACGTCGCTACCATATGGTGCTAGCCACTCGGCCTCCTGAATGTCCAAAATGAACAAGCCCGCGAGGTTTCTAGGTTGCCAATTGTGTTCTAAGTGGAACAACCCGACCAGGAGTGACACTGGGTGCGGGCACCACGTGTTCAAATGCTGGTACCACACTGCGCCGGCCACAGGGGCGCGATTAGCGAGACTACGCCTCGCTAATCCTGTAGTTTGTGGACTACGTGGCACATTAGAGACGCGTCTGGCGGCGGAAAATAGATAAATGGAAATCAACCTGTTCTCGTCCGTCATCAGAGCGTCAGGTCCGCCCGCCGGCGTTATCGTCCGGCGGGTGAGGTACGACTGTGAGTATCGCCATACACCTTGGCTGTGGCTGTCCCTCGCTTGCGAGCTCGGTCTACCCCCTGAATGGGAGCCCTCGTCTGAGTCCCGTAAAGGTTTATGATAATTAAAAGCTCCCATAGCTCATTAACACATTGAAAGCCGAGCTGGTGAGCAAAATCATAAAGTATACTAATTAATTTAATTTATATTTAATTGTATTAAATTAAATTACAATAAATAAACACAATATTATCATAATATAATCATAGAAAATATATATGTTTATTACGATTCAGCTATTAAATTATTTCATTAACAAATAAAAATAAGATAGGGATACCTGAGCTTAACGGCGGTGAACATACATCAATGAGAGGTTCAAGTGCCGACACGACAGAGACTGGGGGAAAACTACCCCGTCCCCGGGAACTACCCGGTCACCTGGTGCAACACCGGTACTCCGCCCTGGAAAAAGAAATTTCCGAGGATTAATGCTTATAGGGTTACACCCAAAAAATGGGACAAAATATGTACCTCAAAACCGCCGGTCAACGAACCGTAGCACTCCACCACTACTTTTCGTTGTCCTTTAGTTTCATATTAAATATTTCAGCCTATCTTTACCTGTCCAGAAGCTTTAACCATATCTTCTAAATCCTCATAAAGATGAAGCATATCTTTATTAAAGATGAAGTTATTAGTGGCCCCTCCATCATGGACGAACATGCCTGATTTCTAAGACTGGAGGGGGACATTCGTAATAATATCATAACTCTAGAAAAGCAGATAATCAAACAACCACATAGTATTCTTACTTTTGTAAAAAAGAGATATTCGGGTGCATAAACTTTATACAGCCTAAATCTTCAAGTATCCCTTTACACTTGAAACACTAGTAAGATTCCGGCATCTTTTTATCCCATAAAAAGTCTAAGCCTATCTTAATCTCTAATCTGGCTTCTCCCAGAAGCCCTCACAGATCGCCGTCTTGAAGGCCGTGATACCCTATTGTATCAATCAATTGTTTGGCGAATTATCGCGAATTGCAAATCAGTTAATATAACCACCCAAAGGTACAACCGCCGGGTTTTATATGCAATGTCAAACCAATTGTACCTGCCCCAGACCTCTGTGTAAAAAGGTCGCCGGGAGGGAAAGATCAAACAAACAAACGGCCTTGTTTCAATGGCTTATTAAAGATTTCAGCATATCTTTTACCTGTCCAAAAAAATTAAGCATAACTTCCTAATCCTCATAAAGATGAAGCATATCTTTATTAAAGATGAAGTCTTTCAAGTATCCCTTTACACTTGAAACACTAGTAAGATTCAGGCATCTTTTTAACCCATAACAAATCTAAGCCTATCTTAATCTCTAATCCGGCTTCTCCCAGAAGCTCTCATAGATCCCCATCTTGAAGGCCGTGATACCCTATTGTATCAATCAATTGTTTGGCAAATTATCTCGAATCGCAAATCCGTTAATATAACCACCCAAAGGTACAACCGCCAGGTTTTATATGCAATGTCAAACCAATTATACCTGCCCCAGACCTCTTTGTAAAAAAGGTCGCCGGGAGGTAAAGACCAAACAAACAGACAGCATTGTTGCAATGGCTTTGAAAAGCAGAGAAAACTAAGTCCAACAGGTGTCAGCCTGATCACCTAGAAAACTGTGTGGAGCCCCCCTCGACGGGAATAACCCAGGAAGCCTGATCCCAGGCTCGACCATAGAAAACGCAGTTTCTGATGAGCCCTCAAGCGACCAAACTCGTCGGGATAACTTACCTATTTTAGCCATCCTGACTAAAACTCGGTAAACAAAAACGGTGTTCTCGGAGCAACGAGAAAAACGCCGGAAAGGTAACCCACACTAAACTATACATTACAGGAGGGCGTAATGCATAAAGCAATGAATAACACAGGAAGCCTGATCCCAGGCTCGACCACAGAAAACGCAGTTTCTTATGAGCCCTCAAGCGACCAAACTCGTCGGGGTAACTTACCTATTTTGAGCCATCCTGACTAAAACTCGGTAAACAAAAACGGTGTTCTCGGAGCAACGAGAAAAAACGCCGGAAAGGTAACCCAAACCAAATGAGACATTTTAACACATTTTATACAAAGGGTGTGCGCAAAAATAAGGATACCTGAACAGGAGGGCGTAATGCATAAAGCAAAAACCGGGGCAAAGGTAGCCATGACAGAGACTGGTGGGATACTTACTCCAGGTTCTGCATAGACCCGCCGGGACCCAGCTCTGGAAAAAAAGAAAATTTCCAGGAATTAATGCTCATAAGGTTAACCCAAACATGTTCGCACCCAAGTGTTAAATAACCCGCCGGGTAACGAGATGTAATACTCAACGACTACAGCTTGCTACGCGGTGGGGTTTCCTAAGTAAAAGATTTCAGAATATCTTAATTTGTCCAAAAGATTTATGAATACCCTCTGACATAATATATAAAGACCAGCATGGCGTTTATAACTGATTAAGTCTTTCCGGTGGTGTTTGTTTCAAGATTCAATTATGGAAAAAAAATAAATAAAAAAGACGCCGGCCCCCGAATTATCTCGTAGATCAAAAATTGGGAAGCCTGACAAATATACGAGATCTAACTTCTCCCGAAGTATCTTTTTAGATCGCCGTATGTTGAAGGCGGCGATACAAAACGTATCCCTCAATTGTCTGGTTAACTAACTGAATTGTAAATTCGTTATTCCCATCCCTCCAAGGAGCACCCGCTGGGTGTGAATATTAATTTAAAAAACGTTAACCCCAATTGTGCCCTAAAGCGCCGTATGTTGAAGGAGGCGATACACAATGCAGCCCTCAATTGTCTGGCCAACTAAACTGAATTTTGCAAATTCGGGCATCCCACCCTTCCAGGATGCACCCGCCGGGTGATTTAAAGTTTAAAAGTTAACCCCAATTGTTCCTAACCCCACTTCTTTGTAAAAGATCGCCGGGGAGGAAATACAAATATCGCGAATTGCAAATCAGTTAATATAACCACCCAAAGGTACAACCGCCGGGTTTTATATGCAATGTCAAACCAATTGTACCTGCCCCAGACCTCTTTGTAAAAAGGTCGCCGGGAGGGAAAGACTAAACAAACAAACGGCCTTGTTACAATGCCTTATTAAAGATTTCCGCATATCTTTTACCTGTCCAAAAGAATTAAGCATAACTTCTTAATCCTCATAAAGATGAAGCATATCTTTAATAAAGATGAAGTCTTTCAAGTATCCCTTTACACTTGAAACACTAGTAAGATTCAGGCATCTTTTTATCCCATAAAAAGTCTAAGCCTATCTTAATCTCTAATCCGGCTTCTCCCAGAAGCCCTCATAGATCGCCGTCTTGAAGGCCGTGATACCCTATTGTATCAATCAATTGTTTGGCAAATTATCTCGAATCGCAAATCCGTTAATATAACCACCCGAAGGTACAACCGCCGGGTTTTATATGCAATGTCAAACCAATTATACCTGCCCCAGACCTCTTTGTAAAAAGGTCGCCGGGAGGTAAAGACCAAACAAACAGACAGCATTGTTTCAATGGCTTTGAAAAGCAGAGAAAACCAAGTCCAACAGGTGTCAGCCTGATCACCTAGAAAACTGTGTGGAGCCCCCCTCGACGGGAATAACCCAGGAAGCCTGATCCAAGGCTCGACCATAGAAAACGCAGTTTCTGATGAGCCCTCAAGCGACCAAACTCGTCGGGGTAACTTACCTATTTTGAGCCATCCTGACTAAAACTCGGTAATCAAAAACGGTGTTCTCGGAGCAACGAGAAAAAACGCCGGAAAGGTAACCCACACCAAACGAGACATTTTAACACATTTTATACAAAGGGTGTGCGCAAAAATAGGGATACCTGAACAGGAGGGCGTAATGCATAAAGCAAAAACCGGGGCAAAGGTAGCCATGACAGAGACTGGTGGGATACTTACTCCAGGTTCTGCATTGACCCGCCGGGACCCAGCTCTGGAAAAAAAGAAAATTTCCAGGAATTAATGCTCATAAGGTTAACCCAAACATGTTCGCACACAAGTGTTAAATAACCCGCCGGGTAACGAGACGTAATACTCAACGACTACAGCTCGCTACGCGGTGGGGTTTCCCAAGTAAAAGATTTCAGAATATCTTAATTTGTCCAAAAGATTTATGAATACCCTCTGACATAATATATAAAGACCAGCATGGCGTTTATAACTGATTAAGTCTTTCCGGAGGTGTTTGTTTCAAGATTCAATTTCGGAAAAAAAAACCTAAAAAAGACGCCGGCCCCGGATTATCTCGTAGATAAAAAACTGGGAAGCCTGACAAATATAAGAGATCTAACTTCTCCCGAAGTATCTTTTTAGATCGCCGTATGTCGAAGGCGGCGATACAAAACGTATCCCTCAATTGTCTGGTTAACTAACTGAATTGTAAATTCGGTATTCCCAACCCTCCAAGGAGCACCCGCCGGGTGTGAATATTAGTTTAAAAAACGTTAACCCCAATTGTGCCCTAAAGCGCCGTATGTTGAAGGAGGCGATACACAATGCATCCCTCAATTGTCTGGTCAACTAAACTGAATTTTGCAAATTCGGGCATCCCACCCGTCCAGGTTGCACCCGCCGGGTGATGTAAAGTTTAAAAGTTAACCCCAATTTTTCCTAACCCCACTTCTTTGTAAAAGATCGCCGGGGAGGAAAAACAACAACAGCATAGTTTTATATTGGCTTTGCAAAACCGAAAAAACTACAAACAACACGTGTCCGTATGAACACTGTTTGATGGGTACAGCCAATCCGCCGGGAATCATAAGGAGCCTGAAACAGGCACCCCAGAGACCCAGTCCTGGGGAGCCACAGACACCCACTCGCCGGGGAAACAAGCCTGTTTTTAAACCACGCGTGGCCAAAACTCGGCAACCAGCCGGGGTTATCAAGGTGAAACCGAGAAAAACCCGCCGGAAAAAACCCACCCCGTCCAGATACCATCTGAACGCACCACCGGACCGAGGCGTAGCCAAAACACAACTAACGCCGGGCCCAGCATAGTCCGTGGAATTAGCCAATACACAACTAACCCAGGACACATAAATAGTCCGTGGAATTAGCCAATACACAACTAAACCAGGACACACATGACACAGTAGTACATATTTAGAAAATAAATCAATAACACTTGTATATGTGGTAAAGCTACGAGAAGCTGGCTAGGCCTAGGCAGACGGATAACCTTAACATGTCGGAATATAAACAAAAATCACTGAATTATATCACAACAGGAACCACCGCCAACACACCACTGTAACAAATACTTCCGGCAAGGGAAGAACTGACTCGGGACCCAGAAAAACTTCACTAAGTGAAGAAAAATACGCTGGGAACGTCAGCAAAAATACGCTACCTCATCAGAAAGATAAAAGGAAGCAATAACGCGTAATGAAAGCCGCCTGCATCACAAAGCTAGCTAACTGTGAAAAAGTTCACCTGTCCACAACCGGACCACGAGGGTACATCCGAAATAGATGCCCCAAACACACGACCCAAAATACACTCTAACCTTACTCGATACATCCCGGAGTAAACAAATGAGAAAAAACTCACTAGGGACGCAGCAAATGCGGAACCAGCGGAGCGTGGAGAGACACGTCCGGGCCGGCTGACCGCAGAGCAGAGAAGGAAGAATGACGCCTGAATCAGCGTCTGGTCAAAGATCCACACAAGTACATCCACGATATGATGAAAAGTTTATTGGATAGTTATTCTTATTTTCTTTTTGTTTTTTATTTTTTACGAAGTTTTTTTCGTAGTGAGAACCCAATTCATAATGACTGAAGCCATGAGTGAGGTCGTGTGTGCTCATGATGAAGGCTCCTCAGATTTTAAATGCTCTGCGCGGTAGATTCAAACTACGGTGGATTAGTGTTTGAAGAGGATGCCTTATGTAATAGGCATGTTCGTCAATGATGGAGGGGCCACTAATAAATACACCTGTTGAAAGGTGGCGGTCAGCTTTCGTTCGGCCAAATGGATGGATTGCATGGTGGCTTGGGTAATTACAATTTTTCTTTTGGGTGTGAACAGGTTATCTCCTCGTCTAGTGAATTGGGAGAACATGGTTCGGGGCATCCAGTCAGGTTTTTCTTGTCGTTGGAATAGTTTGAGTAGTTCTTGTTGCTCTTGATCCGCGGAATCTTGATGGTGGACGGCTAAAATGGGGTGAACATCAAGGGGGGTGAGGGGTGTCTCTGGTGTGGAAACAGTGGGTAGTCGGGACAGTGCGTCAGCATTGTAATAAATAAAGCACATATCCAAGAAAATTGTTACACAGAACCAGTCACCACCACGGTTCAATAGACAGTTACGAAGACTACATAGAAACAAGATTAAAGCATACAAGACAGCTAAACGTTACAACGATACAGAACACTGGGATCATTACAAAAACACACAAAAAACATGACAAAAAGAAATCAAACAAGCAGAAACTAATTACACAACCACTTTCCTCACAAACAACATGCAAAACCACAAAAAATTCTACAGCTTCTTCAAAGCGCGCAAACAAGACACGACTGGCATAACAACATTATTACATAACGATTCTCTGGTCACACTTCCACAGGACAAAGGACATGCACTTAATTGGCAGTTCCAGTCAGTTTTTACACAAGAACAAGCAAACTTGCCGGAACTGTCACCATCACCACACCCACCTATACTTCCACTGACTATACATACCCGGGGAATTGAGAATCTCTTATCTGAGGTAGACATCAACAAAGCGACTGGACCAGACAATATACCCTGCAGGATACTCAAGGCGAATGCTGCCATTCTTGCCCCTATCCTGCAGGTTATATTCTCACAGACCATTGACACCGGAGAACTTCCCCATGACTGGCTATTGGCAAACGTGACTCCTATTTTCAAATCCGGAGACAGAACCCTCCCTGTTAACTATAGACCTGTTTCGATTACCTCAGTTCCTTGCAAAATTTTAAAACATATCATCCACCGACATTTAATGGACCATCTAGATAGGCAAAATATACTGACTGACGCACAGCACGGCTTCCGGCCCAAACGGTCGTGCGAGACACAACTACTTGTGACCACACATGACATTTCCCAAACCCTTAATGACCTCAAAATTCGACAAGTTGACGCCATAGTACTAGACTTTGCCAAAGCCTTTGACAAAGTCCCTCACCAAAGACTGTTAGCTAAGTTAGATTATTATGGCATCCGAGGACCACTTCTTCACTGGATTAAGACTTTCTTGACCAATCGGGATCAACGCGTTGTTCTCGAGGGTTCTCATTCTTCCACTGTCTCTGTAATTTCTGGGGTCCCACAAGGCACTGTCCTGGGTCCCCTACTTTTCCTTTCATACATAAATGACCTCCCACTATCGCTTACTTCTACTACTAGACTTTTCGCAGATGATAGCTTAGTTTATAGACCAATTACTAATAGGGACGATTGCCTTCGACTACAGGACGAATTAACTGCGCTTGAAGAGTGGGAAGCCAAGTGGCAGATGACATTTAGACCGGGCATATGTCACCATATTCGTTTCACCCGTTCAAATAAAATCATCCCATTCTCCTACAAACTCTATAGCACATTTTTGGATACTGTTCCCTCCCACAAATATTTGGGGGTCCACATCTCAGGTGGACCACTCACGTTAGCAGCGTCAGAGCAAAGACTACTAGGGCCCCTGGGCTTCCTGTGCAGGAATCTCACCAAGTGTAATGCAAACATAAAAATTCTAGCATTTAAAACAGTTGTTCGGCCACACTTAGAATACTGCAACACCGTCTGGGATCCACACACTCACAACAATATAAATAAATTAGAGACCATACAAAACAAAGCTGCAAGATGGATCAGACGTGATTACAGACACACTACATCTGTCACTTTGCTCAAACAAGACATTAAACTCGACCCACTTGCAACAAGAAGACAAATGCATGACAACAGATGTTATATAAAATCACCAACAACTTAGTAGACATAGACAAAGATATATATTTACACCCTACAAGTATACGATTTACGAGACGCAGCCACAACCTAAAATACCACACATATCAGGCAAGCACGGACATATTTAGACAATAATTTTTCCCCCGCAGCATCCAAGAGTGGAATCACCTCCCATCTCATGTAGTTAATAGCCCCACCCTTGATTCATTTAGAACTAGGATCACCAATCATTACATCCCTAATCCTGATTCTGTCCCCAACCATTAGTCCTAAAAAGCACAACCCCCGCATATCATGCCGCCCGAGAGCGGCCCTCTGCGGGTTCCTCAACGTAAACTTAAACGTAAAAAGATTGGTGTGGAGTTTCCCAGGTCTGTAGGCTATTTCAAAGTCGAATTCTTCAAAACTTTCTCTCCATCGGACAGTTAATATATTCTTGGTGTCGGACTTCCTCAACCATTGTAGGGCGTTGTGGTCGTTGATGATGGTGACTTTTACCCCGGCTAAATAGGCCTTAAAATGCTGCAGGGCCCAGATGATACCCAGGCATTCTCTCTTGGTCACAGGATAATTCACTTCTGCTGGATTTAGGGTTCGGCTGGCACAGGCTATTATGTGTTCTCGGCCCTCTCGTGTTTGTCCTAACACGGCATTTATTCCAGTTTGGGAGACATCTGCGTATAGTTGGAAAGGTTGGGTGTAGTCGGGGAAAGAGATGACGGGTGATGCAATCAACAATTCCTTCAAGGTATTGAAGGCCTGTAGGCATTGCAGCATCCACAGGAATGGTTCATCTTTCTTGGTCAGATCATGAAGAGGCTTAGCAATGGTGGCATTTTTTTTTACAAACCTTCTATAGTATGAGGCTAGTCCGAGAAATGCTCGGA
The DNA here is from genome assembly GCA_032716605.1 of Paralithodes platypus. Taxonomy (NCBI): domain Eukaryota; kingdom Metazoa; phylum Arthropoda; class Malacostraca; order Decapoda; family Lithodidae; genus Paralithodes; species Paralithodes platypus. The sequence continues at coordinate 9,148,827 of CM064514.1, read as the reverse complement.
CTCCTTTGACATTAGAGAGGGGTGGGGGGGGGTGGGGGGAATTTTTTCCAATGGCATCTAGTTTGTGGGGGTCTGGTGCAATTCCTTTATCAGATACGATGTGGCCTAGGAACTGTACTTCAGTCTTGGCCAACGTACATTTTGAGGGTTTCAGTTTTAAGTTAGCTTCTCGGATTCTTTGGAAGACTTGTTGGAGGCGTTGTAGGTGTTCAGCCCAGGTTTTTCCGAACACGATGATGTCGTCTAAGTAAGCCAGGCAGGTTTCCCAGGTCAATCCTTGCAACACGGATTCCATCAACCTAGAGAAGGTGGCCGGGCCATTGCATAAACCGAAAGGCAACACGGTGAATTCATATAGGCGGCCTTGGCTGGTGGCGAACGCCGTCTTCTGTTGATGTTCGGGAAGGACTGGCACTTGCCAATACCCTGCTTGCAAATCTAGGGTAGTGAACCATTTAGCTCCAAGTAGGGGGTCTAGGGAATCATCAATTCGGAGGAGGGGAGTGACATCTTTGATCGTGACATCATTGAGTCTGCGATAATCTATACAGAATCTGGTGGTCCCGTCTTTCTACCGTACAAGTACTACTGGGGACGACCAAGGGCTTGTCGAGGGGCGGACCACTCCTGTGGCCAGCATGTCTTGTACTTGGGACTCTTCTTCTTGTCTTTGGATGGGATTTTTTCTTCTGATGGGTTGCTTGATGGGGTGTCCAACTGTATGAATAGGATGATGGAGTACGTTGGTTTTTCCCACATCTCGATTTGAAGTGGCAAAGATGTCTTGGTAGGTGGTTAATAGATTCTTCAGGTCGGCTTGTTGTTGGGGGTTTAAATGGGAAGGAATAGAGGGTAGGGGTAAAGGAGTATTATAGGGAGTATCAGCGGGAATGGATAGTTCTTCTGCATAAGGCTCTAGTCCTCCAATGGTTAAACCTTTTGGTAGGGTAATGGGCTGGTCTGATATATTGGCGATTTTGATGCAATTTAATCGGTTAGAAATTATACTAGGAGCGGTTAGGCAGTCCCTATCAAAGGGGCTTTGGAGGTGAGGGGTCGCGATGGCATCCCCAGGCAAGGTGGGTACAATGGGGATCCACTTTTCATGATGAGGGGGGAGTGTCACGAGTTTGGCAGTGACTGCTTGAGCGATGGGCAAGATGCAGGGGGGAGAAATCGGAGTTTGAGGGGAAGGAACAGGATTGGGGGGTGTTATGGTAGGAGTGGGCTGGATTAAAGGTAAAGTTTTGGTTGAAAGAGGGCAAGGGCGGGGTATTTTTCTAGTCTGGGTTTTTGGCTGGATGCCTCGATGAGAGGCACAATTTTTGTGTACAGGGGCCGCCTATGAATCCAGATCTTGTTGGGTCTCAATTTCTGGCTTGAAGTTCTCTCCATGATCTTCTTCGGGGCCTTCTTCAAATCCGGCCGTGCCATCTTCTGTAATGGTGGCGATCCGCCTTGGTTTAATCCAGGGAATCTGGGCTCACCATCTGGGTGACCTGGTCCTTCTTTTCGTCAGCTCGGCGATGGATTTCCGCAATGATGTCAACAAACACTGACTATTGCAGGGTCTCCAGTTGGCTGGGCGAATCCTGGCCCATTCCTCGGCCTTATCACTGGCTCGGGGGGCCATAGGACTAGGGGCAGGTGCGGTGGACGGGTGTGTGGAGGTTTTCTGTATGGCGGCTACCATGTCTTGACCCCGGGTTTGCCTCAGGGTCACAATCCGCCTTACGACCGGCATGTCCGTGTCGTAATCAGTAGGTTCAACAATGGAGAAGTGATCCACCACCGCCAAAGGTAAAATCCTCAGCAAGGCCCTGAAAATAATCTTCTTCTTTTGGGCGGGGATTTCCTCTGTGAACGCGGTGACAGCGAGCTGTGTCAACTCACTGATCGTGTCGTCCAAATTCCCATTGTATTTGACTTGGTGAAAATGCCTGTCTGAGATTATTTGTCCTAGGACAGGGTTAATGGCAGCTTTTACATAGTTTTCAAATGGTGCCCAGGTTAAACCAGGCATTTGGTCCCGCACATACCCTGATACCTTCTCTGTATTTTACCTAACTTCACTACTACTGTGTAAATCTTGGAAGCGTCTTGGTCCTGGAACATCAGATCCAGGACGGGTTTGACCATTTCCATATAAGTTTCTATGTCATTATCCTCGGGCTTTAATGCCGGGATATCGAGTGACTTGGCTGCCATGGTGATTGGCTAGGTTGAGAGTGCAACCGCTGCCACCAGTGAAATGTCGAGTTAGTATTTCAACTCGACTTGGTATAATCTCGATAACAATCTTGTAATTAGATATCTTGAGATAGAATATGATCGACAGGGTCATGTCTAGCTTTATATATCTTGCATCAACTTTTTATCCCAAGGCAGCATTCACACAATAAGAACACAATATTACTTCACACTTTAGTTTATTCAAATGGCATAGAATCATAAAATAAATTATATTGTTCTGTCATGTGGGGCAGACAATAAAAGATAAACAAGTGACGTATCAATTATAGAATGGTCTATTATGATAACTAAATTATATCTGGTCATGTTACATACACACACAGTATCAGTAATATAAATATGCAGGAATAAAGATGTTACCCATGTACATAGGAAATCAGTAAGATGATAACACGTATGCGAGCGTAGCGTCTAACGTGGAGATTTCTGGTACAGAGTTAATTGGTTTGAGACAGCGTTCACGGGTGCGGGGCGGTGAGCGCTTATCAAGGGGATTAACGGGGGGGGGGGGGGGTCACACAGGTAAGACAAATAAAAGTAGTGCGTTCGACCCTAGGTCAGAGGGACTGCTTTGGTATAATTTACAATTATATTTAGTGCGAGTATGGGTAGATGGGACTCGTTAGCCTTGGTCGGCAACCCATCTAGGGGACACCTTATAAAAATCCGGGTGGATGGGACTCGTCAGCCTTGGTCGGCAACCTGTCTAGGGAAGTAAACCTGATACAAATCCGTACTGCTTATCTATGGGTAAGGCAGGTTAGTGGATGGACTAGCCGATCACCACTGTAGAAAAAATAGTGCTAACAAAATACACTGAGGGCCTCAGAGTCGGACGGATCCTAAATTGAGTGGTCAATCCTGTAAGTCCTTCAGTAAACTGGCTCGGGTTGTTCCCTCTTACAGGGAATAGGTCCGCTTGGGGGCATTCTGTGTATGGCCACCCTCATTAAGGGGAGTAAGGCGTCCGGCAATAGATAGATAGATAGATAAGGCACTAGAGAACGTTAAAGATATACTAAGGAGCTTATCGGCAAGGTAGTTTAATTTGGAACTAATTTATCTAAGCGGTTATTGTGAAAGACTCAACACACAGATACGAAAAATAGATGTAGACCGGGTATGAGATCGATACACACATGTATAGAATTAAAATTAAAATGTAGATCAATGAATCACTATAACAGAGTTTTGGAATGAATGAAAGTTAATCTAAAATGAGGAAAATACACTCAATTAAAATGCGACTGGAAATCACAGTAAATTAGAATTCGAATGAACTCAGAGTAAAAAGGGGCGTACACGACAAAGTTGTACTGGGTTAAAATACTACGATAATAGTATTAAAGGAAATTTGAATACATTAACAAATCCCAATCTGGCAATACGTGGATCAAAGATATGACGTAACGCAAATTACATAAACATACGATGTAATTAAATATTTACTGTTAGAATAGTAAAGTAAATGTAGAAACGGTCCCTACAATAATATGGAGACACGAAACTTGAAGAAGAGTTACTATAAATGTGTGAAAAGAATTATTAATAACCCGCACACGTAGATTAGATTAATTCACAAGCACTGGTATAAAGTAGATAGCTCGAATGATAGAATTAAGGTTAACACAACGGGGTGTTCTTGACTTTTCGGTAAGGGAACATAGATAGATTAAAATTTGGGCATAAGTCCTGCTGGATTTAGGGTTCGGCTGGCACAGGCTATTATGTGTTCTCGGCCCTCTCGTGTTTGTCCTAACACGGCATTTATTCCAGTTTGGGAGACATCTGCGTATAGTTGGAAAGGTTGGGTGTAGTCGGGGAAAGAGATGACGGGTGATGCAATCAACAATTCCTTCAAGGTATTGAAGGCCTGTAGGCATTGCGGCATCCACAGGAATGGTTCATCTTTCTTGGTCAGATCATGAAGAGGCTTAGCAATGGTGGCATTTTTTTTTACAAACCTTCTATAGTATGAGGCTAGTCCGAGAAATGCTCGGACTCCTTTGACATTAGAGAGGGGTGAGGGGGGGGGTGGGGGGAATTTTTTCCAATGGCATCTAGTTTGTGGGGGTCTGGTGCAATTCCTTTATCAGATACGATGTGGCCTAGGAACTGTACTTCAGTCTTGGCCAACGTACATTTTGAGGGTTTCAGTTTTAAGTTAGCTTCTCGGATGCTTTGGAAGACTTGTTGGAGGCGTTGTAGGTGTTCAGCCCAGGTTTTTCCGAACACGATGATGTCGTCTAAGTAAGCCAGGCAGGTTTCCCAGGTCAATCCTTGCAACACGGATTCCATCAACCTAGAGAAGGTGGCCGGGCCATTGCATAAACCGAAAGGCAACACGGTGAATTCATATAGGCGGCCTTGGCTGGTGGCGAACGCCGTCTTCTGTTGATGTTCGGGAAGGACTGGCACTTGCCAATACCCTGCTTGCAAATCTAGGGTAGTGAACCATTTAGCTCCAAGTAGGGGGTCTAGGGAATCATCAATTCGGAGGAGGGGAGTGACATCTTTGATCGTGACATCATTGAGTCTGCGATAATCTATACAGAATCTGGTGGTCCCGTCTTTCTACCGTACAAGTACTACTGGGGACGACCAAGGGCTTGTCGAGGGGCGGACCACTCCTGTGGCCAGCATGTCTTGTACTTGGGACTCTTCTTCTTGTCTTTGGATGGAATTTTTTCTTCTGATGGGTTGCTTGATGGGGTGTCCAACTGTATGAATAGGATGATGGAGTACGTTGGTTTTTCCCACATCTCGATTTGAAGTGGCAAAGATGTCTTGGTAGGTGGTTAATAGATTCTTCAGGTCGGCTTGTTGTTGGGGGTTTAAATGGGAAGGAATAGAGGGTAGGGGTAAAGGAGTATTATAGGGAGTATCAACGGGAATGGATAGTTCTTCTGCATAAGGCTCTAGTCCTCCAATGGTTAAACCTTTTGGTAGGGTAATGGGCTGGTCTGATATATTGGCGATTTTGATGCAATTTAATCGGTTAGAAATTATACTAGGAGCGGTTAGGCAGTCCCTATCAAAGGGGCTTTGGAGGTGAGGGGTCGCGATGGCATCCCCAGGCAAGGTGGGTACAATGGGGATCCACTTTTCATGATGAGGGGGGAGTGTCACGAGTTTGGCAGTGACTGCTTGAGCGATGGGCAAGATGCAGGGGGGAGAAATCGGAGTTTGAGGGGAAGGAACAGGATTGGGGGGTGTTATGGTAGGAGTGGGCTGGATTAAAGGTAAAGTTTTGGTTGAAAGAGGGCAAGGGCGGGGTATTTTTCTAGTCTGGGTTTTTGGCTGGATGCCTCGATGAGAGGCACAATTTTTGTGTACAGGGGCCGCCTATGAATCCAGATCTTGTTGGGTCTCAATTTCTGGCTTGAAGTTCTCTCCATGATCTTCTTCGGGGCCTTCTTCAATCCGGCCGTGCCATCTTCTGTAATGGTGGTGATCCGCCTTGGTTTAATCCAGGGAATCTGGGCTCACCATCTGGGTGACCTGGTCCTTCTTTTCGTCAGCTCGGCGATGGATTTCCGCAATGATGTCAACAAACACTGACTATTGCAGGGTCTCCAGTTGGCTGGGCGAATCCTGGCCCATTCCTCGGCCTTATCACTGGCTCGGGGGGCCATAGGACTAGGGGCAGGTGCGGTGGACGGGTGTGTGGAGGTTTTCTGTATGGCGGCTACCATGTCTTGACCCCGGGTTTGCCTCAGGGTCACAATCCGCCTTACGACCGGCATGTCCGTGTCGTAATCAGTAGGTTCAACAATGGAGAAGTGATCCACCACCGCCAAAGGTAAAATCCTCAGCAAGGCCCTGAAAATAATCTTCTTCTTTTGGGCGGGGATTTCCTCTGTGAACGCGGTGACAGCGAGCTGTGTCAACTCACTGATCGTGTCGTCCAAATTCCCATTGTATTTGACTTGGTGAAAATGCCTGTCTGAGATTATTTGTCCTAGGACAGGGTTAATGGCAGCTTTTACATAGTTTTCAAATGGTGCCCAGGTTAAACCAGGCATTTGGTCCCGCACATACCCTGATACCTTCTCTGTATTTTACCTAACTTCACTACTACTGTGTAAATCTTGGAAGCGTCTTGGTCCTGGAACATCAGATCCAGGACGGGTTTGACCATTTCCATATAAGTTTCTATGTCATTATCCTCGGGCTTTAATGCCGGGATATCGAGTGACTTGGCTGCCATGGTGATTGGCTAGGTTGAGAGTGCAACCGCTGCCACCAGTGAAATGTCGAGTTAGTATTTCAACTCGACTTGGTATAATCTCGATAACAATCTTGTAATTAGATATCTTGAGATAGAATATGATCGACAGGGTCATGTCTAGCTTTATATATCTTGCATCAACTCTTTATCCCAAGGCAGCATTCACACAATAAGAACACAATATTACTTCACACTTTAGTTTATTCAAATGGCATAGAATCATAAAATAAATTATATTGTTCTGTCATGTGGGGCAGACAATAAAAGATAAACAAGTGACGTATCAATTATAGAATGGTCTATTATGATAACTAAATTATATCTGGTCATGTTACATACACACAGTATCAGTAATATAAATATGCAGGAATAAAGATGTTACCCATGTACATAGGAAATCAGTAAGATGATAACACGTATGCGAGCGTAGCGTCTAACGTGGAGATTTCTGGTACAGAGTTAATTGGTTTGAGACAGCGTTCACGGGTGCGGGGCGGTGAGCGCTTATCAAGGGGATTAACGGGGGGGGGGGGGGGGGGTCACACAGGTAAGACAAATAAAAGTAGTGCGTTCGACCCTAGGTCAGAGGGACTGCTTTGGTATAATTTACAATTATATTTAGTGCGAGTATGGGTAGATGGGACTCGTTAGCCTTGGTCGGCAACCCATCTAGGGGACACCTTATAAAAATCCGGGTGGATGGGACTCGTCAGCCTTGGTCGGCAACCTGTCTAGGGAAGTAAACCTGATACAAATCCGTACTGCTTATCTATGGGTAAGGCAGGTTAGTGGATGGACTAGCCGATCACCACTGTAGACAAATAGTGCTAACAAAATACACTGAGGGCCTCAGAGTCGGACGGATCCTAAATTGAGTGGTCAATCCTGTAAGTCCTTCAGTAAACTGGCTCGGGTTGTTCCCTCTTACAGGGAATAGGTCCGCTTGGGGGCATTCTGTGTATGGCCACCCTCATTAAGGGGAGTAAGGCGTCCGGCAATAGATAGATAGATAGATAAGGCACTAGAGAACGTTAAAGATATACTAAGGAGCTTATCGGCAAGGTAGTTTAATTTGGAACTAATTTATCTAAGCGGTTATTGTGAAAGACTCAACACACAGATACGAAAATAAAATGTAGACCGGGTATGAGATCGATACACACATGTATAGAATTAAAATTAAAATGTAGATCAATGAATCACTATAACAGAGTTTTGGAATGAATGAAAGTTAATCTAAAATGAGGAAAATACACTCAATTAAAATGCGACTGGAAATCACAGTAAATTAGAATTCGAATGAACTCAGAGTAAAAAGGGGCGTACACGACAAAGTTGTACTGGGTTAAAATACTACGATAATAGTATTAAAGGAAATTTGAATACATTAACAAATCCCAATCTGGCAATACGTGGATCAAAGATATGACGTAACGCAAATTACATAAACATACGATGTAATTAAATATTTACTGTTAGAATAGTAAAGTAAATGTAGAAACGGTCCCTACAATAATATGGAGACACGAATATAAAATAACTTGAAGAAGAGTTACTATAAATGTGTGAAAAGAATTATTAATAACCCGCACACGTAGATTAGATTAATTCACAAGCACTGGTATAAAGTAGATAGCTCGAATGATAGAATTAAGGTTAACACAACGGGGTGTTTTTGACTTTTCGGTAAGGGAACATAGATAGATTAAAATTTGGGCATAAGTCCTAGGTAAATGGTAGTAAATTAGGGAATATCTTCACGGTATACTCTTTCACCTCAACTTGGATACACAAGAGAATAAATAACATATACTGTATAGGTGACATCTAGGAGTATTCCGTCTTGAGCCTGGATCGAGATAAGTTTATATAACGGATGCACAATTGATAATTATAAATAACACCACAGGAAATATACTTCAAAGGGTACACGGAGCAATATCTGGCACTATGAATTCACTTGCACAGATCAAGATTGATGGGAGGATAAATGACTATGTAGCATGTACACAGATCGATAATTGAACAATTAAATGGCACAGATCCTTGGCACAGATCAACTTATTAACACTTCCGGAATACTCGTATATATTACCTTACCTTCAACAATAGCCACAAATTGAGATACGCAGAAACACTTAGGGTAGCGTGGGGGAGGAGAAGGGCCAAGTACGAGGGTCGGGGCATAGTAGAGGTCCGGGCACGGCGGCTGGACGTAATGGGGCCACCTCGTCAGGAGTCGAAGGGGCAAGGCCAGACGTCAGGGAACCACTTCGGCAGGAGTCCAAGGGGCAGGGATGGACGTCAGAGAACCACTTCGGCAGGAGTCCTAGGGGCAGGGGCTGGACGTCAGGGGACCACTTCGTCAGGAGTCCAAGGGCAGGGTGGCAGTGGACAGCAGGCTCCTTCACTTCTCAGGGGGGGGGGGGAACTACTCTCGGACAGGATTGTCCAGACAGAGCACTAGTATGTGGGTGTATACTCCCGGACAATATTATCCAGACAGAGTAAGCCTACTGACGGTGAACTAACTTCCTGTAGTTTCAGTCAGTCTATATTTGGGTTATTTCTCTTTGTTATGCCCTGTTTTTCTACAGGATTAACTTGGGTAATGTGAGTTCTAACTGACTGGGTATATAAGGCTGCATGCACAAAACAAGGTATGAGGAATAGAGAACACAAAATAAACATACGGTAACAAGACACACGATCACGTTTATTGAAGATGATTAATAGGAAGCATAAGAAGGTATGAATACTCGTACAAGACAAATGATAGAATTGAACAACTAGCATTAGTGGATCTGGATGGAGACTAGTCTCCCACTTCCAACGTTCAGGTATACTCTTCTGATCACTGGCTTTGTTCGCAAGTTTTATATACTGGAAGCCATCAATGTTACTTATAGATTCAATTTCACTATTTAGATTTATTACTGGCAGTTCTGGTGCACGAGTAGTAGTTCACAGACTAGATTAGACACGCATATATTTAGAGCACGAGAATTCTAGTAACCTCAGGGGGTACTGATCTAAGTTTTATATTCTTATAGCAGAAATACGTAGAACGCAAATCAGTGGGCGAACGTTAGATATCACTAGGGTTTTACTTCTATGTAATAATATCTGGATCGGGTAATTACGAGAGTTAATGTCGCCTGTTAATTAATGAACACTGATACGCTTAGCACTTCCTGATGGAATGGTTATATATGAATTATACTGGGGCAAAGATATAGCCACTTCATAGAAATATTAATAAGTGAGTCTCTAAATAGTACTGTAACACTGTAGTACTAATAAAGTGAATCTTGGGTAGTATTTGGTTGGTCTGGTCCTGGTTATCTTGCGTCCGTGATGTTGGGGGTTAACGACTGGTTCCGCGGCCGTCCAGGGGGTCCATATGTAGGAAGTTCTCAAGACGGATCTCTTGGCGATCGTTGCTGGCTACACGCTTATATACCCACTGGTGTGTGAAGGTGATAAGGTGCACGTAGATTTCTTGTACGTGGACAGGTGCTTCTATCTCAAATCTGCCACGGAGTCTGCCGGCTCTGGAACTCAATTCTCAGGAACAACACAAGGGCAGAGCTAGAGGTCAACTTAAGGGGGCCAGCCACTGGTTGGTGTCTATCTTTCAACTGATTTTACTGGGGGCTGGAGCTGGGTTTATAGGCTTGGTTTTGGACCCTGTAGGCCATAGGGATCTCGAGTCTTATGGAATTATTTGAGCTCTCAATAGATACGGGGACTAGGTAAGGTGGTGATTACTGTTGTGGCACATGGCTATAGGGGGCCTTCATAATGTGATATAACTGAGCCTTAATAAGAGGTACTATTTTGGCTATACTGGAAGTATTGAGGGGAGGGAGACTGGATCTACTTTGCGAGGAGGACTGGGACAGCTGTGACAGGAGCGTCTCTCTTACATTGCTCAGTCTTCATTCTATGGTATAGCTGAGGTGCTAATTTGGTTATCAGAGTATGCAAGAAAGGTGAATGGGTTATTGTGGGTTAATAGAGGTTAGTAAAGGGGTTAGTCATGCATGGTTAGTTCATTGATAGGAAGAATTCCTGTGCTACCTGGCAATGACCCGGAAGTCAAAACAGGGGTCAGGTATGCCTCCGCAGGGGTGGGGGTCTCCCTCCTCGGGTGGGTAAAAAAGGGTAGGTGCGCGCCCTCTCTCTGTGATGGTCGTCCGGCGGCTGTGGATATGGGCTTGCCATATCACAAGTGTTTGTAATAACCCTCTGTTTATGAGACAGATGTGGGTGTTCGTAATACCAAAACCGAAGGTGCCTTGACTAGCTGGTTTAATCGGTTGGGTTTTTAATTGCATGGTTTGCTGGATGTGGTGGAGACTGGGTTGCTAACTCTGCCACATTTATCTGGAAGTATGGCAATAGAAGTTAGTCACTGGCAAGGCGGCTAGCCTCGCACTGACGATCATTTGGTACAGGGTTGTGAATTGGTTGTGAGGGAATAGATGGCATGCAAAGGGTTAGTAAAGTTCTAATGTTGTTCCGTCCTACTAAGGGAAGGTAGGCTGGATAGGAGTATATATATAAAAGGTTTGAGAATGTTAGCAACGGAAAAATCAAGGATATTCAGAATGTATGGTGGAGAGGCTACGTCGGAAAGGAGTCGAGGAGCGTGGGGGGTTAATGAGAGGGAGAGGGTTAAGGGGGGCTACGTGGAAGTTTGACCCTAAGGTCTCTGGGCGTAGGGGTGGCATTAGACTACAGTTGGTATCGGAGCTTTGGGGTTAATGACAGGGAAAGTATGTTAGCCAAACGCTACCGGGAGATGAGCAATATGGGGTGGTATATGAGTCTGGAAAGGATAGAATCATGTGGGCTGTGGGGAAGAGGAGGTTAACTGTAGGTGTGTGCTTGACTGTGGATAAAAGTAGGGAAAAACATGGTGTATTATTACTCGTCAATACGATGGTTATGGACACTGTTAATCTGACACTATTTCTTGCTGATCTAGTTGTTCCTGGGAACTGCGTTTTCTATGACATATACACCAAAGAAAACGGCAGTTCGTAGGGGTAGCTTCGGTATTGTTTCGTGGTGAAAATGCGTCGAGACAATGGTAAAAGAGGGTTGTATATACAATCTCTGGTTGGGGTAAGAATTAAAGTTACTGCATGGTGGCTAACATCTTCAGTCATTTCTGTCTAGGTCTTACAGGAACAATGGTTCTATATACACTGGTGTACCCGTGGGCATCATAGTTTCTTATCAATTAGGACATGGGGTTTTAACATACTACTTCTCGGATGGAAGAACATATATAGATTTATGGGTGCGGTTGGTCTTCAGAAACTGAGTCTGGCAAGACAGGGGGTTAACATATTACTTCTTGGATGGGAAAAAAACATACATAGATTTAGGCCTGTCTGAACTGGTTGGCATTGGCTCAACCTAGGGACAGGGCATGGGTGTTTTAACCTGGGAAGAATATACATAGATTTATGGGGGTGGTTGGTCTTCAGAAACTTAGTCTGGCAAGACAGGGGTTAACATATTACTTCTCGGATGGAAGAACATACATAGATTGATGGGGCGATTGGTCTTCAGAAACTTAGTCTGGTAAGACAAGGTATTTTAGGGTATGTTGATATTGATATCCTAACTTAGGGACAGGGCATGGGTGTATTAACTTAAGGTGTATTTATGTTCATCATCATGTAGGTAGAGGTGTAGGACACGAGGGGTAGTGTATACGCGAGGTGGGGGAAAGGTCAGTGTTTAGAAGGGGTAGGCAGGTGTGGTTTAGAGCTGCTTAGCCCTGCGGGCTTCGGCCTGTCTTAACTGGTTGGCTCGGTCACCTGGTCCTTTCGTTCTGTGGGCCTTTCTTTCGGGTGTTTCTGTGTGGTGTTCGCTCGTGGCTTCCGTGGTGGGCTTCTCATTCTGGGGCATTTTAATTCCCTCTCCTTCATTGTAGGCTCGTCCCCGAGCCTCAAGGGTGAAGTAAAAAGAAGCATAGTCATGGTGGGTCATTTTGAGTGTATTGAGAAGGTCCCACCAAGCAAGAGAGCGAGGGTCAGGTTTCTTTTGCAGGTCTATGTAGACCTGTAGGAATGTGTCCCCGGTGTTGTGGAGGGGTGTTGCCCGGGCTTGATGTGGGCGCTGTAGACGGGCTAAGCGTCCTGTGGACGTTTTTACTTTAACCTTTCGTATGAATGGTGTGTAGTGTTCCCCCGTGGGGGTAGGAACGGGGGCGACGAAGGGTGTGGATTTGTTCATGGTGGAGGTCATGTATCGAGTGAGGTGTGTGGGACTGACAGGAGGCCTCTTCAGTGTGGTGAATGGGTTACTAACTGAAGGGGAGGGATTAACGCGTGAAAACAGTGCTGGGGGTGAAGGGGGGATGTGAGTCTGGGTTTTTTTGGGTTTTCTTGGGTGGTGTTGCAGGCTGGGAAAATATATGGAGGCAATGTGCAATATCGGTTTAGGTAAGGTGCGTGAGGGAGGTGTGTGAGAAAGAGGGTGTGTGTGTGTTGTGTGGCTTGGGTCTTTAGTGTAAGAATGGGGTGATGTTTTTGTATAACTGTCTTCAAATCTGATGGGTCTGTTGATTATTCTACCTTTGGAGGTCCTGGTGGGAAGGTAGATGTTTGTAGTGGGACTTGAGTCGCTCGACGATGTTTTATATTGAGGGGAAGAACGCTTTACAGGTGGAGGGCATTTAGTGGGGGGTGAGGTAAGGGGTTATTTGAGAGGTAGATGCGTGTGGAGGTTTTTGTCGAGTGAGGGTGGTAGGCGGAATGGGAGAGGATTTGGTGGGGGTATGTATGGGGGTTCTCTCAGGGGCGACTTTGTGAGGGGATTCAAGTGGGGGTGTGGAGGTCGGATCCGTCAGTTTGGAGGGGCTTTGGTGAGAAGTTAGTTGTGTGTTAGACGTGGTGTGAGAGGAGGGGTTGGTCGTTGGCATAGTGTACTTTTTAGGGGTTGGTTGGTTGGGGGTTTGATGAGATGAGGAGGATGGTTGATGTGTGGGTGGGGTCGCAGGGATAGTGGAGGGGAAAGGGGTGGATGCGGGGGGCGGGGGGGGGGGGTCTAGACAGGTGGGTAGGGAGTGGAGATTTAATTTGGAGGGTTGGGGGTAGGAACATGTGTTGGGTGTGTTCTTTGGTGGGGTCGGTGATTTGCTGGTGGTGGAAATAGGCAGTTTTATGGGAGTTTGGTGGGGGGTAGATCTAGCAGGTCATTTGGGGTGATGAGGTGGGGGTGGAGAGGGGATGAGGTTGAAGAGGAAGGTATGTGTTTTCGTGGGAGGGTGGGGGTTGTTATTTTTGGAATATAGTTAGAGGGGTTATGGTGTTTACTTGTGATTATTCGTCTTCTTTCCCTTTGTGGAGGAGAATTCGACGAAGAAGAAGAGGAGGAGGAGGATAGTGGTCTGGCAGCCCTACGGAACTGGGTTAGCAGGGTGTGTTTTCTGGAGGTTTTAAAAGATTTTAGTCGTGGGCGTAAGTTGTAGCGTGAGGTTACTGAGGTAGATAGTGTGGTGCGGTTGGGTGTGTACTTGGTTTTGGGTGGGGGTGGTGGTTTTCTCACTGTGGTGCCTGGTGGAGGTATGTCAGGGCTAGACGGGAGGGTTTCCGTTGTGGTCGGGGTTGTGGGTGGAGGTTTTCGTACTTGGATAAGTTGGGGAGGTACTTGACTATCAGAAGTGAAGGAAGGTGTCATGGTGGAGGAAGGTGTGATAGTGGGGGCTTGGGGTTTGTGGAGGTTAGTTTGGGGGGTATGTTGAGGAATGATTGGTCGGTTCGGTGCTGGAGGGTTTAGGCCCTTAGGGGTTTGTATGGGAATATTCATAGCCTGAGTGGAAGGGTTAGTAGGAGTGTTTAATTCAGGGTCGGACATGTGGGGTGGGGTAATGTCTTGTGGTTTTAGAGGTTTAAACGCTCGGACGAATCTAGTTCGGAACGTGCGAGTCACGCCGTGATAATCGATGGTGACTTGATAGGCATTTGGGACTTGTGTGATGGTATAGGGCCCGACATAGCGAGGGCCTAATTTGTTGGTGACAGGGAGGTTGGCTACCATTACGGTGTCGTGGATGGCAAAAGGGTTTTTATCATCGGGGTTATTAGTTTTGGTGTCTTGACAGGTTTGGGCGGTATGGAGGGTGTTTTGCAAATGTTGCAATGGGTCAATTGTGGAGGTGTTGGAGGGGAGGTGAGCGTGATGGTGGAACGGCAGTAACAGGGGGGGTACGCCATAAACACGTTCATGAGGGGAAATACCGTCTTCTCGGGGACAGGTGTTCATGCCCCATTGTATCATCTTTATTTGTGATGGCCAGTCTGAGGTGTTAAGAGCAATCATTTTTGTACATAACTGGTTGTTGATGGTGCGATGGCTGCATTCGCATATAGCATTTCCTTGAGGCCAGTGTTGAGGATGAGTGTTTGATCTTAATACCGCATTGTTGGGTGAACTGGTGCCAAACGTGTCCACTAAATTCGGGGGCATTGTCGGATAGAAGAGCAAGGGGAAGGCCGAATATAGGGAACACTTCTGTGGCAAGCAGTGTGGCGACTGTGGTGGCTGTGTGGTCTTTAACTGGGCAGGCTATTAAATTTTTTGAATATACGTCAACAAATGTGACGATATAGCGGTTGCCAGCGTAAGAAGGAAACGGGCCCATGATGTCGAGGGATAGGACTTGGAACGGTTTGTTGGCAGAAATGGTACCAGCTGGGCCTGGGGTGCGTGATCTATCCTTCCCCAATAAAGAAGGTTTGCAGGATTCTGTCACTCGTTGTGCAATTTGGGAGGGGTTGGGGGTCCAGTATTGATCTGCGAAGATTTTTAACATCTTCTTTTGTCCAAGGTGTATGTCGTTTCCCTCGTGGATGGCAATCATGTAGTCGTGGGCAATGGTAGGGTCTAAGACTATGTGACCGGAGTCTGTGGCAAGTTGATCTCCCCAGCGAGTCAGTTTCCTGAAGACATTTAACGGTATCCAGGGTGGTCGGATTCTTGTTTCCCAAGATTGAATTAGTGAGGGGGCTGGGGGGGAATTATCTTGGTGGATGGGGGTAGATAAAAGCTCAGTGTTTTGTAAGGCGGCTAGGTTGGTGGGGGGGGGTCTTTTGGTACTGGCAAACGTGACAGGGCATCTGCATTGGTGTGAAGTTTGCCTGGACGATACTGTATTGTAAAATCGTAGTCCTCTAGTGTCTCCCTCCAACGTACCAAAATGGCTGAGTTGGTTTCGCACTTACGCAACCATTGCAAAGATTGATGGTCGGTTATTATATCGAGTTTTGCGCCCAACACAAATGACCGGAAGTGGCTGAGTGCTCAAATGATCCCTAAGCACTCTCTCTTGGTGGCTGCATAATTCTGTTGTGCTTGGTTGAGGGTGGAGCTGGCATACGCTATCACATGTTCCTCTCCGTCTCTTACTTGAGCTAAAACTGCACCAATGGCGTAGAGAGATACGTCGGTATAAAGACGGAAAGGTTTATGGTAATCAGGGAAAGCGACAATAGGGGCTTGGATTAGCTTTTGTTTCAAAGTGTTAAAAGCGAGGTCTCTTTCAGGTGTCCAGGTGAATGTGGTGTCTTTGTGGGTGAGTTGGTGGAGGGGTCTGGCTATTGTGGCAAAGTGTGGGACGAAACGTCTGTAGTATGTGGCTAAACCTAGAAAAGAACGTACTCCTTTAACGGTGGTGGGTGGGGGTTGGTTTTGTATGGCTTGAAGTTTCTTTGGGTCTGGTGCAATACCATGTTCAGATATTACGTGGCCGAGGAAATCTACCTTATTTCGTGCAATCTCGCACTTTGAGGGTTTTAATTTCAACCCGGCGGCTCGGATTCTTTGAAGAACTTGTCTCAACCTGAGGAGGTGTTCTTCCCAGGTTTGTGAGTACACAATAATATCGTCTAGATAAGCTAGGCAGGTCTCCCAGGTTAGGCCATGTAATACCGCTTCCATCAAACGGGAAAAAGTGGCGGGTCCGTTACAGAGGCCAAAAGGTAGGACGTTAAATTCGTAGTGGTGGCCACCACTTGTGGAAAATGCTGTTTTTTTCTTGGTCCTCTGCCTTGATAGGCACTTGCCAATACCCTGCTTGCAAGTCGAGGGTAGTGAACCATCTGGATCCATATAGGGAGTCAAGGGAATCGTCTATCCTGGGTAATGGCGTAGCATCCTTAATGGTTACGTCATTCAATCTCCTGTAATCGACGCAAAAACGGGTTGACCCATCTTTCTTTTTTACTAGGACAACAGGGGAAGACCAGGGACTAATGGACGGGGTGGCAATACCGGCCTCTAAGATCACTTGGACTTGGCGTTCCTCTTCCTGGCGTTGTATGGGATTTTGTCTACGGGATGGTTGTCTTATGGGGGGGCCTGTGGTGTTAATGATGTGTTGTTCTACATCGGTCTGTCCGATTTCAGTGGGTTGTTGGGCAAACACGTCACTGAACTCTAGCAATAGGTCGTACATGCTTGTGTTTTTGGTGGTCGGATAATGTGTCCGGGAGAGGGGGCAATTTGAGGCTGGTAGGGGTGTCATTGGAATCTATGGGGAGGTCATCAAAACTTTCGAGGTCTCCTATGATGAGACCTTTTGGTAATGTCAGGGATTCCTCAGAGATATTTGCCACGAGAATGTGGTTGATGCGAGCGGAAATGATGGCGGGTTGTAAGAGGCAACGATTGGGGTTGGTGGATGTGGTAGTGGGGGAAAATATCATGTGAGTTTGGGGTATGGGTCGAAGGTTAACCCATTTTTGATGGCGGGGGGGAATTTGACATTTATCTTCAACTACAGCTGGGCTAATGATGGTGGGGGATCGACTGGCGAGCAGGTGCTCGGTACGCATAAGGGGGGAAAGATCACTTTGGTGGGGGTCACGCGTGAGGGGGGGGATTAACGGCGCGTGTGGGAGGATCAGCGTGGCGAGGTGTGAGTGATTTGGAAAACGTAATTTGTTGGTGGGACTGCGGAGGGTTGGTGGGGGAAGAGTGAGGTATAGAAGATGGGTTATTGGTGGAGGACTGATGTACTGATTTGTGGTTGTTAGAAGGACGAATTTGGGGAGTTTTGTCGGTGGCAGTGACGGTTTGTTTGGAGTTTATATGGGATTGGTGGGTTTGTCTGTCATGAGAGGGCGAGTCAAGTGTGGGGTTTTGAAGTTTTCTAGGGGTGTGAGTTGTGTGGGGGTGGAAGGGAGCTACTGACGGAAAACTGTCACAAGGGGAATTTGGTTGGTTGTGGAATAGCTGGACATTTCTGGGGGCATGGGGGGAACATGGTTGGGTCCCTAGGTCGTCACGCGTGAGGGGAGGATTAACAGCGCGTGTGGGAAGGTCAGGGTGGTGAGAGGTGAGCGAGTTAGAAAACGGAATTTGTTGGTGGGACTGCGAAGGGTTGGTGGGGGAAGAGTTAGGTGTAGAACATGGGTTATTGGTGGAGGACAGATGTATTGATTTGTGGTTGTTAACAGGACGAATTTGGGGAATTTTCTTGGTGGCAGTCACGGTCTGTTTAGAGGTTATCTGGGATTGGTGAGTTTGTCTGTCATGAGAGGGCGAGTCAAGTGTGGGGTTTTGAAGTTTTCTAGGGGTGTGAATTGTGTGGGGGTGGAAGGGATCTACTGACGGAAAACTGTCACAAGGGGAATTTTGTTGGTTGTGGAATAGCTGAACATTTCTGGGGGCATGGGGGAAACATTGTTGGGTACATAGGTCGGCATTTTCCCTGGAAACATGTGTACATAAATATTTGATAGAATTGTTGTTACATACATCAGAGTCTGTCCTGGAAACATGGGAGGATTTATCCTGGACAGAGTTAGGAGAATTGAGGGGATTACCGAGAGGGAGTTGCTTGGACTTGTCTTCTTTCGTTTGTTGAGGCATTTTTTCAACGAATTGAGTGATATTTTGAGAGAACTCGGGGCAAGGGGAGGGGTTAGGAGTTACCTTAGTGCTAGCTGCAACTTGGTAACCCTGACTCAGAGTTTGTTGAGGGGGAAGGTGTTTTTTCTTTTTGTGAATAGGTTTCTGCGTGATTGGTTTGTCAGAGGCTTTGGGTTGGATTTTTTTTTTGAATGAGATCAGCCTCTGGCCGCAGTCAACCTGGGCCTGGAGTTTTTGAAGGAGGTCAAGTCCAAGGAAACCATCGTAATGTTTACAGTGGGAGGAAAATACTGTGAACGTGTGATAACAACGAGCATGGGGGGCAGGAGTAGTTACTGACAGGGGCAAAGTGTCTCTTAGGAGATTTAAGTAGGTATCAGCAGCTGAGATTAGTTCTGCTTTGGTGGTTAACCTCTCCGCGGCGCACAGGGGGTTTTCTACAGGGTAATACTGTGCGCATGTATGATGATTTTGGGACCCATTGCCAATTTCGATAAAAAGTACATCATCATGTAGGGAATGTTTGCGTGCATCGGCCCATATATATTTGACCCCCTAAAAATGTCTGGGGGGGGTGGGGGAACGGTCCGTAGTTGAAAAATGTGGAGCGAATGGCACCGCGCGGCTAGATTGTCATCGAGCGGCGAGATTTCCCTGCCGAGAAGGAGAGGGAGGAGGGGGTGGGTTACCGCGTATTATCACGTATATCTCCTTTTTTGAGCCCTTTTAGGCTATGTAGAGTATGTATATGTGTGTAGGCCACCCATATAACAATGAATATGCCTCATAGTGACTCAAAATTGCAATATATAAGGGAATTATAAGATCATTTTTAGGCGGGAATGAAGATGTGTTGGAGGTTTGGCAGCAATTTATGAGCTGAGAGTGTGGTTTACGCCATACATATCACTTATATCTTGTACTTAGAGCACTGTCATGCTATAATACAGACTTGTACGTATGTAGACTTGCCATATATCAAAATATATACCGCATATAGACCAATTCATGCGATATTTACGCACATTATCAATGAGTTTCTATGCGTGAACCAAGGTGTGAGTGAGTTGTGCTGGGAATGAAAGTGGGAGAGGGTGTGTTACGCCATAAATATCACTTATATCTTGTACTTAGAGCACTGTCATGCTATAATACAGACTTGTACGTATGTAGACGTGCCATATATCAAAATATATACCGCATGTAGACCAATTCATGCGATATTTACGCACATTATCAATGAGTTTCTAGCAGATGGAAGCCTGAAAGGGTGGGTAGGGGTGGGTGGGTGGGAGGGAGGCATGCAGGGAGTGAGTGAGTCGTGGAGAGAAGGAAGGCAGGCAGGGAGATCTCTAGATAGATAGCCAGCTTTGTGATAATTGTGGAGGCGCCCGAGGCGTATGGATGTCTTGGTATTTTGAACCTTATGTCTACCAGATGTCTGGTGTTCGTTGCCACCAAGAGGTCTACAATAACATGAGTCAGGAATGGAGAGAGAGAGAGAGAAACTGAGACATGCGTATGTCGTACGTATAAATGGACTTCAGAATTGCATTTTTATGCAAGCAGACATTGCATTTTAGACACATGTGAAGTACCACAGAAACATGTAGGCCATTGACTGTAAATAAAGTACTATATTATAGACCAGCAACGAGGGTGGTCAGTAAACACAGGCAGATTGCCTTTTGTGATAGAGAGCTAAATATAGACTGGTGTCTCCTTACACTTGCGAAAGGGTAGATTGCCACCAGAGAAACTTATATTTATTTATTTCTAAGTAATATGCAATCTAAATGTATATTCGAGACCTACTGCAAGTATTTGTATGACAGTCATGACTATGTATAATCCAATATACGCGCATAGGCGAGACATAAGAAAGCTGGTTAAGCAATTTTCGACACCCACACAGTTATTATTCATTTTTATTTACAATATTATACAATACAAATGTATTTGTGAAGAGTATTTTATGCATTATTGTATTTATACAAATGTTGTTCCCAGACAGAGCTGCTGTGTCTGGAGCATCAAGGAGCGGCAAGGGTCACCCAGTGACCGCTTGACCGTGTGAAAATGAGTGGAGTCACACTGAGAGGGGCAATTTTGCCGAGTGTTTGGGCAATTGTTGACAGAATAAAGTTATATAATTACTAATTCTTGACAGAGACAAACTTTTATAAACCTTTGCATGATATAATTGATAATCCCATCAATTTACAAACGTAAATTGGTGAGATAATTCATTTTTTTTTGTATATTGTCATCTCGATTGTAGACACAAAGTTTTGAGTGATATTTGGTATGAGCTCCTGTGGCATGGTTGGTAAGGTCGTGGACTGGAAAACTCAAAGTGTGGTAGGGTAGTGGGATCGAATCCAGGAGGGGGTTATGGGGAAGGTTTTATGCTGTCTAGAACATTTTTGATAAATTTTTTTTTTTTACAAGATCATGCCATTGTATTCAAACAATATGAAATATTCATAGAATATATCATATTGTAAGAATACAATGACATGACCTTGTTTGTTTTTGTTTTTTTATTGTTTTATTTTATTATCTTAGTAGGTTTGACAGGATTTATTGAAACATTTATTTTTGTACAATTCATTTGAGGTAAGAAAATAATTATATACACATTACTTAGGCTAATAACAAACATATATATTGATATACTAAAAAAAAAAGGCATATTACATGTAAATCTTTGAAACTTATAAACTAAATAATGAAACATACAATTATATAATGTAAAAGCTATATCACAGGGACATCTTTGGAACTTATACATTATATAATATATATGTTACATTATGAGGTAGTGTGATCAATTAGGTCAGGTCAGGTAAGGTAGGGCGCGAGTCCAGGGCAGGGCAGGGCAAGGGGCGAGTCAAAGGAGTACAAAGGAGTACAAAGGAGTACAAAGGAAATCAAGCAACAACAGATCTAGTGACCCTTCTAGGTTGCTTGTCCTCCAAAACACTGAGGATCAAGTGTCCAAACAGTGGTTTAGAGTGGGTAAGGGAACATTGGAAAGGGAACTACTGCCCTGCCACTAACGTGGCAGGACTAGGAAGTTAGTAGGGGACATATGGGTTAGTAACTGAGGGGAGGATAAAGTTATTCATTTACAAACGCAGTCAGTCGCGGGTTTGATGCGAGATATTTGTCTAGGCGGAATTTAAATAAATCAACGGTGCTGCAGTCTATAACGTCTCGGGGAAGCCCATTCCACAAGTTGACAACTCGATTGAAGAAGAAATTCTTAGATTCGTGCGAGTTAAAAGATTTACCAATAATTTTGCAACCGTTTCCCCGCGTGTAATTAGATTGGTCGATAGTGAAGTACTTACTACAGTTCATATTGTCGATGCCTTTGATGATTTTGAACACTTGAATTAAGTCGCCTCTTAATCTGCGCTGGGTTAAAGGAAATAGATTTAATTCTCTAAGACGCTCTTCGTATGGTTTGTTCTTTAGGCTAGGTATCATTTTGGTAACTCTACGTTGAACTCGTTCTAGCTTGTTTATATCTTTTTGGTAATAAGGGCACCAGGATTGAACGCAGTATTCCAGAAGAGGGCGGACTAAGGAATTGTAAAGGGTTAGGATAACTTCTTTGGATTTATGCTCAAATGACCTGCCTATAAAGCCAATTATTTTGTTTGCCTTCTTACAACTTCTGAACATTGTTGACTCGGTTTTAGGTTACTCGATATTGTTACTCCCAGATCAGTTTCTCTGTTTACATTCTTAAGCTGAGTGCCATTCATCGAATAGTTTGCTTTCTCATTTAGGTATCCGATATGTAGTACTTTACATTTATCCGCATTGAAACTCATTTGCCAAATTTGGGCCCAACATGACAATTTATCTAGATTGTGTTGCATATCGTCAACTTGTTCTTTTGAGAGTACGCTATTTGCAATTTTTGTATCGTCAGCAAATTTTGAGATTGTGCAGGTGAGACCCTCATCTATGTCGTTGATGTAAATTAGAAAGAGAATTGGTCCTAGTACCGATCCTGGGGTACCCCGCTACTTACATTGGTCCATTTAGATGCCTTACCGTTTATGACTACCCTTTGCTTTCTGTTGCTGAGCCAATTTTCTATCCATTTCAACACACCGTCTTGTATTCCATGCGCTTTTAGTTTTAGCAGTAAACGTTTGTGGGGAACTTTGTCAAAGGCCTTTTGAAAATCAAGGTATATAATATCTACAGCTTTACTCTCATCGTAGAGGTTGAGGATATCGTGGAAGAAGTCTAAGAGGTTTGTTAAACAGGAACGTTTTTTACGAAAGCCGTGTTGAGTATCTTTAAGTATGTTATTTTCCTCCAAGTGATTTACGAGTCTGTCTCGTATGACCGTTTCTAGCATTTTACATACAACTGAGGTTAAGCTAATTGGACGATAGTTACTGGGTAGGGATTTGCTGCCTTTTTTGAATATCGGTGTTACGTTGGCTAGCTTCCACTGATCAGGCATAGTTCCAGACTGCAAGGATTTATTGAATAGTAATGTCAGTGGTTTGGAGAGCTCATTCTTAGCTTCCTTTAGAACTCTAGGCGAGATTGTATCAGGTCCTGGCGTTTTATTTACCTTGAGTTTATCTAAACAATTCAATACTTCTCTCTCTGTAACGGTGATATTGCTTAGAACATCTGAATTATCAATCTGAATCGGCGATGGTGTAGGGATATCACTGAGGTCTTCTGTTGTAAAAACTGATGCAAAGAAGGTATTGAGGGCATTACTCATTTGTACTTCGTCTTTGGTGTATTCTCCTTTTCATCGACTAACGGTCCAACAGTTGAAGTAACTACTTTTTTCTTTCTGATATAACTATAGAATTCTTTCGGGTTTGTTTTACTTTGATTCGCAATATGTAACTCTAAGGTCTTTTTACTTTGCTTAATTAACTTTTGGCTTTGCGTCGTAGCTCTACAAATTTCACCCGTTCTTCGTCATTTTGTGAGGATTTTAATCTATCATTAGCACATTTTTTAGCAAGCAGGCAGTTTGAAATATCTTTATTCCACCATTTGGGCTTATTATTACGGCCTGGACGCCGTATTTTCGATGGTATGCAGTCTTGCACAGCTTTTAGGTAAGTGGTTTCGAATAACTTCCAAGATGTATTTATGTCGTTATTGTTAATTAAAAAGCTCCAGTCAGTTTCTTTAAACATAGCTCTAAGTTTATGGAAGTTTGCTTTCTTGAAATTAGGGACTTTTTCGATGCTACTATTTGGTTCGTTACTAGTAAACTTTAAAGTGAAAGTTATCGTACGATGGTCGCTGTTACTGAATTCATCACCAACATTCAAATTCTCTATCAATTCTTCTTTTGTTACAAGTACAATGTCAAGAACGTTATTACCACGGGTCGGCATTCGAACAAATTGATAAAGCGAACTCTCTTGCAAGTTCGTATACAAGTCATGTCCGGAGTGTGAAGTAAGAGTATCGCCCCACTTGGTCCAGGGCAGGGCAGGGCAGGGGGCGAGTCCAGGGCAGGGCACGGGGCGAGTCCAGGGCAGGGCAGGGCAGGGGGCGACACTCAATAATTCTTGAAGGTGTGGTAGTCCCTGAAGCAGTCACCCAGGCAGAGTGGAACTTTGCACTCGGCACACATTGAGGTGACTCTTTTGGTGACATGGGGTTTCCTGACACTGGAGCTACAGACGGTGCACTGCGCCTGCCTGTGACGAGTGCCAATCAGCTCGGTGTTGGTTGGGTAGTGTCTTTCGACACCCAGCTGGATGTGGTCAGGAACGTGATCCCCACGCCATGCCGTACGTCTGTGAGTGGTGGTGCCATACTTCTCCAGGAGTTGGTATGAGACGTTGTAGACGAACTCCCGGAATTTCAGCTTCTGGTTTGGGGACATATCCTTCTTCACCAACCACAAGTTGTAGGCGTTGAGCATCGTGATATCAACTAGGTGGAGGAAGAGCTTGTGATACCATTTCACAGTCTTCCTCAGACACTCAACGCCTGACAGCTGACAGTCAGACTTGTCCACCAGGCGCATGTTCTTGGTATAGTCCACTACCATGTCAGGCTTGTAGATGGTCTTCCTGGTTCGGTAGTGGATTTTGCCAGAATCCACCTGGGCACCTGTGTGGACAGTGGAAAGCAGGTGGACGTCTCGTTTATCCTTCCACTTCAGGGCTATCACTTTCCCACACTTCTCGAGCTGCTTGTATTTCTGCCCCTTTCGTCGCCTTCTTCGCACATGCCTCTCGCGGTGTTCCTGGGCCAGGTCGTCTTCTGAAGGTGTGTCACTGGAGGAGGCATCTGTAAGAGGAATGACATTACCGGTGAACTTAGGCATAAACTTTCTTGTCTTTCTGACAGTCCCACATGACCCCGTTTGGTTGTCATGAAGAAACTGGCAGAGAGCAGGAGAAGTATACCAGTTGTCAGTGCAGATGATGTGGCCTTTGCCCAGGTAAGGTGCCAACATTTTCCTGACGATGGCACCTGACATGCCCATGGGGTCATTGGCAGCGGCTTTCGGTATGTCAATGTCAGTGCCTGTATACACGATCATGTCAAGCACTATTCCAGTTTCACAGTCACACAAAACGAAGAGCTTGATTCCGAACCTATGCCTTTTCAAGGGGATATACTGCTTGAAAACAAGACGTCCTTTGAAGAGCACGAGCGACTCATCAATCACCAAATTGAGGAAGGGGTAAAAGTATTTCCTATACCTCTCCAACAACATGGTGAACACATCCCGAACTTTCCATATCCTGTCAATCCTGTTAGGATTTTCGTTGTCTGCAAAGTGCATAAATCTTAGCAGCAACAAAAATCTGTCACGAGTCATGAACTTATTGAAAGTTGGGGTGGCGATGAGAGGGTCGTGCTTCCAATAGTGTTGCAACACATGCTTCTTGATCAGAGGCATGAGGAACAACAAGGCAAAGAACGTCATAAATTCTTCCACAGTCGTATCCACCCAGCCTCGTATTCTCGCTTTTGGAGAAATGACGTCCAATCTGCCAAACACCCACCTGTAGTAGGCGTTTGTTTGGGCAACGATGTACGTGATTACCTCCATATCGAAAAAAGCGAGGAAGAAGTCGCTTTTGTTCGCTTGATCGTCACAGGGCCAGTCATCAATTGTTCCTGACGTCCCAGGATTGAACTGGGGCACGTCAGGTACAAAATTGAGCCCGTCAGACCAATCGAACGAAGGCAGCCCAGGGATCGGAATGTCGTCTGCGTCTCCTTCAGCGTCTGAAATATCGCTTCCATGATCGCGATACAGCACTGCATCATCATCACCCTCCTCTTCACTTGACAGACGATGCCCTTCCTCATTCTCGTCACCGACGTCGGACTCACTCCCATTGTCCACTCCCAAATCCCCCCACCTTTGGTCCCGTGCTAGAGCTTCGTCGTCGAAACCCGGGCTGCCAATGCCCTGCGAATCACCATCAAACAGCAGGGCGGCATACTTTGATGGTGTCAGAGTTTTCCGGGTCACTTTAGCACGTGCGGGAGTCTTATGGACAGGGACAGCAGAGGCAGAGGCGGTGGCAGGGGCGGCGGCAGGGGCGGCGGCAGGGGCAGCAGTGGTGCGTGGTAGTGGTTGTTGCAGTGGCCTGGGTCATGGTGGCAGTGTCCAGAAACACCAATGACCTCTGTACCTTTGTCGTGGTTGCACGTGTTTTTCGTGCTTTGGGTGCTGGTGTTTCATCCTCCGAGCTGTAGGGCGTGTCGTACTGGTAGCTAGGGTCTTTAGCAGCCACCCTCTGCCTTCCACGGCAGCTAACACCACCAGAAGGAGGGCTGGTTGTGTCATCAGGGAGCGAGCGTGAGGGACGTGTGGGCTCCATGACTAGTGCTTGGTTACTGGCGCGGTGGTGCTTGCACGAGTGCGGGGCGAGCGTTTGGCGGGGTGGTGTCGAGAGTTGATATGTAGTACTATACCCACACCAATTTTCAGCCGCCTGGCTATAAACGTGCGGTTTTGGTACGCGTTCAAAAGCTCTGCTCTTAAGAGTCTTCCCGCAGTCCGCCGGGAGAACTCTTAAGAGTCTCCCCGCAGCTCCCGGGTTAACAAGGGGCCAAATAGTCGGTGGTGTTGATCATAATAAGACTTGAACAAACATGACTTGGCAGCTCCCTCTGTCGATTAACAAGCGGACAGGAATGTCCTTGATTTTGGCCATGTAATAAATGGGGGCAGTGCGGTCAGTTATGGCATCCCCCGCCGAGGCCATCGTGAGCGGGGGGTACTTTAAAATCCTGGGAGTCGGTATCTACCTCCTCCAGGGTTTCCTCGGTATCATCTTAGGTTATGATAGGGGCTATTTCTCCGGTGTGCATTTCCTCCATTTCTTCCTCTTGTCCCAACTCCTCTTCATTTACAGAAATGCGAGGAGTAAAGGGGCGAGGTTTGGCAGAGTCACGAATTTGATGGAGGGCACACTGAGCACTACAGGCAGGGAAATCATAGGGGTTGATAATTACTAATGTAGTGTTTTTACTTTGGTAGGTGTTGTTGGTTTTGTTCCGGTTGAAGATTCTGCGTGGCTGGGTAGGTTGGAACCGGGGCCTACTGGGTTAGGGCTTGCCGGAAGGGTAGGTGGGTCTGTTGTGGAAGGATGAGGATGGGTAGGCATTCTTGGAGTTGAAAGTTTGGGCCTTGGGGTTTTGGTGGTCGAGGTGCTGCGGGTGCGTGGGAAACCTCTTTATTACAGCGATTTGGGTGGGTGCTTCTGTGCGCACGGCCAAAATACGTCGGATCGTGATGAGATCTTTTTGATATCCGACGAAATCGTGCACACGGAAATTATCTTTTACTGCTGAGGGCAATATTGATACAAGGTTGACCAGAATCTGCTGCTCTTGTTGGATTCTGGTAAATGTGGGGAAAGAAACTTTTATATGTTGGGCGATCTTATTCACTGTGGCATCTAGATCGCCTTCGAATTTAGTGTCTTGGATACGGGTGTGGGCCACGAAAACGCCCAACGAAGGCTTAATGGCTTCTATCACTATTGGGCGAAATTCGTCCCATGTGAGAGCAGGGTGCACTTGGTAGGCAACCAGGGAAACGGCTTTTCCCAGGTGCGTTAATGTCACGGCTATCTTTTCTGCGTCCGTGGTATAAACTAGGTCAAGTACGGGTTTCACTATGTCCATGAACGTTTCGATCTCGTAAGTTTCTCCATCATAATGTGGGATGGGAATGTGAGAACGGTGCGCCATGATGTTATCGTGTTCTGGCTGTTCCAAACTTGCAATGTAATGCAACCTTTTATCCGAATCAAGAACCACCGCTGCCGCCAATGTTATGCCCTGTTTTTCTACAGGATTAACTTGGGTAATGTGAGTTCTAACTGACTGGGTATATAAGGCTGCATGCACAAAACAAGGTATGAGGAATAGAGAACACAAAATAAACACACGGTAACAAGACACACGATCACGTTTATTGAGGATGATTAATAGGAAGCATAAGAAGGTATGAATACTCGTACAAGACAAATGATAGAATTGAACAACTAGCATTAGTGGATCTGGATGGAGCCTAGTCTCCCACTTCCAACGTTCAGGTATACTCTTCTGATCACTGGCTTTGTTCGCAAGTTTTATATACTGGAAGCTATCAATGTTACTTATAGATTCAATTTCACTATTTAGATTTATTACTGGCAGTTCTGGTGCACGAGTAGTAGTTCATAGACTAGATTAGACACGCGTATATTTAGAGCACGAGAATTCTAGTAACCTCAGGGGGGTACTGATCTAAGTTTATATTCTTATAGCAGAAATACGTAGAACGCAAATCAGTGGGCGAACGTTAGATATCACTAGGGTTTTACTTCTATGTAATAATATCTGGATCGGGGTAATTACGAGAGTTAATGTCGCCTGTTAATTAATGAACACTGTGACGCACCCCAGTGCTGGGCAACGCAACCTGATTGTACTCCTTGGTACTCCACTGTACCGCCCGTGATCTGGCTACCGTCAGCCGCTATGTATATTGAGTGTGACAACTTATAACTATGTTCTTTGTATCTCTGCAAAGGTCTCGTCATGTGCTAACCAGTGGTGGGTTTTGTTTTAAGCCATGTCGAGACCTTCCATTTAATATGTAGTATCAATAGAGAAGTTGATAGATAGGATAATGGGAATTCAGAGAGAGAGAGTGAGTTGGGCTTCAGAGCAAGAGGGTAGCAACACGCCGCGCTGCCGGTGGTTGCCAGACGTATGGACTGGTTGGCAGCCTTGCCCTTATAGCTAGGCGCGATAGGGTTGGTAGTCCATTGTTGCCTGCCTGGGCTGGGCCCATGTTGTCGTACAGCACACTGCCTGGAGGTTGGCTGTGTGTTCCTGGACTAGGTTGCCTAGAACCTTTGAGATTCTAACATCCCTTGCTCTCTCTCCCCACTTCTCACGGTTGCACTCTTTCTCTCTGACGACATTACTCTCATTTCATTCTTCTCTCTATTTAAATGCATAACCTTCCCTTGAGGTCCTAAAGGAGTTTCAGCACTCACCTCTCGTATTACTCTTAGGACAAGCATATATTTACATGTATTAGATTTAAGGGGTTAATGTGAACAGCGATCTTCTTGATGAGGATAGTTGGTGAACGTTCTACATGTTCACGAGTTATATGCCCTGCTCATCATCCCATTTGTGACTAGACTGGTGCCATGTGTAAGAGCCCGACCATGCCCAGGAGTTGTCTGTAGAGGGACGAGGACTTAGCCTTGATTTGCATACCGAGCCAGGAGCGAGTGTAGCACCCGAGACTACAGCTCGCTCGTAGTGCCGGTATAGTAGAGTAACGTAATTTATCTGTCCTTGTGTTCTCTACAGTCTTCTCCTGGGTTCTCGCTTTCGGTGCTGGGACTCGTTGTTCCTGTGACTTGGCCTGCTAGCTAGAACACATGGGGATGATGAGTGGGATATATCTTTATTTTACTATGCATTGCAGCTCTCTTTAAGTATATATCTATAACACTTTACAATACACATTACTCACACACAAGACAACACTATTAATACTTTCATGTATCAATTAACTGCACTGTCGTTTTGCTGCTGTGTCTGGAGTTCTGTTGCGTAGGGCGCATACGGACTCGGAGGGGAGACAGAGTGAGAGAAGCGAAGTAGCCTATGCGGTAGTAGGCTACCGGCGCAGTACTGTTGCCTGCAACCTTTTAGTTATTCCAAGTATAGATTCATTATTATAATAAGTGACTACTGTTTATGTTCCTCCCATGTGTATTATTAGGTATCTACTGGATCATGAACATCTTGTATGCTACATGCTAGTGCATGTTAGTAGGGGACAGTTAGTGTAGTGCACGCGCTTTCAAGTAGGCGTGTACATTTGTCATTTAGCATTTCACTGTCATACCTTTAGCCTGCTTCTATTCTACATTATTAGAGGCTTAATATTAACGTAGTTTCTTGAGTATTGCATTTCTTTAGTAATAACGTAACCTATAAATGTCTGAGGGAGTTTAGCCTCATAGCCTACCCCTGTTGTACACTTTCGCCGAGTTAAGGTACCTCGTTACCGTAGACGATAACTCTGTAGGGCGTTGGTGCTTTTGTTGTCTGGAGCATATAGTATTTGGGACTGGAATCGAGCGTGTCGTTGTCACTTAAGCCATTTCTGTCCTACGATCAAGAATCCCAAATATGTATTGCCGATCCAGCCGTAACAAAATGGCGACCTTGCACAAGATTCAGTAGTATCCTATCACATGTTTTTTGGAGAACTATTCTATGCTACCTAGTAGAGCTGGCTAGAATTTTCTTGCATATTGGAGGAATTTTTATTGTGTCATTATTGTATTGGTGGACTTGCAGATTGTTTCGTTAGGTGTCTAGAGTAGAGTCATTCAAGCATCTTTAACATTTTGTGAGTCGAGACTGCAATTAGTAATAAGCACTTTTTTTTGTTTATGAACAGCAATTGTATAACCAGCACTATGTCTAATGACTCATCATTTACGGGGGAGGATAACACGGTACAGCCTAGTGACCAGCAAGTACAGCAGATATTTAGGGAGGGGAGTGTTATAAGTGGAGAGAGGGATGCCCGGGCATTTTTGCAGACACCTTTGACCGAACAGCGCCTGCAGGCTATTGATTGTTACGGTCTTCGCTGTTTAGCCACGGTTTTGGGGCGGGACTGTCCTGACAGTTGGCCCAAGAAGAATTTGGTGGCATGTTTGTTGGGTGATGGAGATGGGGCGGTGGGTGGAGTTGGGTCTTGGGGGGTTCCCTCCAAGCCTCCATTCCACTCTACCCCTGAGCTGGGCCCTCAGCCAGCGAGTCTTAGCACGATGCAGCAGGAGGGTTCTCAATGGCAAGCTGGCTTACCCGTAAACACGTCTCGGTGTGGATCCCCCATTTTGTGCTCTCCCCCCCCAGGCCTGTCTCCTGAGATGTTATTTCAGCTAGAACTAGCTAAGTTTAAGCTGCAGGAGACTCAGATACAACAGGCTAGTATAGAACGCATAGAGGTTGCTAGAATCCAAGCCAATCAGGATGCAACCAGGTACCAGGCTGAAATGGATGTCGAGAAGTCTAGAGTAGAGACCACGGGGCGTCATCTCGGTGGTGGGCACCGGGTTACAGACTCACTTTCGCATTTAATTAAGTTAGTACCCGCATTTGATGAGACAGCAGTGACTGAGTTTTTTGCTCGTTTCGAAAAGAAGTGTCGTGAGTATGACTGGCCGGAGGTTAAATGGGCAGCATTAGTTTCATCACGTCTAGTGGGTAAGGGGTTGAAAGCCTACGATGCACTGTCACTGGACGAGAGTGTCGTGTATGGACTGGTGAAGGAGGCTGTGCTCCGGGCCTACGAACTGCAACCCGAAACTTATAGATTGAAGTTCCGTGGCGTGAATAAGAAGAGCGACGTCAGTTTTATGGAGCACGCACGGGACTTAACAGATGCATGTAATAACTGGTTTCGGTCCGAGCACGCAGAGTCGGCTGAGGAAATTAAGCAACTTTTCTATCTGGAACAGTTTTACAAATGTACTGGAACCGATCTAACGCTGAACATTAAGGAAAAATGTCCCAAGACAGTAGAGGAGGCTGCCAAGATGGCAGACCTCAGATTATCATTGATTCGTGGTTGCGGTGCCGCTCAGAGGGCTGAGTCAGGGCAGAAGGGGCGCTATACCCCACCCACCAGAGTTTTCGATAATAACAAATCCTATGACACACATAACCACACTAAAAGCATTGCACCTAATAACACCTACAAACACAAGCCTCTCCCATTTACTAAAGGTCAGGCCCCTTCTTCGCCCGCACAAGGGAAGAAGCCCATTGGGGATGTGAAATGTTACAAATGTCAGAAGCTAGGCCATTATTCACGTGAGTGCCCTAGTAACACTCCCGCTAAGCCGGTGTCATTGGTTCACAGTATCGGTGTGTCTCTGAAGGCTGCAGCAACTGCCCGGGGTAGGTTGTCAGCAGCTGAGGCACACGCGGTAAAGAAGCGTACGGAAGGCTCGACACCTGTCCGGGACACTTTCTGTAGCCATCGGGGACACGGGTTTGTGAGCTGGGGGAGTGAACTACGGAGGGTTGACTTGTTGAGGGATACGGGGGCTTCGCAAACTTTGTTGAGGAACTTCACAGGGAAACCGATAAATGCGGCCAGAGTTGTTGTGGTGCAGGGTATAAATGTTACGAGGTCATACCCACTTGTGAGGTTGGAGTTGAGAGTGGGAGAGGTGTGCAGGGAGCTGGATGTAGGGATCGTTGAGTGTTTGCCAGTTGAGGGCGTCGACCTTCTTCTCGGCAACGACTTTGCGGTGCCCACTTCCGGGACTCCACCCTTAGTCGTTGCCGAGAGGGCGGCCGACGTGGATGGTGAGAATCGGGAATGGGTTGGGAGGTGCCAACAGGATGAGATGGCCTGTGTGGTAACCCGATCTCGCTCTGCGGCTCCTGCACAGCCTAGCACTCAACCTCGGGGACAGTGGAGGAAGGATCAGGAGAAGGTTGCTAAGGGCAGGAAAAGGGACATTGATTCTGCTGCACTTCTCGGTGATTCGGTACTTGGACCTATAATAAACACGGGAGTTGACTCTGGCCCAGAGATGGTGTGTAACAAGGCAGAGTTGGGTAAGACTTCGCGTGAGGCAAGAGCTGTAGCGAGAGCCACTAAGGCAGTAGAGCCTACTAGCCGGGGTAATGTCTTATTACAAAACCATCTTGATGCATTGACGCCCGGGGACATAAGTGAGCAGCAGCTGCAAGACGCTAGCCTAGCTCGTTATAGCAATGGTGCCATAGAGTTGGAGGAAGATGGGGATGCGAAGCCGGGAGATTTCTTTAGGCTCAACAGGATATTGTACCGCAGATTTTTAGACCCCAAATCGAAGTGGGAGGGCGGTGCGAGGGTAGTAGACCAGGTGGTTGTTCCAAATAAGTATAGAGAGTCCTTATTGTGTCTGGCGCATGATGTGCCGGTGGCGGGTCATTTGGGGGTAACAAAAACATTGGCGGCATTGGGCAGGTTTTTCTGGTGGCCTGGGGTCAAGGCTGATGTCTGTGCATGGGTGGCTGGGTGTGCGACCTGCCAGACAACGGGGAAGCCTAACCAGACAATCCCGAAGGCACCTTTGTTTCCCATACCTGTCACCGGGCCTCCGTTCAGCAAAGTTGTAGTAGATTTGGTTGGCCCTTTCCCGCCTACTAGTAGTGGCAATAAATTCCTGTTGACAATCATGGATGTGGCTACGAGATACCCGGACGCATACCCCATGAGAAACGGCTCGGCAAAGGCAGTTGTTAAAAACTTATTATTGTTCTGTTCCCGTTATGGATTTCCACGTGAGGTGCAGTCAGACCAGGGGAGCAATTTTACATCCAAATTGTTCAAGCAAACCCTTCAGTTGCACGGTATATGTTCTGTAGTGTCGTCAGCCTACCATCCCGAGAGTCAGGGAGTCTTGGAGCGGTGGCACTCGACCCTGAAGAGTATGCTACGCTGTTACTGTGCAGAACATGACACTGATTGGGATTTGGGTCTGCCGTATGTTCTGTTCGCTGCACGTGAAGTCCCAGGAGAGAGCCTGGGGTTCAGTCCAAATCAGCTAGTCTTTGGCCATAATGTGAGAGGACCTTTAAGTATGGTGAAAGAGATCTGGGAGGGCGAAGAGAAGCCGGGGTCTGTACTTAAATATGTCCTTGAGA
The DNA here is from genome assembly GCA_032716605.1 of Paralithodes platypus. NCBI lineage: Eukaryota > Metazoa > Arthropoda > Malacostraca > Decapoda > Lithodidae > Paralithodes > Paralithodes platypus. The sequence continues at coordinate 9,115,229 of CM064514.1, read as the reverse complement.
GCCGGGGGAGACTTATAGGTTGCATGGCAGCGGCAGGTAATAACTTGGTTAATGCACAGGCGGTCATGAAGCACCAGTATGACGCCAAGGTGAAGCTTCGGGAGTTTTCGGTGGGTCAGGAGGTAATGTTGCTTTTACCTTTGCCTGGACACCCCCTTTCTGCCAAGTTCATTGGGCCGTATGTGGTGGCTAAGAAACTGTCCGACCTTGATTATCTCGTTGCAACACCTGACCGTAGGAAAAAACATCAGTTATGTCATGTTAACCTCATGAAAGAGTATGTGAGACGCCCCTCAGAGCCTCTCACTGTCCCTGTGCTGGCCTGCAGCGGCCAGGGTGGAGAAGGAGGTGGGGACAGTCATGCTGCTGAGGAGGATAGCTGGGACTGTGTCATTTCCGCGGAACAGTGGGCGGGGAATACTGAACAAGAGGCTAGGCAAGTTGTAAGTCACCTGCCTGAGCACCAGGGTGCTGCTGTCCTAGGCCTGTTCAGGTCATACCCCTCTGTTTTCGCCGAACACCCAGGTCTCACTACTCAGGTAACGCACGACGTGGACGTCGGTGATAATGTGCCCTTCAAGTCAGTGCCCTACCGTGTGCCCCCGGTAAAGTTGCCAGCTTTACGGGAGGAGTTAAAGTACATGGTTGAGAGAGGGATGATCACTGAAGGTTATGTGAAGTGGACATCACCCGTCACGTTGCAGCCAAAACCTGACGGCAAGGTGCGGTTCTGCATAGATTTTCGTAGGCTAAATGGCTTGACCACTACCAACCCTTACCCTTTGCCTCGAGTTGACGACAGCGTGGACAAGATAGGGAATGCAAAGTACCTTACTAAAATTGATCTTGTAAAAGGCTACTGGCAAGTACCCCTGTCGGACCGAGCTAAGCAAGTTTGTGGTTTTGTGGTAGATGGCAAGACCTACCAATGTAACGTAATGCCTTATGGGCTTAAGAACGCACCTGCCACGTTTCAAAACCTGATGAACGATATTTGTGACGAAATCCCTAACTGCACGGTCTACCTTGATGACGTGATAGTATATGATGACGATTTTGAAAATCACCTAAGGCACTTAGAGACCCTGTTTAGGAAGTTGCACGATGCTGGGCTGGTGGTGAACCTGAGGAAGTGCGAGTTTGTAAAGGCTACTGTGCAGTATCTTGGCTTTGTGGTCGGGTTAGGCCGGGTGTGCCCCCCCCTGAGCAAGATACAGGCTATCAATATGTTTCCCAGGCCCACCACTAAGCACCAGGTCATGCGGTTCCTAGGTATGATAGGCTATTATAGGCGCTTCATCCGGGGATACTCTACTGTCTTAGCTCCGTTAACTGATCTACTGTCGAAGTCAGTGAAGTTCTGTTGGGCTGCGGAGTGTCAGAGGGCTTTCGACCTAGTCAAGCACCTGCTGTGTACACATCCGATTTTGAGGGCCCCAGACTTCTCCAGGAGTTTTCAGCTGGCGACTGATGCCAGCGGTGTGGGTGCCGGGGCAGTGTTACTGCAGACTGATTCCGAGGGCTTGGAACACCCAGTGAGCTTCTTTTCTCGCAAGTTTAATTCGGCACAAAGGAATTACTCGACTATAGAGAAGGAGCTTCTGGCTATCGTTTTGTCGCTCAAACATTTCGAAGTTTATGTTCCAGCCTACGGCCCGGTAGTGACGATTTATACGGACCATCATCCCTTGAAATTCCTAAATCAGTTTCACAATCGGAATATGCGGTTGACCAGGTGGTCCCTAATGCTCCAAGAGTATAATCTCCACATTCAGCATATTGCCGGGAGTGAGAACGTGATAGCAGATTGTCTATCAAGGGTTGATGATCCAAGATAGTCGTGCACGGTGTGTGGGTTGAGCAGGAGTAAAATTAGGCTATCATAACGCCGTCCAAAAAGATTATAAAACAATAAAATAAACGAGAAAACTCTTTCTTTTTTTTTAGTTTTGTAAGTCTTTATTGTTGTAGCATAATGAATGCGATATTGTGTTTTATGTATAATTCACACTTCAGTTGTTGTGCACCTTTTGCAATTAGTGGCAGCTAAGGGTAGCAGGTCGGTTGGTTGCCTGTCAGATTTTGATAATGCTTCTAAGGTCGATTATCTAAAATCTTGGGGGGGCTGTGACGCACCCCAGTGCTGGGCAACGCAACCTGATTGTACTCCTTGGTACTCCACTGTACCGCCCGTGATCTGGCTACCGTCGGCCGCTATGTATATTGAGTGTGACAACTTATAACTATGTTCTTTGTATCTCTGCAAAGGTCTCGTCATGTGCTAACCAGTGGTGGGTTTTGTTTTAAGCCATGTCGAGACCTTCCATTTAATATGTAGTATCAATAGAGAAGTTGATAGATAGGATAATGGGAATTCAGAGAGAGAGAGTGAGTTGGGCTTCAGAGCAAGAGGGTAGCAACACGCCGCGCTGCCGGCCGGGTGGTTGCCAGACGTATGGACTGGTTGGCAGCCTTGCCCTTATAGCTAGGCGCGATAGGGTTGGTAGTCCATTGTTGCCTGCCTGGGCTGGGCCCATGTTGTCGTACAGCACACTGCCTGGAGGTTGGCTGTGTGTTCCTGGACTAGGTTGCCTAGAACCTTTGAGATTCTAACATCCCTTGCTCTCTCTCCCCACTTCTCACGGTTGCACTCTTTCTCTCTGACGACATTACTCTCATTTCATTCTTCTCTCTATTTAAATGCATAACCTTCCCTTGAGGTCCTAAAGGAGTTTCAGCACTCACCTCTCGTATTACTCTTAGGACAAGCATATATTTACATGTATTAGATTTAAGGGGTTAATGTGAACAGCGATCTTCTTGATGAGGATAGTTGGTGAACGTTCTACATGTTCACGAGTTATATGCCCTGCTCATCATCCCATTTGTGACTAGACTGGTGCCATGTGTAAGAGCCCGACCATGCCCAGGAGTTGTCTGTAGAGGGACGAGGACTTAGCCTTGATTTGCATACCGAGCCAGGAGCGAGTGTAGCACCCGAGACTACAGCTCGCTCGTAGTGCCGGTATAGTAGAGTAACGTAATTTATCTGTCCTTGTGTTCTCTACAGTCTTCTCCTGGGTTCTCGCTTTCGGTGCTGGGACTCGTTGTTCCTGTGACTTGGCCTGCTAGCTAGAACACATGGGGATGATGAGTGGGATATATCTTTATTTTACTATGCATTGCAGCTCTCTTTAAGTATATATCTATAACACTTTACAATACACATTACTCACACAAGACAACACTATTAATACTTTCATGTATCAATTAACTGCACTGTCGTTTTGCTGCTGTGTCCGGAGTTCTGTTGCGTAGGGCGCATACGGACTCGGAGGGGAGACAGAGTGAGAGAAGCGAAGTAGCCTATGCGGTAGTAGGCTACCGGCGCAGTACTGTTGCCTGCAACCTTTTAGTTATTCCAAGTATAGATTCATTATTATAATAAGTGACTACTGTTTATGTTCCTCCCATGTGTATTATTAGGTATCTACTGGATCATGAACATCTTGTATGCTACATGCTAGTGCATGTTAGTAGGGGACAGTTAGTGTAGTGCACGCGCTTTCAAGTAGGCGTGTACATTTGTCATTTAGCATTTCACTGTCATACCTTTAGCCTGCTTCTATTCTACATTATTAGAGGCTTAATATTAACGTAGTTTCTTGAGTATTGCATTTCTTTAGTAATAACGTAACCTATAAATGTCTGAGGGAGTTTAGCCTCATAGCCTACCCCTGTTGTACACTTTCGCCGAGTTAAGGTACCTCGTTACCGTAGACGATAACTCTGTAGGGCGTTGGTGCTTTTGTTGTCTGGAGCATATAGTATTTGGGACTGGAATCGAGCGTGTCGTTGTCACTTAAGCCATTTCTGTCCTACGATCAAGAATCCCGAATATGTATTGCCGATCCAGCCGTAACAACACTGATACGCTTAGCAGTTCCTGATGGAATGGTTATATATGATTTATACTGGGGCAAAGATATAGCCACTTCATAGAAATATTAATAAGTGAGTCTCTAAATAGTACTGTAACACTGTAGTACTAATAAAGTGAATCTTGGGTAGTATTTGGTTGGTCTGGTCCTGGTTATCTTGCGTCCGTGATGTTGGGGGTTAACGACAGGTTCCGCGGCCGTCCAGGGGGTCCATATGTAGGAAGTTCTCAAGACGGATCTCTTGGCGATCGTTGCTGGCTACACGCTTATATACCCACTGGTGTGTGAAGGTGATAAGGTGCACATAGATTTCTTGTACGTGGACAGATGCTTCTATCTCAAATCTGCCACGGAGTCTGCCGGCTCTGGAACTCAATTCTCAGGAACAACACAAGGGCAGAGCTAGAGGTCAACTTAAGGGGGCCAGCCACTGGTTGGTGTCTATCTTTCAACTGATTTTACTGGGGGCTGGAGCTGGGTTTATAGGCTCGGTTTTGGACCCTGTAGGCTATAGGGATCTCGAGTCTTATGGAATTATTTGAGCTCTCAATAGATACGGGGACTAGGTAAGGTGGTGATTACTGTTGTGGCACATGGCTATAGGGGGCCTTCATAATGTGATATAACTGAGCCTTAGTAAGAGGTACTATTTTGGCTATACTGGAAGTATTGAGGGGAGGGAGACTGGATCTACTTTGCGAGGAGGACTGGGACAGCTGTGACAGGAGCGTCTCTCTTACATTACTCAGTCTTCATTCTATGGTATAGCTGAGGTGCTAATTTGGTTATCAGAGTATGCAAGAAAGGTGAATGGGTTATTGTGGGTTAATAGAGGTTAGTAAAGGGGTTAGTCATGCATGGTTAGTTCATTGATAGGAAGAATTCCTGTGCTACCTGGCAATGACCCGGAAGTCAAAACAGGGGTCAGGTATACCTCCGCAGGGGTGGGGGTCTCCCTCCTTGGGTGGGTAAAAAAGGGTAGGTGCGCGCCCTCTCTGTGATGGTCGTCCGGCGGCTGTGGCTATGGGCTTGCCATATCACAAGTGTTTGTAATAACCCTCTGTTTATGAGACAGATGTGGGTGTTCGTAATACCAAAACCGAAGGTGCCTTGACTAGCTGGTTTAATCGGTTGGGTTGTTAATTGCATGGTTTGCTGGATGTGGTGGAGACTGGGTTGCTAACTCTGCCACATTTATCTGGAAGTATGGCAATAGAAGTTAGTCACTGGCAAGGCGGCTAGCCTCGCACTGACGATCATTTGGTACAGGGTTGTGAATGGGTTGTGAGGGAATAGATGGCATCCAAAGGGTTAGTAAAGTTCTAATGTTGTTCCGTCCTACTAAGGGAAGGTAGGCTGGATAGGAGTATATATATAAAAGGTTTGAGAATGTTAGCAACGGAAAAATCAAGGATATTCAGGAGGTATGGTGGAGAGGCTAGGTCGGAAAGGAGTCGAGGAGCGTGGGGGGGTTAACGAGAGGGAGAGGGTTAAGGGGGGCTACGTGGAAGTTTGACCCTAAGGTCTCTGGGCGTAGGGGTGGCATTAGACTACAGTTGGTATCGGAGCTTTGGGGTTAATGACAGAGAAAGTATGTTAGCCAAACGCTACCGGGAGATGAGCAATATTGGGTGGTATATGAGTCTGGAAAGGATAGCATCATGTGGACTGTGGAGCTGTGGGGAAGAGGAGGTTAACTGTAGGTGTGTGCTTGACTGTGGATAAAAGTAGGGAAAAACATGGTGTATTATTACTCGTCAATACGATGGTTATGGATACTGTTAATCTGACACTATTTCTTGCTGATCTAGTTGTTCCTGGGAACTGCGTTTTCTATGACATATACACCAAAGAAAACGGCAGTTCGTAGGGGTAGCTTCGGTATTGTTTCGTGGTGAAAATGCGTCGTGACAATGGTAAAAGAGGGTTGTATATACAATCTCTGGTTGGGGTAAGAATTAAAGTTACTGCATGGTGGCTAACATCTTCAGTCATTTCTGTCTAGGTCTTACAGGAACAATGGTTCTATATACACTGGTGTACCCGTGGGCATCATAGTTTCTTATCAATTAGGACATGGGGTTTTAACATACTACTTCTCGGATGGAAGAACATATATAGATTTATGGGGGCGGTTGGTCTTCAGAAACTGAGTCTGGCAAGACAGGGGGTTAACATATTACTTCTTGGATGGGAAAAAACATGCATAGATTTAGGCCTGTCTGAACTGGTTGGCATTGGCTCAACCTAGGGACAGGGCATGGGTGTTTTAACCTGGGAAGAACATACATATATTTATGGGGGCGGTTGGTCTTCAGAAACTTAGTCTGGCAAGACAGGGGTTAACATATTACTTCTCGGATGGAAGAACATACATAGATTTATGGGGCGATTGGTCTTCAGAAACTTAGTCTGGCAAGACAAGGTATTTTAGGGTATGTTGATATTGATATCCTAAGTTAGGGACAGGGCATGGGTGTATTAACTTAAGGTGTATTTATGTTCATCATAATGTAGGTAGAGGTGTAGGACACGAGGGGTAGTGTATACGCGAGGTGGGGGAAAGGTCAGTGTTTAGAAGGGGGAGGCAGGTGTGGTTTGGAGCTGCTTAGCCCTGCGGGCTTCGGCCTGTCTTAACTGGTTGGCTCGGTCACCTGGTCCTTTCGTTCTGTGGGCCTTTCTTTCGGGTGTTTCTGTGTGGTGTTCGCTCGTGGCTTCCGTGGTGGGCTTCTCGTTCTGGGGCATTTTACTCTTGGTCAGGTTGCATGATCTCGCATGAATAGGGGCATAGTAAATACATCAAAATTTGCTATGTTGAGGTTAATAATTACATGAAAAATATATTATGGTGCTTAATGACATCGCACTGATGTTCTCGTCTTTTCGACCTCTGTTTCTTACTTGTACCATCAAGCCTGATGATGTAATTTGTGATTTTCTGTTCACTAATTGTTTTGGCTATTTGGATTGTTTATGTAATGATTTTCTTCCGTGGCACTTCCTATCACCATTTCACTTTCCTTCTCGTCTGGCAGCTTCTTGAGGATGGAGGGCCCCAACGATTTAAATACTCCCAGGGCTCTTTATGCCTAGATTGCATAAACACTTTTTCATCATAGTATTCGGGGGAAAGTTCTGCCTTGGCTGTTTGAGCCCCGCACTGTGATTGGTGGGGCCGTGTGAGGTGATGATTGGTGGGGCTTTACCTGCCTTTTGGGGGTAACTCACCTGTTCGCCCGGGAATTAGAGAATGGGTCCAGGGGTCAGATTTCCTGTTCTTGTGTTTCCCGTTCTCTGGAGAATGGGAAATGAATCTTTTTCTAAATCCTTTCCTTCTGCTATCCCTGGACTCTCTGCCGGTGGCTACTCTGTGTAGTTGTCCTGTAGGCTCCGTTATTTCATTTATATATATATATGTATTGGTTTAGCAATGTCATAGTGTTTGTTTTCACATGATACCCTTAAATTTTTATCAAAATTATATTTAATGTCCACTTTTATTATTTTGTTTCAGCTATTTCACTATGTTAATTAAACTCCAAGTTTATATGTTTGTAATCTGGTCCATTAATTATTGTTGTGATAGTCATTATTAATATATATGCTTCTTGCACAGTCAAATTCCTATTGTTATTGTATTATAGTATTTTATCTATTTCAACTTGGTTTGATTAGATATTTTAATGTATTTTATTATTCTTCACCTTTTTTCCTTACAGGTTCGTATGTGAAACATTTATTATAATGATATTCAAGTGTAAAGTATTTTCATGTTAATCACATTTATTCCAGGATGGGGTATTTAACAATACAATGGGATATCATCTTTTTACATGAACATATCTAAATATTATTGAGTCATATACTGTAGGTCATTACTCGTCGGTGGAGTCCTTGGGGGTCGACGGGTGCCGATGTCGAGGAGTGTTGAGTGTTGGGGAACCTGGGAATGGACTTGAGGATGGCAGTGACAGGTTGCAGTATGGCGATTGGGTAAGGTTCCTGGTGGGGCTCACTGCCATGGGTATGTTTGTTCCATGCGTAGGTGTTAAGGATCCCCAGTAGGGAGTCGATACTCTGCCGGCCAGTAGTCACGAGATTCGGTGTGGTGGGAGGTAGCATGGGACCTGGGGTCGACGCCTGCTGTACCATACTCTGCTGCTGGTTTGCTGTGTGGGTTGCATGACTACCTGCTGTGTGGGTTGCAACAGTACCTGCTGTTGTTGGAGTGCTTGCTGCTGTTGGAGGGGCTGCTGCTGGAGGCCCTGTTGCTGCTGTTGGATGGGTTGCTGCTGTGCCTGCGCCAAAACCTGCTCCTTGGCGGACAAGATGTGGCACAGGAAAACCATCTGGGGGTGCTCACTAACCTCAGCAGCTCACTCTCCATGAAGGCCACAAAGTTTCCCAACTTCGTGGACCAAACAGCCAGGGTGTCCCTCAGCGAGGCGATCTCCTCCAGCCGCCGCTCAGAAACTTTGAGAAACAACTTGAGTACAACATTAGGGGAAATGTTTTTCATAAAATTTGTCATTTATTTGTTTATGACATCATGAATTATATGCTGATAACAAGGAATACAAATATCTGGTATTAATGTTTCCCTTTCAGATATAATAACATGTACAGATAACGTGATTGCTTTTGATCAGATTATATATATACTGTACACTATGAAACCAATAACAGGTCAACAAATGAAATGATATTATTTTACGTTACCAACAGATGTGAAGTTCACTCTACAAAACCTATTAATTATGTTTAGCCCTCTGAGATTTGATATTGGCTTACTATCTATATTAATAAACGGTTTTTAATTACCTCGGTAGGTGCAGCGTAGTCTGAGGTCCTGCGACGACTCTTGACCGATGATCCCCGAGACGATGCGGTGGAAGGTGGCACAGGCGGGTCGTCATCGTTGCCACTCTCAACATCCACTACCACCAGTTCCTCTGGAGATGGCATGGTTTAGGTGGATGGCCGAGGTTCCTGTGCGGGCAGGGCGGCAGGAGGAGTCTGGCCAGGTATTGCGGGGAACTGCAGGAGTATTGTTGGATTATAACGGGCTCTATGAAATATTTTGTGATCATGAATAGATGATATGAAGATATGTATGTCCATATGACTTTTCATTGACATATATGTTTGACATGAAATATATATTAAGGTGTTATGCATTATTCTGATATAGTCTATGATATGTTGATATATTATTATGTTCCTTCCAACAACCAACAATACTCCTAAAATCGATTAATGAAATTTACAAACACATGTGGCAGTCCGTGGACTCGAACCCAGGATGCTCACACCGAAAATCAACACCTTATACATCGCACCACGAAGACAGTTAAAGGTTGGTGGACACTGCCTACGATTTATTATGCAACTTCGACTCCTGCATATCAATCTAAGCATGTACACACATCCCAACTGCAACTCACGTAGGCTATGCATATGTGAATGGAAAGAGCAATTAATGGGGCCTTAACCACTTAGGGAAGTCCTCTCGATAAATTACTCCTGAACCAATATCAATTATTATGTTCCTTCCAACAACCAACAATACTCCTAAAATCGATTAATGAAATTTACAAACACATGTGGCAGTCCGTGGACTCGAACTCAGGATGTTCACACCGAAAATCAACACCTTATACATCGCACCACAAAGACAGTTAAAGGTTGGTGGACACTGCCTACGATTTATTATGCAACTTCGAATCCTGCATATCAATCTAAGCATGTACACACATCCCAACTGCAACTCACGTAGGCTATGCATATGTGAATGGAAAGAGCAATTAATGGGGCCTTAACCACTTAGGGAAGTCCTCTCGATAAATTACTCCTGAACCAATATAAATTATTATGTTCCTTCCAACAACCAACAATACTCCTAAAATCGATTAATGAAATTTACAAACACATGTGGCAGTCCGTGGACTCGAACCCAGGATGCTCACACCGAAAATCAACACCTTATAATAATAATAATAATAATAATTCTTTATTCCAGACACATAAGATAGATACAGTATAAATACAGTACGACCTAATGGTCCATATCACATACACTTCTCGTCAGAGCACAGATAATAATTATACACAAAGATATATTAATAAAGACACAATAAAATAAAAAATACAGTAGGCCTATTTACAGAATAGAGCACATATCACATTTTGTCACAATATAACACAGATAGGCTAACTAAGGCTATTGCTCAATGTTGGTTAACACCTATTGCACAGATCATTGCTCATAGTTCAATTAGACCTATATATTACATTACAGTACATACTATGTGTGCAGCAGCTTCTGCCAGTGAGATATAATACGGGATTCATAGATATGATCACTAGACCAAAGAGCTACAATCAGCGTGTTACTGGAGGATTACAGTCGCTGCGAAAAGCTGTACACCAGTCTCCTGATGACAGCCCGACAGCACTGCACATCCAACAGTGTGCACACCATACTAGTGCTTTCATATTTAGAGAGACCAATGAACATCTTGAGTATATTATGATAGGATGTACACAGACCATTTATGGTGGCTCTCTTATACTTCCACCACAAATGGGCTGTGTACATAGAGGAACAATATGTCCGGAACAAAGTGACTTTAGTTTCCCAATTACACATGTGGAATTTTCTCAAGATGGTGTTACCACGTAAATATAGCTGTCTGCGCTGACGGCCGATATCTGCATCATCTGAGCAATCGTTTGAGATAATGTGTCCCAGGTATTTTATTTTGTTTACTTCTTGAATAATTTGATTATTGAGTGAGAAATTTGGCAGTTTACTTTTATACAGTAATTTTGATCTAAATATAAGAACAGCACTTTTCAGTGGGTTGAATTTAACACAATGTTTACTACCAAAAGATTCACATATATCAAGAAGTTTGCTCAGACCCGCAGAAGACGGTGCAATAATGACCAGATCATCAGCATACATGAGATGGTTGATGATTTTATTCCCACCATAACATCCAATCTGCTCTTTATTCAATTTATCACTTAATTCATCCATATATACATTGAATAAGTAAGGTGAGAGAATACTTACCTGTCTCACTCCATTGGTTACTGTAAAGGAATCCGAAATAATGTTACCCCATCTTACATTAAATGTTTGATTGGCGTACCAGTACTTCAAGATTCTCAGTATATAGGATGGCACTCCCCTTGTTGCTAATTTATCAAACAGGATATTGTGGCAGACTCTGTCAAATGCCTTACTAGCATCAAGAAAGCATGCAAAAATAGAGCTGTTCATTTTGATGTACCCATCCACTAGCTCCTTCAGAGTGTAGATGCACTGGTCCGTACCATGATTCTTTTTAAAACCAAATTGATTACTATTAGTTGAGATATACACTGAGATTCTGTCTAAAATGATTAACTCTAGTATCTTACTTACAATACTGGCAAGGGCAATAGGTCTATAGTTGTCTTTTGATGTAATTTTGCCAGCCTTGTCTTTAATTACTGGTATCAAGGTAACGGACATCATAGATTCTGGTAGGAAACCATGGATTAGAAAGCTGGTAAAGCAACTGCTGAGTTTCTCCAAGAGGAGAGTGGAGGAGTACTTCAAATGTTCAGCATATATACCATCAAAACCACAGGATTTGTTAGCATCTAGCCTACTTATTGCAGCCTTGATTTTTCACTTGTAACTTTAATTGTGTCATATTTTTCTTCTTTGTTACACTCTGTTGTAGCAGCAATGGTATTTCCTTGGTGCCCAACAGAGTTAAACAAAGTTTGGTAATGTGTTTTCCAAAGATTGGCTATGTTATTAGTACCAGAGATCCCATCTACACTAACGGGTAGAGGTGTGCAGCTATTATACATTTTTTTAATATCCTTCCAGAAGGCCAATGTGTCTTTGCTAGCAAAGTGTTTGGCCAATGCTTCTCTTCTTAATACATTTTCATTGTTTTTTATATATCTGATTGCATACTTGCATCTAGCCTTTAGTCTGGTGAACATGTCAAAAATGGGTCCCTGTCTCGGTTTGTTATGATCCAGCCATACACTACGAGCATCTCGGGATGCCTGGTATAGTTCTGAAACATGGTCATTCCACCCAGGTTTGTTAAAAAGAGTAATTTTTGTTATGCTTGTGAAATACTATGTCACTAGCCTTAGTAAGACAAGATATAATATTATTGTACAGCTTGCTGACTTCTTCTCGATGACTAGCATTAACACAATTGGGGTCTTCACAGGTAATGGCATCCTCACTGCCAGGATCAAGCTCAGAAAGGAGAGTGTGTGTTAAAGTGCAAAATTGCTCACACTCCTCCTCGTCAAGCCCGCCCCATGGCAGTTTTGGATTTACACTATTGTTTGACTGGGTTAATTCTGGCGCTCTTTCCAAACTAGCTGTTAAGGTCAATGGGATATGATCTTCATCTGTATATGTATACTGAATTTCCATATATGTTATCATATCATGGAAATCAGCACTAGCTACGGTATGATCTAGCCAAGACGTTGAGCCCCATGCTGCACTGACACATGTGTAACTACTATGAGGGAGCATGAGCTGAGAAGAGATAATTAGATCATGCTCACCACAGAAGTTAGTCATATGACTAGCAAACAGAGAGTTATACATCGCACCACGAAGACAGTTAAAGGTTGGTGGACACTGCCTACGATTTATTATGCAACTTCGAATCCTGCATATCAATCTAAGCATGTACACACATCCCAACTGCAACTCACGTAGGCTATGCATATGTGAATGGAAAGAGCAATTAATGGGGCCTTAACCACTTAGGGAAGTCCTCTCGATAAATTACTCCTGAACCAATATAAATTATTATGTTCCTTCCAACAACCAACAATACTCCTAAAATCGATTAATGAAATTTACAAACACATGTGGCAGTCCATGGACTCGAACCCAGGATGCTCACACCGAAAATCAACACCTTATACATCGCACCACGAAGACAGTTAAAGGTTGGTGGACACTGCCTACGATTTATTATGCAACTTCGAATCCTGCATATCAATCTAAGCATGTACACACATCCCAACTGCAACTCACGTAGGCTATGCATATGTGAATGGAAAGAGCAATTAATGGGGCCTTAACCACTTAGGGAAGTCCTCTCGATAAATTACTCCTGAACCAATATAAATTATTATGTTCCTTCCAACAACCAACAATACTCCTAAAATCGCTTAATGAAATTTACAAACACATGTGGCAGTCCGTGGACTCGAACCCAGGATGCTCACACCGAAAATCAACACCTTATACATCGCACCACGAAGACAGTTAAAGGTTGGTGGACACTGCCTACGATTTATTATGCAACTTCGAATCCTGCATATCAATCTAAGCATGTACACACATCCCAACTGCAACTCACGTAGGCTATGCATATGTGAATGGAAAGAGCAATTAATTGGGCCTTAACCACTTAGGGAAGTCCTCTCGATAAATTACTCCTGAACCAATATCAATTATTATGTTCCTTCCAACAACCAACAATACTCCTAAAATCGATTAATGAAATTTACAAACACATGTGGCAGTCCGTGGACTCGAACCCAGGATGCTCACACCGTAAATCAACACCTTATACATCGCACCACGAAGACAGTTAAAGGTTGGTGGACACTGCCTACGATTTATTATGCAACTTCAAATCCTGCATATCAATCTAAGCATTTACACACATCCCAACTGCAACTCACGTAGGCTATGCATATGTGAATGGAAAGAGCAATTAATGGGGCCTTAACCACTTAGGGAAGTCCTCTCGATAAATTACTCCTGAACCAATATCAATTATTATGTTCCTTCCAACAACCAACAATACTCCTAAAATCGATTAATGAAATTTACAAACACATGTGGCAGTCCGTGGACTCGAACCCAGGATGCTCACACCGAAAATCAACACCTTATACATCGCACCACGAAGACCGTTTAAGGTTGGTGGACACTGCCTACGATTTATTATGCAACTTCGAATCCTGCATATCAATATATATAATTGGAGAGGTGAATATGTCTGTCTATATTAATGTTAAGTGTTGTATCTGTATGTTATGAGACTTGTTGGGGTACTTTGTTCTTATGGAAATGAGTATGATATTGTTACATATATTTCAAAGTGATTAGTATATGTGTGTATATTTTGGTATATTGTGATATTATTTTTGGCATTAATGTACTTTACTATTGCATCATTGAAACATGGTCTCTGATATGTTTTTATGTTAGTAATTGAGATATCAATGTATACAGTATAAGAATATATTATTGTTCATTTGATATGTTTTTATGTTAGTAATTGAGATATCAATGTATACAGTAAAGAATATATTATTGTTCATTTGATGTTTTTTATCATAGCAAAATACGTGTAATAACATGATTATTACAGTTTTTTATGTTTTCATATAAAATACATTGGGAGATACTAAATATGTATGATTATATTACTCATGTATGTGATTTAATAATTACTATTAAATATTTATAATTAAACAATACTTTAATGTTTCTTTGCAACCCAAACTTTTGGACTTCATCATACATTATATAGATATAATGTATTGAAATACTTATATAATTTGATATTTACAATTAAACAATACTTTAATGTTTCTTTGCAACCCAAACTTGTGGACTTCATCATACATTATATAGATATAATGTATTGAAATACTTATATAATTTGATATTTACAATTAAACAATACTTTAATGTTTCTTTGCAACCCAAACTTGTGGACTTCATCATACATTATATAGATATAATGTATTGAAATACTTATATAATTTGAAGAGGGCATTGTATGAACAAGATTATATATATATTAGTAATAAACGTGATAATAATTTAACAATAATCCATATTGCATTTCATATAGGAAATACTCAGAAATATTGAGAGAGGTAACATAACATATATAAGTCAATGGAATATATTGAGAGAGGTAACATAACATATATAAGTCAATGGAATATATTGAGAGAGGTAACATAACATATATAAGTCAATGGAATATATTGAGAAGGTAACATAACATATAAGTCAATGGAATATATTGAGAGAGGTAACATAACATATATAAGTCAATGGAATATATTGAGAGAGGTAACATAACATATATAATCAATGGAATATATTGAAGAGGTAACATAACATATAAGTCAATGGAATATATTGAGAGAGGTAACATAACATATATAAGTCAAGGGAGGAGGTAACATAACATATATAAGTCAATGGAATCTATATTGAGAGGTACATAACATATATAAGTCAATGGAATATATTGAGAGAGGTAACATAACATATAAGTCAATGGAATATATTGAGAGAGGTAACATAACATATATAAGTCAATGGAATATATTGAGAGAGGTAACATAACATATATAAGTCAATGGAATATATTGAGAGAGGTACATAACATATATAAGTCAATGGAATATATTGAGAGAGGTAATAAAACATATATAAGTCAATGGAATATATTGAGAGAGGTAACATAACATATATAAGTCAATGGAATATATTGAGAGAGGTAACATAACATATATAAGTCAATGGAATATATTGAGAGAGGTAACATAACATATATAAGTCAATGGAATATATTGAGAGAGGTAACATAACATATATAAGTCAATGAAATATATTGAGAGAGGTAACATAACATATATAAGTCAATGGAATATATTGAGAGAGGTAACATAACATATATAAGTCAATGAAATATATTGAGAGAGGTAACATAACATATATAAGTCAATGGAATATATTTATGACAAAAACTGATTTTAATTCATGTACTAAGGGGATATATCGAGACTGGACAATATTACGTAAATAATGACATCTTACCGTGGCTGTAAGATGGGTTTTGGTCTGCGCTATGTGGTCCCTGATAAACGTAAACTTTGTCTTGATCCACTGATCACGCTCAAACAGGGGCTTGCCCTCGCCCGTGCCAGGTGTCCCTCCCTGCCCTGCTCTTGCCCTTCGTCATCTTCCCATAGCGCGACTTCATCCTCTTATACCAGAGCAGTAAATGACTGCCTATGAGAGAATGGTAGGAATAAAACAGCATAATTAATGATCGTTAAAATATACTGCACTATAAGTATGACTACATTATCCATGTACACATTACACATTGTGTACAATACCCACATACTATTATAATATGGTGAGATCAAACACTATCAATAATAATAAAGCAAGGTAACCGTGTCATACACGTTGACTCGAACCACGGTCAAGACAGACAGCATTTTAACACTGTACAACAGTAGATAATAATATTGCCATACTTGTAAACTTTTAACCGTATATAATTGAACGTCAGACAACATACACTTGGAATTTAAATGAGGGAGGTAACCCGGTGATACACGTGGACTCGAACCACGGTCAACAAATACACAATCTTATGTTATTATGAAAAACGTTTTGCTTACCTGTAAATGGATAGGTGAGGGAATGTGCCTTCTCCTCAAAGAGCCTCATCTTCTTGGCCGCATCCTTGAAGTCCTTGAGGCGCTTCGTGAAGATGAAGGGGTGGTCCCTCACCCACTCCACCAGGTCAGCCTCCGTCTCGTCGTCAAAGAGGACCCTTGTGAGCTTACGCTTCTTGGTAGCTCCCAAGGGCCTCTTTGGTGGCAGCATGGTGTTCTGGCTGGCGTCGCTGCCCTGGGAGTCGTCTGGGTCCTGGGTGTCGAGGAGGATGTCTTGGGTCTCTTGGGTTTCCTGGAGTGTGTCGCTGACAGTGGGGGGGTCCTCATTGTCATCGGATGTGTTCTCAACATCAGCCTCCTCCATGTCCTGGTCTAGACCGGCGTCTATGTTCTCACCAGCGTGTGTGACATGGCGGCGGGTCGGGGGTGGCGAGGCTGGTGCTTGGCTGTCCGGTATTATTTCGTCGTCAGACGGAATACCGGGCTGTTCAACCTCCTTCATCTCAGCCCTGTGGACCTGCCTAGGTTGAGGGGTCTTGCTAGGGTGATTCTTGCGTGTGGCGGCAGGTAGAGGCATGGTGGCAGGCGTGGGGCACTTGTTGCAGAGAGGAGGTGGTGGTGCTTGGTTGGTGGAGGTCAAACTGGGACGGAATGACGAGCGTGGGTGGCCTATATAGCGGCTTGGGGGCGGGGTGGACAAGCTTGTGCTTGTCGCATGGCTGCCAACTTGTGATGCAGTGTTGCCACCACTTGCAGTACACTAGACGCTTGGAGAGCATGCGCGCTGACTCTCATTGATTCCCGTTGACTCCCGTCAACTCCCCATAACCCGCAGTGACTCGCGTGTATTACTTACTTATATCGCAGTCACTCCCGGTGACTTGCTTTACATATTTAAATTTAACGGTCATTTTATATTTAACTCGCACTGACTCCCATTGCATTCATCCGAACTCCTACTTGCTCCCCTACAACTACTGGTGACTGCTATTGTGCTCTTCTTCCACTCGTATTCTGTTTCCTCCGCCAATTGGTGGCTATCCCACTCGCGTTGAATCCTGGTGACTCACGTCCAGTCCACTAGGAAATGTCCGCAAGTCATGCTAGAGTCATTTACGAATCAACGAGAGTCATTAGGAGCATATAGGAGTAGATAGGAGTCAACGAGAGTCAGCGAGAGTCACTGAGAGTTGTCGAACTCGCGGTACAAATTTCGTGCAGGGGTGAAATTTTGCCAGACATGGCCAACCCACTGTGACTGCCCGCGACTGGCCGGGAATTAAACAGGAGTCGCTTGAGTCACTATAGGAGTCATAAATTTTCACCGCGATTAGGATCGTGAGTCCAAAGTTTGCCCTACTCATAGTGACTCTAGCTCACACTCCTGTATGTGTGAACCATGCTTAAAGTTGTATGTGTTTGCAATATCTTAAAAAAAAAAAAAAAAAAAAACATAAAGCCAACAGATATTCATAAAACTATAAGGTTCTAATCTTGTTGATGGAGTTAAGCATTACACATTTATTTAACTCTTTCAAGATCTGATACGCATTTCTTTTCTGTTTTATGGCTATTATTAGATGATTGTATTCAGACTACGAAGGGTATATCGGAGTCAGAGGGTTACACGAGATAGTCTTTACCCATATAATTCCCACAGATACTTCGTAAACTGTCTAAAATCGTCTAATGATAACCATAATAAACTGTTAAAACGCGTCATGATTATCGAAGGGTTAATAAAACAGACAGGTTTCGCGTTAGATGATAAGAGGCTGCCAATAAAGTGTTCGGAAGTGAAACTCGTTGAAGGTCATTAATGTATGCCACACACACACACACACACACATATGCACGCTTACACAAACATACATAATTATACTGTATATACACACACATACATTCAAGCATACTTACACTTACAAACACAGTCGCACACACACATACGTAAAGTTAACATAGAACAAAATGTTAATTCAGATGAGTTGAGATACAGACATACTGTATGTGTTCAACCCATGTACGTTCTATTTTCTTGCTTTAAATGTCGATATATTATGTTCGTGTTAATGACTATTATTGTAAAGGATTATCCCTCAATACCTTCACCTAACCTCAATACCTTCACCTAACCTCAATACCTTCACCTAACCTCAATACCTTCACCTAACCTCAATACCTTCACCTAACCTCAATATTCTGTACTTTTATCCCTCAATACCTTCACCTAACCTCAATATTCTGTACTTTCAAAGACTTTTCAAACTCGACTAACATCACTTTTGAACTTGGCTGATTATGACATATAGTCTCCATTTATACCATATAACACATTCAAATCCAATATCTAATAATATATGCATTAGTTTAGATTAAGCGTATTGCTTAAAATCACCACAAATCAAAATCTATCAATAATGTAGATACATTAGAGTTGCATTTGTACATTAATTAAATCTGTCCAAAATTGTAAATAATAGATGCAGTAAAATTACCCTTTCTTTATACCAAGACACATAATAATAATAATAATGATAGTTCTTAAAGCTAGCGCATGCTACGCTAGCTAAGGATAGCTCAATAAGGCCGATTAGGCGTATTTCCATTGGGGTCTTGTACTACTATCCCATCCCTTTGCTCATGAGGGATGGTAACGACTCAGTGCTTGTGAAAAATCTTTAATGCGCTGAGCGTGGGCGCGAACCCGGGCCTTCTGGGTGGAAGTCCGAGACGCTAGTCACTACACCAAGCGAGCCACTACTTTCCATTTACTCTGGCTACTATTAGACGATTGTATTAAGCTTATGAGGGTTCATTGGAAGTCAAAAGTTCATTGATATCGAGTGTAGGCCTACCTCTCGTATTGCTAGAGATTCTCCCTATGCTGTATTAGTTCGTCTAGCGCTCGCAAGAATATAATGAAGAAGAACACCATGTTGGTCAAATGGTTAAGATTTGTCCTTATACATAAACCCTTTCAAGATCCAATACGCATTTTTGTTCTGTTTTCCAGTTATTATTAGACGATTTTGTTGAGATTAGTGAGGCTATATGGAAGTCAGAGGGTTAATTGAGATACCGGTAGTCTGTACCCTTATAATTCCCACAGATGCTTCTCAAACTGTATAAAATCGTCTAATGATAGCCAGAATAAACTGTCAACATGCGTCACAATCATCAAAGGGGGTATAAAGTGGCGGTGCTTACGTAATCAGGGTGTCAACAAAATACCTGAAGAACACGTCGGAGATCCCAAGAATAAAACCCATCGTGGAAATCCGCAAGTCACCCGGACACACAGGGCGCAGTGGAGCGTCTCTCTTCGTGTTGACTTGGTGGTGTGTTGGGGCCTCCGTCTCTCCACCCGGGGCCACCACGGGTGCACAAGGAAACCAAACAACAACATATTTACCCCATTAGGATTATGATGCGTTTTGACAGTTTATTCTGGGTATTATTAGACAATTTTTTCCAGGCACCCTTCTTTCAACACAGTCCCACTCCTATTCTGTCCAGCTCTCCAACCCAAGAATTGACAAATTTTCTCAGTCTTTCTTCTACTCAACAAGTGAACTCTGGAACTCTCTCCCTCAATCAATCTTTCCTTCATCCTATAACTTAAACTGCTTTAAACTTCGTTTGTCCAGGCATTTTGACCCCAACGTCCCTTGAGTTTGGCTGTCACTCTTTTGGCTTTGGGGGAGACACTCGTTACAGGCAACCTGCCTTTTGTATCCTTCATACACATAGCAAAACAAAAAGATTAGGAGGGGTATATGGAAGTCAGAGGATTAATTGAGACAGTCTTTACCTTTTGAAGCAAAAAGATCCTTCCTAAGCTGTATACAAATACCTAATGAATGCCAGAACATATTGTCAATACGCGTCACGATCCTGATAGGGTTAATTGATCCTTACGAGGTTGTTTGATTCTTTAACATGAGCTGTCCTACTCTTCGCTTCATCAGCTTTTCCTTCTCGCTCGTACATTTCACTAATACTTATGTCCTTTCGTCTGTCCTTTTGTTCCTCTCATCACAAAGAGGCATAGAAGGAAACTATGCAACAACATATATATACAGTATATAGACATTGATCCCCACGAGGATGTTTGCTTTTGTTCCTCTCATCACAAAGAGGCATAGAAGGAAACTATGCAACAACATATATATACAGTATATAGACATTGATCCCCACGAGGATGTTTGCTTTTGTTCCTCTCATCACAAAGAGGCATAGAAGGAAACTATGCAACAACATATATATACAGTATATAGACATTGATCCCCACGAGGATGTTTGCTTTTTTAAGGGGGATGGGCGTATTTATTTGCTCATTTATATATTGTTTAGCATTTTTTTAGTTTCCTCCCTAGACCTCCATCAAGCTTAAAGAACAACACCCCCAAGCTAAATTTGTACATTTTTCGATAGAAAAATGTCCCGACCGAAGGCCGGTTCCTCCTAAATTACAGGCTTGCTATTGCTCGCTAGGAAAGAATCAACACCTGGAAGACACGAAAAGTCTTAATATTGCCAAATAAATGGAGCGAAAGTTCTTAAAATCTGAAAACTAATGGGGCTAAGCAAGAGGGAGAAGGGAACCATAATAGCCCTACCCTACATGACCTCGTTCCTTCCTTCCCCTGGTATACTGTTCATGTATAGCATACTTCTACCCTACATGACCTCGTTCCTTCCTTCCCCTGGTATACTGTTCATGTATAGCATACTTCTACCCTACATGACCTCGTTCCTTCCTTCCCCTGGTATACTGTTCATGTATAGCATACTTCTACCCTACATGACCTCGTTCCTTCCTTCCCCTGGTATACTGTTCATGTATAGCATACTTCTACCCTACATGACCTCGTTCCTTCCTCCCCCTGGTATACTGTTCATGTATAGCATACTTCTACCCTACATGACCTCGTTCCTTCCTTCCCCTGGTATACTGTTCATGTATAGCATACTTCTTTCCTTTAGGCTTACATTTCCTGTGTCTTAATGTTCTTCGTCTTATAACAAAGAGGTACAGAAGGAAACCAAGCAACAACATGTATAGTGATCCTTATGAGACTGTTTGATATTTTAACTTCCCTGCCCGACTCTAACTTGCATCACCCTTTAAGGGGACAGTGGTTAGTTTGAGGGGTTTATTTATGTATATATTCATATATTCTTTAGTTTGAGGGGTTTATTTATGTATATATTCATATATTCTTTAGTTTGAGGGGTTTATTTATGTATATATTCATATATTCTTTAGTTTGAGGGTTTGTTTATGTATATATTCATATATTCTTTAGTTTGAGGGGTTTATTTATGTATATATTCATATATTCTTTAGTTTGAGGGGTTTATTTATGTATATATTCATATATTCTTTAGTTTGAGGGGTTTATTTATGTATATATTCATATATTCTTTAGTTTGAGGGGTTTGTTTATGTATATATTCATATATTCTTTAGTTTGAGGGGTTTATTTATGTATATATTCATATATTCTTTAGTTTGAGGGGTTTATTTATGTATATATTCATATATTCTTTAGTTTGAGGGGTTTGTTTATGTATATATTCATATATTCTTTAGTTTGAGGGGTTTATTTATGTATATATTCATATATTCTTTAGTTTGAGGCGTTTATTTATGTATATATTCATATATTCTTTAGTTTGAGGGGTTTATTTATGTATATATTCATATATTCTTTAGTTTGAGGGGTTTATTTATGTATATATTCATATATTCTTTAGTTTCCTCACTAGACTTATCAAGCTGAAGAAAAAAAACTCCCTAGACCCCCTTCAAGATAAATTTGTAAATTTTTTGGTAGAAAAATGTCCCGGCCAAAGGCCGATTTCTCTTAAAATCACATGCTCGCTAGGAAGAAAATCAACACCTAATTGGTACGAAATGTTGATATTGATATAGAAATGGGACGAAAGGTTTTAAAATTGGCAAACTAATGGGGCGAATGTCTTGAAATATGAAAACTAATGGGGCTAAACATGAGGAAGAAGGGGGACCAGAAAAAACGACCCATCTCCCCTTAAATATCCCTCATGCACGTCACCATTATTTAATTCCTTTCGTCTGTTCCCCACTTATGACAAGGTCACAGTACGGGGTACAGAAAGACACTTATGACAAGGTCACACTTATGACACTTATGACACTTATGACACTTATGACACTTATCACACTTATGACAAGGTCACAGTACGGGGTACAGAAAGACACTTATGACAAGGTCACACTTATGACACTTATGACACTTATCACACTTATGACAAGGTCACAGTACGGGGTACAGAAAGACACTTATGACAAGGTCACACTTATGACACTTATGACACTTATCACACTTATCACACTTATGACAAGGTCACAGTACGGGGTACAGAAAGACACTTATGACAAGGTCACACTTATGACACTTATGACATTTATGACACTTATCACACTTATCACACTTATCACACTTATGACAAGGTCACAGTACGGGGTACAGAAAGAAACCAAACAACTAAATATTGTGTTATCTTTACGAGACTGCTTGATATTCGTATACCCGGGCCCCCTGGCCTTACATCACCCCTTCTTCCTATTTCACTCACTTCATTATTGTTTACGAGACTGCTTGATATTCGTATACCCGGGCCCCCTGGCCTTACATCACCCCTTCTTCCTCTTTCACACACTTCATTATTGTTTTCCTTTCGTCTTCTTTCCTTATCATTATAATGGTGACGCAGAATGAAACCAAGCAACAATAAGTACATAGATCCTTACGAGGCTGTTTAATTCTTGACTGTTCACAGTCCTTGAGCACCCCCTACCCCCTGCTCTCCTCCAATACTCCCTTCCTATCATCTGTCTGTTGATGTGTTGGAGGAAGACTGGTTGGGGCCTACCTCGCCATTCTACCTCAAATGTGTACTGCATAATATTACCTAAGGTAATTGAGCAAAAATACTCTTGGTAGGCAATCTAGCTACTTTCCAGCTAGATATAGAGATTGTGCCGTTATACTAGCGATTTTCGAGATTTAGTTACTATCTAGCGGACTTCTTGCCTCTGGATTAACTACAAGCTACTGAGAAGGATATTATGTAAATTATAATCCCCCCCCCCCCTCTACTCTTGCTACTCTTGATCGTCCCTCTGTAGGCCCCTCAACATTATAATCCCCCCCCCCCTCTACTCTTGCTACTCTTGATCGTCCCTCTGTAGGCCCCTCAACATTATAATCCCCCCCCCCTCTACTCTTGCTACTCTTGATCGTCCCTCTGTAGGCCCCTCAACATTATAATCCCCCCCCCCTCTACTCTTGCTACTCTTGATCGTCCCTCTGTAGGCCCCTCAACATTATAATCTCCCCCCCCCTCTACTCTTGCTACTCTTGATCGTCCCTCTGTAGGCCCCTCAACATTATAATCCCCCCCCCCTCTAGTCTTGCTACTTTTGATCGTCCCCCTGTAGGCCCCTCAACATTATAATCCCCCCCCCCCTCTACTCTTGCTACTCTTGATCGTCCCTCTGTAGGCCCCTCAACATTATAATCCCCCCCCCCCCCTCTACCTTTGCTACTCTTGATCGTCCCTCTGTAGGCCCCTCAACATTATAATCCCCCCCCCCCCCTCTACTCTTGCTACTCTTGATCGTCCCTCTGTAGGCCCCTCAACATTGAATATACTGAACTGAACCTGACCTATATTACCCTTTCAGATCATTTCAGTTCAAGGTTGTGAGGGAATGATAAGAAGAGGGCTGGGAAATATAGTTAGTGTACAGTTACCCACATAAGTTCTGTTCCTCTCCGTGATCTTATACATGGAAATATAATGCGCATGGTTGAATTACGAATGTAGTTTCTTATGCAGTGGTTAACCTATCAGATTAGTCAACTGATAATTAAAAGAAACCACACTTGCAGTTCATTGATACTAATTTTACTTGTATACATAAGATCACAACGAGGAGCAGAACATATGTGGGCAACTGTGCTTTACTTGATCATATTACGGTCTACAATATTGCCTTTGGAGAATTAATATTATTGTGCCTCTCCTGAATTTTAAAATGAGTACCTGGTTTAATTGTGGCTAAAATGAATCCAGGGAAATAGTTAGTGGCTTAAATGCTGCCAACAAACACACAAGAATGAGAACTTGGCTAGCTACCAGGATTGCTCATGAGGCGCCGGGCTGAATATTTCATGTTAAATTTGTCCCATCCAGATATATAATTCATGTTAACCTTGTCCCACCCAGACACACAAGGGGGTACCTGGTGTATAACATCGAGTATGGCATGGTAGTATCCTGGGGTAAATTTGATTGCTTGTCTCACCTCCTCTAGCCTATTCATATCGCTGTTGTCTCGTATTTATCACATGTTGAACCCTTCTCCCACATTCCCGATTTTGATTCGAACCCTTACGATCTCGAGATCGTAGAAAATCGTAGGGAGATCGTCAAGAAGTTCGTCAATCAGCTGTCAATTATTTTCTGGGCGAATAATAGCGAGCCATCAACCTAGCAGAAATCAGCCTTTGGCCAGAACATTTGTCTACCGAAAAATGATCAAATTTAGCTTGAAGGGGGGTGTGGGTGGGCATTTTTTAGTTTGAAAGAAGTCTGGGAAGGCGTTTTTTGTTTACCTAGGGGACAAACTAAACTGCATTGCTCATAAAAGGCAAGAGCAAGCAAAATCATCATAAATAATTAAGCAACATATAATAACCCTCACAAGCATTGGATCAGATAGTGTTATGTCTACAAAGTCCTCAACATTATGGCGTGATCAATAGTTGTATATGAACTGATGAACAAACTCTGGCCCTATGATATCCCCAAACAGGTCCAAGACAATTTGGTATACATGTGTGGTGAAAGGTCAAGGATATCGAGTATCGGGCATAATACAGGCTTAAGCCAGATTATGTTGTAACTCCATATACCAGTTGTCGACAAGGAACCAAAATGATAAAGTGATAAATGATTTATTTAGGTATGGATGGTTATGAATAAATATATAACTAAATACGTATATCTATCTATTTGTACCTCTCCCACTCACTCATATACAGTATATATGTACTGTATATATATATATATATATATATATTGAATATATATCACAAATACACGTGAGCCACTAAACGTTTCTAATCTCTCAGTGGGGTTCGAGACTGCCGTGGTGTAGTTGATTAAAGCGTCGGCTATCGTCCTGACGGTTGGTGGTTCGAACCCCACTGAGAGACTGCCGTGGTGTAGTTGATTAAAGCGTCGGCTATCATCCTGACGGTCAGCGGTTCGAACCCCACTGAGAGATTAGAAATATATATATATACAGTATATGAGATGCCATGGGATGAAAATGTTCCAACCATTCCCCCCAACCATCTACCAACCACAAACCATCTCCGAACCACCTAGAACCACCTATATGCGTTGCTTCCATAAGCAAAGCATGCAACAACAACCTGGGACCCCCAAGAACAAATAACGACAACAACAAGCCGCCCAAGATCAAAGAGAGAAAACGAACTCGGAGGGGAAGCTGCGATAGCCGCCCAGACACACACGTGAACACCAAGGACTCTAGCAACACTATGGAAATTCAACACCAACCCCTTCAGTGTGCCCCTGTGTCATATAATAATCAGATGAAAAGAAATATTAAGAGGCAATTTAACCATTCAAAACCAGTATTCAATCACATTAACCATGCCAGTAATGAGGAAATGAACAAACAAATAATAATAGAACAACCTCACACATCATGTCTAAATCTCCCTCAGAGCCAATACCAACCATATATTCAACTGCAAACAATTCCTACATCCTCCTCATATAATCCCCAGGTGAAATCAAACCTTAATGTGACCGGCTCCCTGACAGAAAACAAAGCCAGAGTCTCACACATGCTTCTCTTGCCCTGAAACTGGGTGCCCAAAGTGCCGACAAAATCAGAGTAACTATGCGCGTTGAACCTAAGCAAAGTAAGCCTTTAGCCCTCAGTCTTCACCACCATTTTGGGTTCGGAACTAGAAGTAACAAAAGGTAGAGATCTACACTAGGTGAGGAACTTCATTCCTTATCGACTAGCAGTCATCCACCCATAAGGAGGCTAGTAGATAATTTGATTGGAAACGTCTCCAAATGTGCGCCTTCAATCGAATCCCCAGATCTCATACAGAGCAGCCTCTCAAATCTTTCTTGTGACTTGGTATTCCCAGACGGGGACGAGATAGATTTATTGGCTGTGACCCCTTTTGATTCGAGCATATTAGGTGACTTCAGTACTTTTGATGCAAATATAGTTAACCTTGTCCAGCCTAAGTTTGCATCACTGTACCCCTTCGAGGTTCCAGATAGCTTGTTCTCACATTGTCCACCTACGCCTGGTAATACCTTAAGTATACCCAGTGTAGGGGATCCTTTATTGTCATCCTCCAGGTTCAGCGTGAATCGTGAACAAGTGCGTTGTGCCGAGTCAAGAGAAGAGAGAGAGAGAGAGACGACCGTAACCTGAAGTTATTTGTGCCCGAGCCTACCTGGGAAGTGTGAAATCCCAGGCCCTGTAGTCAAGAACCAGGACAACTAGACCTACACCAGTGTGCTCCAACGTCGCTCGACCAGTGCCTATTCTCTCTACTAAATCCTTTAAGTGTTTCTTTTGTTCGTAATGGTAACGATGATTGTTGTGGGGGTCTAGACTGAGGTATGATAAGGTTCATTAAGGGTTAACCTAAATTAAAGAAGATTTTCCATTCTTCCCTTCTTTGTTTGTTATTCGTTGCTCTGCTTCGGGAGAACAATACACATTTCTATCGTGCGGAAAACGATTAAATACTTCTTCAGATACAGGCTCCTGTATTAATTAATGTGGAAATATATAAAGGTTTATCCGGTTATAAATACCTACACTTACACGTCAACTTGAATGCTTACTCAGACCTTAGTTTATATGCTATGTGTCATCCGGGTACAAGTCCAATAGTGATAGTTCAAGTTGCAAGTACTGTAATTGCTCCTCAGTCACGCATATCTGACTATGATATTTATTACAAGTTTATGAATCGATAATTCATATTTATTACTCTTTGAGTTATTTCAGTTTAAATACTTAATTCAAGTCACTTTGACTTATTGTTCGTTTAGAATTCAAATACTGTCCTATTGTCCATACGTATCAGTGCTACGCTTATAACATCGCAGTAACTATTATTTACTCATTCCCAAGCCATATTTAACCCTTCCAGCCCGGGCAGCATTTTAAAATGACTGTGTGGCAGATGGGCTGGACCCCGGGTGTCCTTATAAAATCCCTGTGCTTGAAAGCGTGCTTCAAAATTCGCGCGGCCAAATTTTACTTTGCAGGGGCGATCGCAGCGCCACCAAGCCTCAACTACTACCATTATCAGTTCCTACGTGGCCGCCATAGCGAGTTATAGTGACAAAATGAATTCCGACGCGTCCGATTCGGTGCAACCTCCCGCGCGCCCCACTGCTACCCTGCTCGCAACTTCGACGCCTGTTGCAACCGAGAAGAAAGCTCAACGAAAGAAAGTGAAGCGTTTGTTGAGTGATAGTGCTATACAGCAAGAACTTTTTGATATTGAAGAGAGCAGCGGCGAAAGCAGTAGTGATGATCCTGATGTGGAAGTGTTTCAGGAAGGTGCTATTGAACTTTCAAGTGTGCTAGAACCTAGGCCTACCCCCTCGCCATCTTTGCTAGGTCAGCCTAGGCCTAGCCCTAGCCCAGGACCTTCCCCTTTGCCTGCCCGTATGCCCTTGAAAGTGGGCAAATATTTTTATAAACAATCTCTGGTGAAAAGTGCAGCTAAAAAAGCACGCAGGGCAGCAGCAGAAAAGGCTAGGGAAGCGGAAGACAGTGATAGTGACGCCGACCCTGGTCTAGCAACCACCCGCATTCCGTTGTCCCAACGCCTTGACCCGGGACGCCGCGTGGGTCACCCACAGCCCTCGGCTTCATCTCTCCTTCAGGATGAGCAAAGGGCCTCTTCAAGTGGTATTTGTAGTGTGCTACAGCTCTCAACACACTGCAGAGCATTATTTGATGCGGAGAAGCCCTCGGCTCGCCGCAAAAGGAGCCCAACTCCCGAGGCCGAGGGTCCCATTGTTGAACCTCCCGCAGCCTCCCGCGCCCCACGCCGCCGACGCCCGGTCACTTCGTCACCAGAATTGTCTCCTGAAGAGGATGCTGACGACCCCAACATTGCCCCAGATGACCTGACGTCGCCTGAGGAGGAACAGGAACAGGAACAGGAAGAGGAACAGGAAGAGGAAGTCCCGACAAGACAAGTTAGAGGGCGAGGTTGTGGACGTGGTCAGTCTGCCGACGCCGCTGCCCCTGGGTGTGGGTGTGGGCATGAGCGTGCAGGGCGTCCGCATGGCCAAGGGCGTGTGCCAGGGCATCCAGGGCGTGCGCCTGCTGCACCTGCACGTGCTCGAGCATCAGCATCCAACCTGTTTGTGTGGACAGATGGGGCTGATTTTGAGCCAGATTGTCCTGCCTTTGACGAGGTACAGATGGGTTCCGGAGTGTCACCAGCATATCCCTGTGGCCCAGATGCTACCCCCAGTGAACTTTTCTGTGGCTTCTATGACAATGAAGTCATGGAATACCTCGTCGAAGAGACAAATAACCACCATGCTATCTGTGCCAACTTTCTTGGGAGGAAGACCAGTACCAAGATGGTGGCATGGAGAGCTGTCACTGTGGCAGAACTATATGTGTTCTTGGTACTCACAATGCTGATGACACATATAAGGAAGCACGTTCTGGCTGACTACTGGATCACTGGCGACCTCATAACGACTCCAGCATTTGGCAAGTACATGTTCAGGGACAGGTACTTTGACATCCTCTCCTATCTCCACCTGACCAACAACATGCATGTCCACCTTACCGACACACTATGGAAGATCAGGAAGCTGTATGACATGATACGTCATCGGTTCACTACCTACCTGATTCCTTTCCAGAAGATGTGCCTCGACGAGTCTCTGGTCCTGTTCCGTGGTAGGCTGCACTTCCGACAGTATATCCCGTCCAAGAGACACCGCTTCGGCATCAAGCTCTTCATCCTCTGCGACTGTGTGACGGAGTATGTGCTGGACTTTGTGGTCTACAGCGGCAGGGGTGGAGAAATTGAGACTGACCCCCACATTGGTTTTGGCGGTGCTGTAGTAAAGAAGATGATGGAGAGGCACTTCCATAAGAACCACATCCTTTACACTGATAACTACTACACGTTGCCTATCCTGACCAAGTACCTCCATGACCGCAAGACCGGAACTGTCAGCACAGTCAAGGCCAAGAGGAAGGGCATGCCAGGCTACCTAACCAAGACGAAGAAGACGGACATCTTCCACAAGAAGAGTGGCCCCATCCTCTCCATCCACTGGCATGACCAGCGGAAGGTCAACCTCCTCAGCACATGCCACAAGGCCGAGATGGTCGCCACAGGGAAGGTGGACCGAAGAACCAAGAACCCCGTCCAGAAACCAGCTGATGTCCTGGATTACAACCTCAACATGCGAGGGGCATGCAGATGGGCTTCATCGACTGCCTGCGAACATCTTGCAGGTGGTACAAGAAGTTTATCCTGCATACGGTAGATATGTCGGTCCTCAATGCCTACAACATCTACCGTCTGAGGACTCCAGGAGCCAAGAAGTACAAGTCCCTGCGGAAGTTCCACAAGCAGGTGATACTTGAGCTCCTGGCTAAGCATGCAGAACCTGGGAGACCACTACAAGGACCAGGCCAGCTGGACAGAACGGGGTGTGTCGACTTCTTCAGGAGGCACCAGCTCCACCCCCTTCCTTTCAAAGCACCAGGTAGTACAGTTAGGAGTCAGAAGAGGTGCCATGTGTGCAGCAACACAACTCGCAGACCCCGCAAAGTGAGCAAAACCACATGGGAATGCCTCGAGTGTGAAGTGGCACTGTGTGCTGGACGGTGCTTCAATGAGTTTCACACTCTCCAACAATTTTGAAGTGCCCGTGACAATAACAGTGAAAGTGACACTATCAATTATCATAGTCCAGTGAAAGTGACACTATAATAATAATAAAACTAAGTATAAGTGAAAGAGACAAACATAAGTAATAATAAGTTCCTTCATAATAATAATAATAATAATAATAATAATACTTTATAATAATAATATAACAATATGAACAAGTGAAAGTGACACTATATATATTATTAGCTTACCTAACAATACATAAAAGTGAAAATGACACTATCAATTATCATAGTCCAGTGACACTATAATAATATTAAAACTAAGTATAAGTGAAAGAGACACACATAAGTAATAATAAGTGCCTTTGTAACAATATGAACAAGTGAAAGTGACACTATATATATTATTAGCTCACCTAACAATACATAAAAGTGAAAATGACACCATCAACTATCAAAGTCCAGTGAAAGTGACACTATAATCATAATAATAATAATAAAACAAAATAATAAGTGACAGAGACACAAATAACTTCATGAAAATAACTTTATTGAGTGAAAATAACATAATAACTATAATAAATGGCATAATAAACAAGAAAACACTATCAAATAAATGGCATAATAAACAAGAAAACACTATCAAATCGCTTCCCGGCATAATTGCCAGTGGAGCGACGAGTGCAACTGGGCGTCGTAGCCGGGGCCGCGGTTGAGTGTTCGGACGTGCCGAGGCAAAAGTTACCTCTACTTCCATCACCATCACTCCGGAACCAGTTAAGCTAGAGAGCTCTACTCAATGCCATTCTACGCAGCAAGGTAAGGCGCACATTCTTATATATCTTTCATTAATATAGGTAATATATTAAGCGAGATTAGCCTTAGTATACTTTTGTTGATTTTCAGCCAGATCGCCCGGATACGACCTCCGTCATTTAGAAAAGCAGCCCGTGCCACGAGGGTTAAGAGCTTGTATATTTATATCAGGACTTTATTTATTGTGATTTGAGACTTATCCTTGTTATGTGTTATTATTCGTATGTTCAATTGTAAAATTATTATTCTCTATACATGAATGTTATGTTTACTTTTCCAGAGACATATTGAGATTGTACCCTAGCTATTAAGGAATAAACCCTGTTAAAACCTTTTATGTGTATTTTGTGCCCATTGCTTATTACTAGAGTGTTGATTTATAGACCTAAGGCCAGTCTTTACCCAGCGGAGAGGTATCTAATTTGATGAT
The DNA here is from genome assembly GCA_032716605.1 of Paralithodes platypus. Classification (NCBI taxonomy): domain Eukaryota; kingdom Metazoa; phylum Arthropoda; class Malacostraca; order Decapoda; family Lithodidae; genus Paralithodes; species Paralithodes platypus. The sequence goes on along the minus strand of CM064514.1, from coordinate 9,083,542 downwards.
TAGCACTGATTCCTAAGGTGGAAATCACAATCAGATTATCTCACTCGTTTAATTGATAACGTGGCATAACAATAATATATATACCGATATATATATAGTATACCCATTTGAATCGCATGAATATTCAAGTAACCTACAGCCCTTTACAAAACTTTTTGAATGCAAATTAACCATCACGATTGATTCGTAAGTGTTATTATCCTTTCAATAAATACCTAATCAGATTTATCCTTTAATGCATAGAAAATGGCCTCCATAAACCATGCAAGATTTCTGTATGTAATAGGTTCACGAACATTTAGAAAAATAGGAGTGCAATAGAGTGCTGGAAGGAATTTGATTGGTATTAGTGAGCAGTTAATGGGGAAGAGGTAGGGGAGGGTGGGGTCATGAATTATAATGGGGAAGAGGTAGGGGAGGGTGGGGTCATGAATTATAATGGGGAAGAGGTAGGGGAGGGTGGGGAGTGGGGTCATCAATTATAATGGGGAAGAGGTAGGGGAGGGTGGGGTCATCAATTATAATGGGGAAGAGTTAGGGGAGGTGGGGTCCATCAATTATAATGGGGAAGAGGTAGGGGAGGGTGGGGTCATCAATTATAATGGGGAAGAGGTAGGGGAGGGTGGGGTCATCAATTATAATGGGGAAGAGGTAGGGGAGGGTGGGGTCATCAATTATAATGGGGAAGAGGTAGGGAGGGTGGGGTCATCAATTATAATGGGGAAGAGGTAGGGGAGGGTGGGGTCATCAATTATGGGAAGAGGTAGGGAGGTGGGGTCATCAATTATAATGGGGAAGAGGTAGGGGAGGGTGGGGTCATCAATTATAATGGGGAAGAGGTAGGGAGGTGGGGTGAATTATAATGGGGAAGAGGTAGGGGAGGGTGGGGTCATCAATTATAATGGGGAAGAGGTAGGGGAGGGTGGGGTCATGAATTATAATGGTGAAGAGGGGAGGGTGGGGTCATGAATTATAATGGGGAAGAGGTAGGGGAGGGTGGGGTCATGAATTATAATGGGGAAGAGGTAGGGGAGGGTGGGGTCATCAATTATAATGGGGAAGAGGTAGGGGAGGGTGGGGTCATCAATTATAATGGGGAAGAGGTAGGGGAGGGTGGGGTCATCAATTGTAATGGGGAAGAGGTAGGGGAGGGTGGGGTCATCATATAATGGGGAAGAGGTAGGGGAGGGTGGGGTCATCAATTGTAATGGGGAAGAGGTAGGGGAGGGTGGGGTCATCAATTATAATGGGGAAGAGGTAGGGGAGGGTGGGGTCATCAATTGTAATGGGGAAGAGGTAGGGGAGGGTGGGGTCATCAATTATAATGGGGAAGAGGTAGGGGAGGGTGGGGTCATCAATTATTCTCTACAAATATTAGGACCCCTCCCCCCCCCCCCCTTCTCCACCAAGTATATATCAAAGTGTCTATCAATGACAGACACCAAAGTTTGACTAAATTTACATGTGATTTGATTTGTTGCTTTATATATTTTGTAGGTAAACAAACGTGATTCTCCAAACTTCCGTTTAATAAATACGAATAAAAAAGTACGAAGAGAGAGAGAGAGAGGAAGAAGAATCATAGGCTGTTACGTTAGCCACGAAGACGATAGTGAAGTATTTATAAACTGGGTAATGATGAGATGGCTTGGGGAAAAAGGGGGCGAGAGAAGAGAATGGGGTTTTCCCAAATTTCTCCCTTCAGTCCTTTGTCGTGAAGGTACTGTAGAAGAAAAGGGGGATTAAGGGGGTATGGCTGTTTTTATCTGGACCCCCTTCTCCCTCATGCTTATCCCCATTAGTTTTCAGGTTATAAGACGTTCAGCCCAATAATTTGGCGATTCTAAGATCTTTCGCCTCATTTTGTTGTCAATATTAACCCTTTCTCTACCGGCAACGTCTTTTTCATTTAATGCTAGCTATATTTAGATGATTTTGTGAAGCTTAAGAAGGATCTGTGATAGTAAAAAGGGTTGATAAATATAGTTCGAAGTTTTTTTTATTGCTGGAGGCCCTTCCTAAACTCAGTAAAATATAGTATTAGTAGCCACTATAAAATTAAAAGAACAGAACTGGTACTGAACGGGTTAAGACCTTTCGTGCCATTTAGGTGTCGATTATTTCCTGGCGGGCGATAGCGAGCCTGTATTTTAGGAGGAACTGGCCTTCAGCTAGGACATACATTTTACTTATCGATAAATGTACATATTTATTTGTTTTGAGGATGTTTTTCTAAGCTTGATGGAGCTCTAGGGAGGAAATTATATAATACATAGATATATAAATATATAGATCAACAAAATAAACCCTACCCCCTTAAAACAGCCAACGAAACAAACAAAATTAAAAATTTCTAGAAATAATTCAAAATGTGGATAGAAATGAGGTTGGAAACACACAACATTATACAATATTTAATGTGGATAGAACTGAGGATGGAAACACACAACATTATACAATATTTAATATCCAACCTACAACGAAGGTGAGACGGGGAATTTGTTGTCGTACAGGTTATTTATTAATATAGAACTTGGTCTTATTTCAAATATTGCCACTTAATAAGAAAGATATAAATAATAGAGCCATTTCAGCGTGTTTATCCTTTAATTCCATAACATATTCTAATAAATAATAGAGCCATTTCAGCGTGTTTATCCTTTAATTCCATAACATATTCTAATAAATAATAGAAACATTTAATTTTGTGATATTAACATTTAATAATATAATGTTTTTATAAAGTTTATGCGAGCAAGATGATTAATTATATAATTAATTATATTATTAATTATATAATTAATTATATTATTAATTATATAATTAATTATATTATTAATTATATTATTAATTATATAATTAATTATATAATTAATTATATTATTAATTATTGTATCGAATCATTAATTAAATCTAACCTAGTTTTGTTACGCATACATAATATACAGTAGATTAAGTGCAAACATAAGTACAGTACGGACATTTGTTGTGCTCAAACGAAACATCCAAATTTACAGTGTTTGATTGTAATAAAAACATATAAGCCACCAGAAATTATAAGTAGATATACCCTCACACATAAACATTATAAGTAGATATACCCTCACACATAAACATTATAAGTAGATATACCCTCACACATAAACATTATAAGTAGATATACCCTCACACATAAACATTATAAGTAGATATACCCTCACACATAAACATTATAAGTAGATATACCCTCACACATAAACATTATAAGTAGATATTACCCTCACACATAAACATTATAAGTAGATATACCCTCACAAAAACATTAGTAATATACCCTCACACATAAACATTATAAGTAGATATACCCTCACACATAAACATTATAAGTAGATATACCCTCACACATAAACATTATAAGTAGATATACCCTCACACATAAACATTTTCTTGTAATGCTGCTTGATATTTATTTAGCAAGTAAAATTTAAGAGAACTCTTGAAGCTGGGCAATGTAGTATTTTCTCGAATACTTAATGACAACTGGTTCCATACCTTTACACCATGATATTTTATTGATGAGTAGTAATCTTAGAAACGTCTATCATATCTCAACATTATTGTTATTGGTTTCGAAAACGAAATTTCGTACTAACAAAAGATATACCAAGTTTATCGAGTTTTGTCATCATCGCTCCATATTATTTGTAAAGAGTCTGCGTTTTCCCCAGCGACGTCCACTCACACATCCGGTTCTTCAGAGGGACACTTCCTGGAACTGTTATTGTTGTCTCTCAGGGGGTCGGCAGAAAGGAACCTGCTGTCTCATCCTTGCTGGTCGATTAAATATATTTTCTTTTCCAACCGGTCAATTTGCAGGCAGGAAAAAAAAAGGATGGTGGAGGGTAATATAAGGCGAGGGACAGAGGCTGAAGCAGTCAGGGTGATCCTCAGGAGGAGATAACATACTTCACAGACTTTGAAGCCCAAAGTCCAGTTTTGCATCTCCTGAGTCTATCTTTCGTGAGTACCATATAATCAAGTGCAATGCAGAATATTATTATATAGCTAAGTTTGTTTCTTTAGAGGTAGGTCAGTATTATATTATTATATAGCTAAGTTTGTTTCTTTAGAGGTAGGTCAGTATTATTATATAGCTAAGTTTGTTTCTTTAGAGGTAGGTCATTATATATAGCTAAGTTTGTTTCTTTAGAGGTAGGTCAGTATTATATATTATATAAGAGGTATATTATTGCTAAGTTTGTTTCTTTAGAGGTAGGTCAGTATTATATTATTATATAGCTAAGTTTGTTTCTTTAGAGGTAGGTCAGTATTATATTATTATATAGCTAAGTTTGTTTCTTTAGAGGTAGGTCAGTATTATATTATTATATAGCTAAGTTTGTTTCTTTAGAGGTAGGTCAGTATTATATTATTATATAGCTAAGTTTGTTTCTTTAGAGGTAGGTCAGTATTATATTATTATATAGCTAAGTTTGTTTCTTTAGAGGTAGGTCAGTATTATATTATTATATAGCTAAGTTTGTTTCTTTTAGAGGTAGGTCAGTATTATATTATTATATAGCTAAGTTTGTTTCTTTAGAGGTAGGTCAGTATATATTATTATATAGCTAAGTTTGTTTCTTTAGAGGTAGGTCAGTATTATATTATTATATAGCTAAGTTTGTTTCTTTAGAGGTAGGTCAGTATTATATTATTATATAGCTAAGTTTGTTTCTTTAGAGGTAGGTCAGTATTATATTATTATATAGCTAAGTTTGTTTCTTTAGAGGTAGGTCAGTATTATATTATTATATAGCTAAGTTTGTTTCTTTAGAGGTAGGTCAGTATTATATTATTATATAGCTAAGTTTGTTTCTTTAGAGGTAGGTCAGTATTATATTATTAAACCAAGTTTCTTCTTGTGCAGTTTAGTCATTTTGAAATGAGGAACTCGTATCCTATGTGTTTGTAAATTACTGTGCATTAAAAATATGTAGTATTGTTTATGGAATTAAAATGACAGCGTTAGAATAAGTATAGAATGTTAATAGTTTCTCATAACAAAAATGTAATGCCCTATGCCTCAGCTGTGTAATGTACAATCACGCTAAGAAGTCATGACTCGATTTTTCTAAGGCTCGGACAAAAGTCCCCAAATCTGGCTACCGCTGGCAACTCTCCACTGCCCGTCAGAGCCCAGTCATTTCCTAATTTATAACTATAGGTCTCCGGATATTCCCAATAATTGGCCTACTGACAAAATTAACCTATCTAGGCCTTTTAAATTATATTTATGTTATTCTTTGAATATATATAAGTAAGGTTTGTTTTCAATATCTTTATAGAATAATGAAAGTATTTAATTTTCTGGCGCTATCTGGCATGTTACACTCCCTGGGCCTGCCGCCTGGAGGCCTGCAAAAAAATGCAAGTCAGTCACTGCCAGTATATGAGGGAGAGTGTATCTCTTCCACTCATATATCCACATTTGTCCTTTACTACATGCCTTTCCATCTTTCGTTCCTAAATGGGTGTCCCTATGGCCTATTAAATATGTTATAAGTGAAATTTCAGCGTCTGTCTATACAAATTACAAGCTGTTCTCGAGTATTCAAGGTTATCCCAAAATATACTGGAGACCCTTTGTTTTTTAAGGCAGACTTGTCCCACTTAGAGAATTAAATGTGGAAAAAACAATCTGTTATATGTTTATTTACGTGATTTATTGACACTCATGAGTTGAATATTACTTTTAACGGTTGGTTTTTATTTTATGAGATACTTTTCTCCCAGCATTGTTGGCTTAAAAAGTAATAAAAGCATTAAGAGACATCCTCCACATTTTAATCCTGAATCTAGTGAGCGAAATACTACGAGTTTCACATTTTTTCGTTCGGGTTAGTCTCAACTTTCGTATTATTTGGTTTGCTCTCACATAATGAGATAAATATATTGTAACAATACTTATATATCGTGTTATTGGTATGTTGTCCTTCAATACAGTTCTCCCCGGTGTGTAATATATGAATATAGTAGAGCCTCAATAGTTGCCAGATAGCACTTTCTCAACAAAAGGTACTGGGAATCAAGTCATCACTTCTTAGCGCGATTGTACTGTAGGGTAGAATTATTCATTAAAATATAATACACTAGTTTATTTCTTGAATATACAATGATATGGACCTGCATTCTTAGTAAGTCAACAGTGTTCTACAATTGCTTTATTAACATTCTTAGTAAGTCAACAGTGTTCTACAATTGCTTTATTAACATTCTTAGTAAGTCAACAGTGTTCTACAATTGCTTTATTAACATTCTTAGTAAGTCAACAGTGTTCTACAATTGCTTTATTAACATTCTTAGTAAGTCAACAGTGTTCTACAATTGCTTTATTAACATTCTTAGTAAGTCAACAGTGTTCTACAATTGCTTTATTAACATTCTTAGTAAGTCAACAGTGTTCTACAATTGCTTTTATTAACATTCTTAGTAAGTCAACAGTGTTCTACAATTGCTTTATTAACATTCTTAGTAAGTCAACAGTGTTCTACAATTGCTTTATTAACATTCTTAGTAAGTCAACAGTGTTCTACAATTGCTTTATTAACATTCTTAGTAAGTCAACAGTGTTCTACAATTGCTTTATTAACATTCTTAGTAAGTCAACAGTGTTCTACAATTGCTTTATTAACATTCTTAGTAAGTCAACAGTGTTCTACAATTGCTTTATTAACATTTCCTTTTCTATTAGAATTAGTTACTAATTTTTACACAAATAGCTAACTTTCAAGTAAAATTGACTGCCACTTCCATCAATTTCGTTCTAATAATAATAGTGGACACCTCACATAATATATTGCCTATTAATATTGCCATCCTGAACATCCTAACCATCTAAATGCCAATAGATATATATCTCTCCCTGAATCTCTCACTGACTGCATTTGTACACAAGAGATGCATTTGTTTGCCCAAAGGTCTCTGGAATTGAAGTCTTCCAGCTGATATACAGTATGTGGCAATCCTCCCTTTCCCAAGCCTTTACCTCCCTTCCCCTATCCATAACGTTCAATAAACAGCCTAGTGAGGATCAGCAGATCGATACATTTATGTTTGCTTTCATTTGTAATCCTTTGTCATATCCGATTAAATAACAGGGGAGGTTATGTGATCATTAGCATATATACAGTATACTGTAATGTGCCCATCTGTTCTTGCAAACCACTAAACAAAACAATGTGTCTACGCCGTGGGGCCACCTCCCGAGGCTGCCGACCCTCCACGGCCGAAGACAAAATCAACGACCAGTGGAGGAAAACCGGATGCCGGCCGCGGGGAGCAGTTTCGGGAGGCAAACCGTCACAACCATCCCCTGCCCCCTCCCTGGGGGCACGGGTCCTTGGAGCGGCTTCGGTCGCGCCGGGAATTTCCACACCTCTCACACCACAGACACACATCACACAGTTTTTCCTACACCGAGAAATGACTCTCCGGCTGTCATTTCTCGAAGACTTCTTCTAGCCGGAGACATTGAGAGCAACCCAGGACCTACACGTACACATACATATGTCCAACTTGCTCAAAACCCATCACTTCGAGTCGCCATACTAAGGGTTCAGTTCTCTGCAATTCATGCGGGAACTGGACCCACTTCACCTGCACAACACTTGCCTCCAAGAAACACTACACAAACACCTGGACCTGTTCCTCATGCCCCTCCCTCTCCCAGTCAAATCCCTCACCTAAAACCCGTCCACCTCTCCTCCCCAACCCACCTAACCTTCCCATATCATCCACTCCCCCCCCTAAAACCCGTCCACCTCTCCTCCCTAACCCACCTAACCTTCCCATACCATCCACATCCTCAACTCAACACACCACACCCCATCCTAATCCATTCCAACCCCCATCTCCGGCTCCCCAATCCCCACCTCATCCATCCCCCCCCCCCCCCCAGCCCCTCCCTCACCCCCCCCCCCCCCCCCCCCCCCCCCCGATCCCATCCTCGTGCAGCAGCACCCAACATACATCGTGCACATAACATTAACATTCTTCAACTGAACATAGATAGCATCAACACAAAGAAACACGAACTCTCACACTTCATTAAACAACACAACATACACATTGCCATCTTACAAGAAACAAAACTCCGCACAACACAAAAAACATCCACATTTCATAATTTCACCACCATCAGACAAGACCGGGCTGTCGGTGGGGGCGGTGGACTCATCACCCTGGTACACAAAGAAATATCATACATAGTAACCAGTGTACAAACCAAATCCCTCCTCCCCCCAAATGATAACACAACAGAAATACAGTCAATTAAAATATGCACTGGCAACAACTCCAACATAACCATCATAAACACATACATCCCTCCCCAAACATCCCCTACAGTACCAAATGAATACAGACCACACTTACAACACATCACAAACACCCCACACCCCACACATCATCCTGGGTGGTGACTTCAACGCCAAGATGTCGGCCTGGTTTGTCGACAACCCCGACACAGACAGAGGGCTGGTACTACAAAACCAAACCGATAACCTCATCATCCTTAACGACATCCATCAACATACCCATATTCCTCACCAAGCCCTCTATAACCCATCATCTCCAGACATCACCTTTTACTCCCCAGAACTCGCCCCCACAACATCATGGAGGGTGGTCAGAACCTTAGGCTCTGACCACCTCCCGATCATTATCACCACCAAAACCAGACTCACCCCAGCTAGCCACAAACACACATACACCAATTATAAAAGAGCTAACTGGGAAGCATTCACAAATGAGACAGAACAACACTTCACAACTCTAAACAGTACACCCATCACTAACATCAACAATGCTGTACACATACTCAATAAAACTATCAAAAACGCTGACAAGAAACACATTCCCAGAGGTAACAGAAAAAGACACAACCCCAACTTCACACCAGAAATTCATAACCTCATCAGACAACGCGACATACTGAAACACTCCCCAGCACCCCACACACAAGACATCACACAACAAATTCAAGCACTCAACACCCAAACTAACAACAAAATACAAGAACAACAAAAACTAAATTGGAATAACTTCCTACAAACACTTGATCACAAAACAAACCCCAAAAAACTCTACAAAACACTAAACAGCATCACACTTTCCAACAGCAACACAACACAATCACATGCTGCAATCACAACAACAGACTCTACTCCTTCATGTAAACAACAAGCAAACACTCTCATCAATCACTTCTCACATGTCAGCCACCTAAAACCTCACAAAGACGACCGACGTGTCATCCGACGTAAGAGATAATTCCCCACTGACCCTGACTATACACCCTTCACCAATCATCAGACAAAGCATATCATCAACAATATCAAGCACTCACCCGCCTGTGGCCTAGACAACATAAGCAACATACACCTCAGACCACAAGGCATACAAGCACTCACTAACATATCAAACTACAGCTATTCACACAACACAATACCAGACATTTGGAAGCATGGTATCATCATCACATTCCCCAAACCCAACAAAGACCCCACGCTACCCTCCTCGCACCGCCCCATCACACTCCTTTGCTCCCCCTCCAAAGTTATGGAACGCCTAGTATTACAACTAATTACACCTGACCTACCCCTAGCTCCAACACAACATGGCTTTAGGCCACTGCACTCCACAAACACTCTTCTCACAGACCTTACATAAAGAGCTTTCGACGGCATCAACTCAGCTAGACCACCACACAGATCACTATTAGCCACACTCGACATTAGTAAAGCCTTCGATGCCATCCCCCGCCACAACCTAACAAACAAAATCTACAACACAAACATGCACAACAACACAAAAAGGTGGCTGGCCAACTTCCTAGCAGGCAGATGTGCACACGTATCTTTTGCCGGTCAGTCATCTAAAATCAGAAACTTTCCAAACGGAGTCCCACAAGGATCCGTCCTATCGCCCGCACTCTTCAATCTGTACATGCACGATATAACTACACCCAATACGCCCCAAATAAACTTAGCCTCCTATGCAGATGACATAACACTCACATGCACAGACCATGACCCAAAAAGAGTAACAGATCTCCTTCAACCCTATCTCAACACACTACATGGCTGGTGCACTACAAACAGACTTAATCTAGCCCCAGCCAAATCCACCGCAACCCTGCTCACAAGTTGGACAGGAGAACACGAATACATCCCTCAACTCACCATAAACAACACACCCCTAACACATACACACACACCCAAAATCCTAGGAGTAACATATGATACTCATATGACATTCAAACAGCACACCACAAACATTAAAAAGAAACTGATACCCAGACTTAACGCCCTCAGGTCACTTGCTCACACAAAATTTGGACACAACAAAGAAACTACCACCACAGTATATAAACAATACATAAGATCAGTGATGGAATACGCAAGCCCAGCCTGGGCTTCTAACCTAGCTGAAACACATCATAAGACCTTACAGACTATTCAAAACAAAGCCCTGAAGATCATTACAGGCTGCACAGCTACTGCACCCACAGATCACCTACATCAAGAAACCAAAATCCTCAAAGTCAAAGACCATCTGGACATGAGAGGCACTCAATTCCTGGCAGCAGCCTCCACGAACCAAGACCACCCACTAAACTACATGGCAACACACCCACAGACACCAAGAAATATCAAAACAACACCCAGCACACGGTATCACACACAATTATTGTCCTCTCTCCCTCCCTGCCCACCCCGAACCAACTTCCAGAAGCACATCCATACTCATATCTCTCACCGATCCATCCACTCACTCACAGACAACACGCAGCTGCATGCACGACCTCCCGAAATCCATCCTTCCGAATCCTCCCTTCCTCGCGCGGACAGAGTCCACCTGGCCAGGCTGAGATGCGGACACCATCCAGCTCTTCTGAGCTATCCGAAGAGACTGGATGACTCCGTTGTCGACGCCTGCCCGGGATTTAACACAGCACCCCATACCATTAAACACATCATAGAAGACTGCATTTCACACAACCACTTACGCCAACAACACAATCTACACTCAATGAGAGCTCTGTGGGAAAGCCCGATCGTGGCCATGGCCTTTCTCAGGGACTCGGGGCTGTTCGGCCAGGAAGCTAAGGGAACAACAACAACAACAACAACATGTGAACAGATTAACAAGATATTTGGTAACTTTTTTCATATGGTACATACATAGAAAGTTTTATATCTTTTAATTGATTAAGTCTTTCGGTATTGTGAAGCAATTTTCATCTCACTCTGGGTCTCATCGCATGATTTTATTCATCATAGGAAGTATTACTCTATGAATCAAAAGGGTACAAATCTTAACACTTTTAATCACAATGAAATGTCCAAATCTTATTAAAATCGTCTAATAATATGCATAATAATAAGGGTCTGTGCATGGTGTTATGAAAGGGTTAAGATTTGGTGACCCGAACCCCCATCCGCTTGCCACAAAAGTTTGTCTTCTAGATTAATTAACGCTGTTGTATACTTTGTAGTAAAATCGACCAGCAACCGGAAGACCCTTGTTTGATCCCAAGCAGGACATATGTTAGACAGTCTCTTCACATCCGATGTCTCTGTGTACAGAACAGTTTATAGAAACCCGGAGTTAGCGGACATTTGTGAAGTACCATCTGGGGTAATAATCTGTGGTAAAGGGTTCAGAGCGCTAGTGAATTCTTTTGGAAGAAATGGTGGTTAATGATAGGGATAAAATTGTACATAATATTATTACTTGTTATTCTGATACGTTAATGTGTGTACATTTAGGGGGTGAGTGCATATCCTGATTCTTCCCTACCAACTTACCAGAATAATTAATCATGTAATCATGATACTGTATAGAAGCTTCCAGTTGCCTTAATTAGTTAGCATGACCCTGATTAACGTCCCTTGAATTTGGCTATCTGTCAGGTTATTAACTTTGGGGGAGGCACTCGTTACAGGCAGCCTGATTGTTTTATCCTTGATACACATAAATATATATATATATATATATATATATATATATATATACATATATATATATATATATACGTATATATATATACGTATATATATATATATATATATGTATATATATATATATATATATACGTATACAGTATATATAAATACGTATATATGTCCATATATATTGAAAAAGAAATATTATTTTTTTCCCAGGCCAAGGAGTCATGTTGTGGTTTGTGGCATTGTCGGTGGTGGCTCTGGTGCTGCCCGCTACCGGTGCTCCTACTGAGAATGAAGGTGGTGACTTGAATGCCGCCTTGTCCCGGCAGAAGAGGGAACCCGGGGGCGCCTACGGCTGCACGACCTGTGGAGGCTACGACGGAGCACATAGCTCAGAGGGAGGCTGTGGAGGAGGCGGCTGTGGAGGTGGAGGAGGCCATGGTGGATGTAGCGGCGGAGGTTGTGATAGTCGGGAGAATGGTGGATACAGTGAAGGTTTCGAAGGGGGCTACAACGGCGGTAATAGCCACGAGGGAAATGGAGGAGGGTGTCATGGTGGTAATTGTGGAGGTGGGTGTGGTAGCGGTGGATGTGGTGGTGGTAGTGGTGGAGGGTACAGCAGGGCCTGGAGCAGTGCCAGTGCCAGTGCCAGTGCCAGTGCAGGGTCAAAGGCAGGTCACCGTTGGCGTCGCGCACTAAGGTTGATGAAGTAAAGAGGTCCTGGATTCTTGACTCTGACCGCCAGCCTGGACTAGATATCCTGGATTGAAGGAGCCTCTTATGGCAACAATTTATATTAGCAATATTTCGGGATTCTCTTTGGATTGGCATAGACAAGTAAATTGAAGGTAGATTAGCTTAGGTGAATGAATTTGTATACAATTTAAACTCAATTGAAAACAAAAAAGTTGCAGGAAAATGGACTGTGTGGCTTCCCCTTACCTTCAGTAGCCCTATGCTTGGCTACAATCACTAACTTTGTATTTTATCAACATATTGTATTACATTTCTTGGCTGAAGTAATGCCAACAGCTCAACATAAGAATTTAGAATTTCATAATTATAAATACCTCTCATTTCTTTATATGGATAATGATGGATCTGAGAGCATTTACTATTTTAGTTCACTTTTGTTGAGTCAATGAGTTTAACCCTAAAATGTAAAATTACTAATTTATTACAGTAATTTAAATTATGATTACTCTTAAACACATGAAAACATTGATTGTATAAATGTTCATACATTAGTATGTTCTCTTGCATGGAACACTATTCTTTCATTGGACCATATTAAAAAAAAGATATTAATGTAGCCACCTTTACACTTTCAGCTTCTATGATGGCTCAATAATAAAGGCTTCCCTACAAACGCATTTCTGTATTACCCCTTGGATGTAATCCCTTGTGAAGTCAAGAGGCGTATACTAACACTTGGCTTAATACTTGTACATTGGTATATGGAATCTGTATCTATAGACTCGGGTTACGTAACATTTTGTGATGATTTATCTCAAAATAAGGAACTTGTGGACTTATTTTGTCACTGGTCGGAATTATAGCAGAGTTAATACATGCTAAAATTGGCTTATTTGGATTTAATTCCTTGTAGAGTCGAGAGATGTGTACTAATACTGGTTTTAACACTTGTACACTTGTATATCGAATCTGTATCTATAAACTCGAGTTACTAAATACTTTTGATGATTTATCTCAAAATAAGGAAATGATGAACTCTAACTTATTCATCGCTGGTCGGAATTATAGCAGAGTTAAATTTAATAGATGCTAAAATTGACTTATTTGGATTTAATTCCTTGTAAAGTCGAGAGATGTGTACTAATACTGGTTTTAACACTTGTACATTTATATATCGAGTCTGTATCTACAGACTCGAGTTATTTAACACTTTCGATGATTTATCTCAAAATAAGGGACTTGTGGACTCTAACTTATTTATAGAGTCACCGTGCGCACTGGTGGTCTTCAGTAGCTTAATACTGAGGAACTTTGACTCGCTTTTTACCTCGTCACTTGGCATTGATTTTAATTCACTTTCATCAATGGTGATTTTCACAGATACTGGATTCAGTAACAGCTTGTAGTCTTCTGAGTCTCCGTAGGCCGTCTAGTTTGATCGGTCGTGTGAAGTAAGTTACAGATGGGTTAATGGGCTTGAGGTCTTGAATGTGATTCCGTAACTATAGTTAAATAGTTGGGCACCACATCGGTCTAACGCGAGTATTCCTAGCATATTGCTTTGGTGAAGAATACTTGTCTATCCTGACCGTTATATTAACCGGTGATGGAATTCAGTTCAGGTACTCTTGAAGTGAGATCTTAACCCCTTACGGACGGGGATGTTTGTATCTTCTACTACCTGCCTGGCGGGCATATTTACCCTAAACGAGCTTCATTCCATGCTCTTTTTCATGCATAAACAAGAGCCAGAGCGTAATACAATTATGTATCCATGAAAGGGCGATAATAGAGCTTTCCAATGAAACCTGAATCATCCTTGTACAACCACGGGTTCTCTTACAACGATGTTGCAACACGAGGGGAAAAACCCTAAAATACGGTAAATTCCCCAGTTTTTCCTTGTTCGCGCGAGGCCTGGGGTGTGGGATAGTGCGGAGGTTACGTCAGTGGCGGGACTAGGTCTATGCCGAGCGGTCAGAGCCCGCCTATTGTCCTTCCAACACGTGGACTCTCTCTCAGAGCCGATAATGTCCTCAACATCCCTTCCGACATATGTCGGGCCCCACAGGGATGGCCATGGTTCTCTCGATCGACATATGCGGGCCCCGCGGCTGGGGTGTTAAATATAGTGCCTCGGTTATGATGAAGTAGTATTATATCGGGCTAACGTGAGAAGACTGTGGAAGTGTCTTTCTCGTCTGCCTCTGACCCTTATAAGAGGTTCAAGGAATCCGGGGCGGTGTTTAAACCTTTTAGTTGCAAAGTCTAATGGTATGCCACAGACAAAATGCACCTGCCCTTAATTCCACAAGTGACCGTGGTATGCCAAGGTCCCTTGCGAAAAGGTGGAATTTGTTAGTGGCCCCTCCATCATTGACGATATGCCTATTATATAATAGCTCTCTTTCAAACGCCCGCGGTCAGCCTGTTTGAAACACCCGCCACAGGGGAAAGAGTGAAGACATCATAAGGGCACGCTCATTCTCTTATGGAATCGTCATTATGATTGGGTACTCACTACGAAAAAACTTCGTAAAAAATAAAAAAATATTATTAACTTAAGAATTGCTATAATAAAGCTTCCCAACTTTGTGGATGTCTTCCCGTGGATTCTATCCGAGACGCTGAATCCCTCGGCGTCATTCCTCCTTCCTTCCCCTGTGTCTGTACCGAGTGGGTGTGCCTATCCCGTCCTCGCTTTATTCTGCATTCGTTCACCTTTAGTGAGTCTTTTGCTCATTTGTATTTATCTGAGATGTTCTAGAATAGGTTTAGATTAGTTAGGATGGTCAGCCCCATTGGTACGTCCACAGGAAGTGTTCATAAAAGGGTAAAAGTGTTAGGCGTTCTGCGGTCCACTTTGGACACGCGTGCCTTTCTTTTTTCTTTTTGTTATTAGCTCTAGCTTTGCTGTGACCTAGTTATTCTATCTATCTATCTATCTATTGCCTGACGCCGTGATCCCCGAAGGGGTGGCCACGAACGAACCGCCCCCATGCACCTCTGTCCCCAGTCAGTCGACGCCCCTCCCCCCAACCAGCACCGCCTTCGTTCATGTAGTTCCTCACTCCATCCTTCCACCTCATATTCGGTCTACCTCTCCCCCTCTGTCCCTCCACCTCGCTCTCGTACACCCTCTTAGTCATTCTCTCGCTTTCCATACGTTCCATATGGCCGAACCATCTCAAGTTGTTCCTTTTCACACTTTCCAGCACATCTACCTCCACACCACACCTCCTTCTTACTTCCTCATTAGTCTGTCTATCCCTCCATGTAACTCCGCACGCACTCCTTAAGTAATTCATTTCCACTGCTCTCACTCTTGGTCTGAGTCTCTCAACCAACGTCCATGCTTCGCTTCCGTAAGTCAGTGTCGGGATTACCACACTGTCATGCAAGGACTTCTTCACTTCCATACTGACCACCCTATTTCTTGTTACTGCTTTTAGCGTTCCTACAACCCTCTTCCCCTGTTGTACCCTCTCCCGCACTTCTTCATCCATAGTCCCATCTTTACTCAACACACTGCCCAGATACTTAAAAGAGTTGACGATCTCCATAGCCTGACCGTTCAGCTTCACCTCACACTCTGTGACTTCACCCCTTTCGAAGACCATAACCTTGCTCTTCCCCGTATTTACCTTCAAATTCCGTTTTTTCGCACACTGTTCCAAACTCATTTACCAGACCCTGCAACTCCCATTCATTATCACTCATCAGAACTGTATCATCCGCAAACAGCAGTATAGGTAGCTTCCACTCAATTCCCTCCCTTTTCAGCGATACACCAACATCCACTGCTCTTGATAGTATTTCTTTCATAACTCCATCCATATATACAGTAAACAACCACGGGGACATCACACACCCCTGTTTCAAACCAACATTCAGGTCAAAGAACTCGCTCTGCTCACTCTCCACACGTACTGCCGCCTTTGCACCCTCATACATGCTCTTCACTGCTTTCAGCAACTTGCCCTCTACTCCGTATATTCTAAGTACTTTCCACAAACCTTCTCTATCCACTCTGTCATAGGCCTTCTCTAAGTCCATAAAGGCAACATACACCTTTTGTTTCTTCTCCAGATACTTCTCCACAACACAATTCAGGGTAAAAATCTGATCTACACATCCTCTTCCCTTCCTAAAACCTCCCTGCTCGTCGCCTATCCATTTCTCCGTTCTCACTCTCACTCTCTCAATCACTACCCTACTGTATACCTTCCCTACTACGCTTAGAAGACATATTCCTCGGTGGTTACCACACACTCCTCT
Organism: Paralithodes platypus; assembly: GCA_032716605.1. Classification (NCBI taxonomy): domain Eukaryota; kingdom Metazoa; phylum Arthropoda; class Malacostraca; order Decapoda; family Lithodidae; genus Paralithodes; species Paralithodes platypus. The sequence goes on along the minus strand of CM064514.1, from coordinate 9,066,575 downwards.
TTCCCCTTTGCCCTTATATAGGGGGACTATTATGCCAGTCTTCCAGTCATCGGGTGCACTCCCCTTCTCCCATGCTAGTTTGCACATTTTCCATACCCATTCTATCACTATCTCACCACCATACCTCAACATTTCCCCACACACTCCATCTGTTCCTGGTGCTTTCCCCAACTTCACTCTTTTCATGGCTTCCCACACTTCTGACCTCCTGATCCCCACCTCCTCCTCCACTACTTCTCTTCTTCTCCCTCCCATACCATATCCAGCTATGTTTGCTGGCTCTTCATTCCTTTCATTTAGCAACTCACTGAAGTACTCTCCCTCCATCTTTCGACTCTCTCTTGCTTCTCGGCTAGCATTCTCCCATTCTTATCTTTCACACCCTTACTGTTTCCCTTGCTACCTTCCCTAACTTTCTTGACTTCTTTCCAGAACAGTTTCTTACTCTCCCTCCATTTTACACTCAGATTCCTTCCAAATTCCTCATCTACTCTTCTCTTACTTTCCTTCACTACTCTCTTCACCACCCTCTTACTCTCCACGTACCTCGCTCGTTTCTGCCTCTCGGAATCTTCATTCCCTCTACTACCCAACCACTCTCTATATGCTTTCTTCTTTTCTTCCACAGCTATTCTTACCTCTTCTGTCCACCATGCTGTACCTTTCACTCCCCTCCCTCTTCTCCTCACTCCACACACCTCCTCACATGCTGCACAGATCTCATCCTTAAACACCTTGCTCATCTCCTCCACTTCCTCCATAACTTCCAGGTCGAACCCACCTAGTCGTCTTTCCACTGCTCTCCTGTACTCCTCCCTGACTTCCTCCTCCTGCAACCTCTCCACCCTCCTCACCATTCCACCCTCCTCTCGCCTCCCTCCCGCTCTCCTCACCCACTTCTTTTGTATCCTAACCTTAGCTACCACTACATAATGATCAGACAGACCCCCTCCAATACCCCTATACACCCTAGCATCCATCACAGATTTCTTCATTCGTTCATCCACACATACATAATCAATCAATGACTTTCGTTCCACCACTGTCTTATCCTTCATCGACAACATCCGTTTCCACGTGTACCTGTGGATCATTCTGTGTCGGAAGAAGGTGTTGGCTATCCACAGCCTCCTCCCCACACATACGTCCACAAGTGCACTACCATTCCCATTCACCTCTGATGGTACCCCCCACCCTCCCACCACTCCCTCAACTTTCCTATCACCCACCTTACCATTCATATCCCCAATCAGAAATATTCTTTCGTTCTTGTCAAACTTCTCCAGGCACGCCTCCACATTCATCCAGAACTCCTCTTTCTTTCTTTCAAGTATATCCTCTGTCGGGGCATACACGCATACAATCACCCACGTTTGTATTCCTACTTTCATTCTCACCCACACAATCCTTGAACCCACAGACCCATACTCTCTTACACATTCTTTCCATTTGCTACTTACAAACAAACATGCACCTTCTCTCGCTGTTCCTTCACTCACTCCAGCACACACACCCATTCCACACTCCCACTCTCTCACATCTGAACCTTTCCATTTGGTCTCTGTCATTCCACATACATCCAGCCTGGCATTCACTAACACTTCCAGAACCTCTCTCTCTTTTGTGCCATCATTCATGCCACTAACATTCCACGTAGCCATTCTCAGAATGTCCGAAGGCATGTCCTTAGTCGGTCGTGGTTCGTCAACGTTGGTTCCGTCCGCATCCGAGGCTGTTCGTTCGTTTTTCCTTGCTTAGATATTTTTTCCGGGTGGGGGTCGCAAGCCCACCGACCCAACCTCTTTAGTCGCCTCTTACGACACGCAGAAGGCACGTGGGGCATATTCTATTCCCTAACCCCCAGGAGGGGGTTATTCTAGTTATTTAGGAGGCTATATATACGTGGAGCTAAGTTACTGGCCATCTATCAGAGGGGGTAACGTATTTTCATATCCATACAGCAGATGTGCTGGTCTAAGAGTTGTCCCACGTGGTGGGGAACTTTCCAGAATCCGAGATTGCTTCTTCCCCTCTGGCGTGGGGCGTCGTGCGCTTGCTGTTGCTGTGTCGTCTTGGGAGGTAAGGGTGTCATATTCGTTGTACTATTTACCTTGAGCCTCGTGGCCAGCCACAGTTAGGGGTGTTTTTATCGGTGGCTAAGAGGTATTATTAATTGCGTAATTAATTAATATGTATTAGCCCTAAGATGTAACCTTCGCTTTCTTGTGATGATATTATACATGATTGGAAGGTGTCAGGGGACGTTCTGACTTATTTGGTGGGGTTTTTAGTGGGTGGCTGTCTTGCCCGGACAAGTCAACACTCTCAAAAGGTTTGGTGTTTCCCTCCGGCGATCTTTATCGGCATTGATGCCGGAGGCTCGCCTTGCAGGCGGGCAGGGAATAAATCCAATAAATCCGGCGTGGTCAGTAGTACCACTAGACTCCCGGCGGAAGTGCAGATTCCAAAAAGGGAGTGTTTCGGCCCGGCCGAAAGAACTCGCCTATACAGATAGCCTCACGCGGCATGACATGACCAGTGGGTTATTAACTATCACTCAGGTCCTTGTAGACGATCCGTTAGTTACTAAATATCCGAAAGGATTCATCTAAAAGTATGGGTCAGTGACACTTGGTCATAGATAAGCAGTTCTTAATAGAAAGGATCTTCGGGGTCTTTTCGAACACAAGTACGACGGAAGATTAGAGTGGCGGTGTGGCTACATCTAGTTTTCCGGCGCATTTGGAGTGTAACGGTGTGTGAATGTCTCGGTTTATCCTTATGAGCATTGATTCTTGGAAATTCTCTTTCCAGATCACAACACTTTCAGCTGCGGCACAGGACACAAGGGAGGGGGCCGATCCCGGCGCGCGGGGGTTCGTCAGGTCACCATCATGCCTTTAGTCACGCTGTGCTCCACTCCAACTTGCTCTCTCATTCCGTTTTTTTCTCATAAGTTATGTGTGAAATGTGTGAAGTGCCTGAACAGGTCCAGGGGAGTCTGGGTTTCCAAGAAATGTGGCGTTTGCACAGACCTGAGGAATGGATTGTTTAACCAATGAGATCAATCATGTCATGTAGCCTTGCAAGAGATTAAAAATACCTTTAATTCTTACACTAAAGACGTAGCTCATAAAGTGCTTCACTGTGATGATGAAGCACTTTGGGACCAGTTAATTATTAAAGCTCAAGTTAATAAAACTCCTCCTTCTCAGTCCGGCTCTAAATCTAAATCTATGCCTAAAGTTCTATCTAAAGAAACAGTGAGCAGTAGTGACAGTAGTGACTCTTCGTCAACTAAGGCACCTCCTCTCCCCCCCCTCCGCCCCCCCCCCCTCCGCCCCCCCCCCCCCCCCCCCCCCCCCCCCCCCCCCCCGCCCCCTCGGCCGCCATAAGAGAGCACAGTCACCATCTCCACAATCAAATGTAAGACCGATTATGGTCCCGGTCGAGATCGCCTCTGAAGCGGTCATCAAAGTCGTCTGCGGAGGCTTCAAGAGCGCTGAAGAAACGGAAAACTGAAGCGGCGACATCTACTGGCAAGCAAGGAAGGGTATTAAACATTCCCGTACGGAGGCAACGAGCTCGCGGCACTAGCAATCGCCGGGATCGCGGCCACTGCCCTCCGTCCCTACCTCTACCATGTCTAACGTCCAATCTGGCAGTTCCGAGGTAGGGACGTAGGAAGTTGAGTCAACTCCCAGGGACGGGTCTAGTGACAGAAACTCAGAACCTAAAGATGTAAGTTTTGCTATTCCAAAGTTAGATACAACACTTAGTCGTGCTCGTGTGGTGCCTTCGAGAGTTCTGGCTGAACAGTATATAGGGTACACGGCGAGTGAGCCACAAGGCTATGACACCGGTTCACAATTTCTCCAGAGTTCACAGTTTCTCCCCGATTCACAGACTAGAGTTGAACAGGGTCGCAGTGTGTGGCGGCACCTAGAAACCGTGCAAACAAGTCCCTATAACCAATACTCGGCGGATCACAGAGTAAGTGAAAATGTTGACACTATACCGTCCCTGACTTATCATGACCAGGTCTTGAGCAACAACAATTAACCTCTGAACTCCGGCAACAGCCGGAAGAAATGGAAGTGACAGGTCAAGAGCAGGAAGATATAGAACAATTGTTTTCAGCTCAACCTGACCCAGTAGAGGAAGGGTCGGAGGTAGGATCAGAGTCATCTAAGGGTTCTCAGAAACAATATATAACTTGTGATGATTTAGACTATATTTTGCATAATATTATGCAAAGATATCAGGTACCAACAAAATCACCGGAAACTCTCACAGCCGTGCCGGGAGCTCCTTCGATAGTGTCTGTTGTGCGGCCTCTAGAGCCAACCAGAGTCGTTGTTCCTTCTAATGTTCCACCTCCCCTCCCTAACGTAACTCAACAAACTACTCCAGCTGGTAGTATTCCAGTTACTGCTTCTTTGACTACCACTAATGTCCTGGTTATTACGGATATTATCCCCCCTCCTTTAGAAAAGGTTCCGATAAAGAAAGGCCATATGCCTCTTCTTTACGGTCCTGATTGTTTATGGGTTACTATTATTGCTCAAAATCCAGCCATAGCACAACAACAATCGCGGGGGAGCTCCCAGTACCGAGTGAGTGGGTAATCCAAATGAATAAGAATAGAAAACTGAGGGCAAAAGATACAGCGGGTAATATTTTGGATGTAGCTATCAAAGCAATACCTAATGTCTATGCATACGAGTATTTCGTGTACTCCTCCACTCCAGCTCTTCCTCCTGCTTCCTCTGCACGGCTATTTGCGGATTGGTCCATGACTGACGGCGTAAATGACATAAAAGCTCTAGCCTCGCTAACGCCGGAACTGGATACACTTCCGGTGAGCGACCAGTCCGACGATCCGGTCCTGCAGGTGGGACAGGTAGGTTCAGGCCCGTGGGTGGACTGGGAAATTGAGGCGCAACAGTTTGCCGCAACTATCACGTCAAAATCCTCCCACCAAATACCCCAAGATAATCACACTTGGTTCTCTTTGCCCATAATCAAAGCCGGGGGAGTTCCACCTGCTATCTTTAATTTTCTTGCTGCCCCCAAGTTGTCTTTATGGGACCTGCAGGAGCCCTTTTCAACTCCTCCTCCGGCCCACCTTGATAGAGACTTTAAATTGTGTAGTAAAGCTTTCAGACTTTTCTCCCAATTCATACTAAGTCGCCAAATAGCCCAGTCCCTCACCAGAACGATACAGGCTGTTAATGACTCTGATGTTAGAAAGACCACGGAATTATCCCGGTGCCTCCTACTCCAAAATTCAATCCAGTCACTGGACGATGTCAGGATAGCCTTGTTAGAGGCCGTCCGTGCACGTCAAGACCTATGGGTCTATCTGATGAAGAATTTGCCAGACGACATTGGTCGCCAGGTAATCCTTTCACCAGTACTGATGCCCTCTTTAGTTTTCCCCAATATGTGGAAAACTGTATTCAATTTGGTAGATACTGCTAAACAGGGTGCTTCCCAAGCTAGGAAGGACAACTTTAAATTTCCAAAACCATATACCAAGCCCAAAGGCAGTCCAAAAGCTCAACCTAGTGGGTCTAAATCCTTTCAGGGCCCCAAGTCTCCTCCAGCACAGGGAAGCACTCAGCCCAAGTATAAGCAAGAAAAGAATTCAGGTAAATGGTATAAGAATCAACCAAAACACAAATCAGGTCAGGGATCGACTTCTGCCAAAACTAGCCAGCCGTCTAACCCTACCCCACCACCATCAAAATACTAGTCATATCACAAACTCTCTCACTCACGGGGCCTGTCGAGGGCGGGTTGGATCCGAGTGTAGTTACGCCGGACAAGCCCAGTCAAGTAACTGGGTCATTTCGGGCATGTCATCGGGCTTGGCCCCGGCGGACTTGGGCAAGGACAGTGGTACGCAAGGGCATAACCTGGCAGTGGCTCTGGCGACCTCGTTTACGTCAACCACTAGAAATAAATCACGTGTCTTTAGAGGTGGAGTCACTAGTTCAGGAAATGATTACCAAGCATATCATTGTCCCGGTCAATCCAACTTGCCCAATTTACACGTCCAGACTTTTTCTCGTACCAAAGAGGGACAGTATTCAGATGAGACCAGTCGTAGACCTATCTTGTTTGAATCAACACATTCATAACGCATCGTTCAGGATGCTCACTGTGAATCAAATCGGGCTAACACTTCCGCCGCAAGGTTGGATGTGCTCGTTAGACCTGACAGAAGCCTAGTATTGGCATGTCCCGGTAAACAAATGTTCCAAAAATTCCTCGCGTTGAGGATAGAGTATCAGACTTATGTCTTTCAGAGGATACCATTCGGGTTGAACCTAGCACTGAGAATATTTACAAAATTAGTACGGCAGGCTCTAATGCCACTTTTAAATCAGGGAATCAAAGTGTTGTGGTACTTAGACGACTGGCTAGTGGTGGCAGAGTCAGAGAGTCAATGCAAATGCCATGTAACTCACATTATAAACCATGTTCAATCCCTGTAGTTCAAGGTCAACTTGGCAAAGTCGAACCTTGTCCCAACAAGGATAATTCAGTGGATAGGGCTGGTCTGGGACACAGCATATCTTACTCTCAGTCAGAGTGTGGACAATCGCAACATATTTCGAAAGAAATTGATTTTGTTTCTCCACAGTCTGACTACCACGAGAAGGACATGGGAATCCCTTGTCGGCTCTCTCAACTGGATTCAACTGACAGTAAAGTTGGGCCGGTTGAAAGTAAAGAGATTAATCCTGGAAGGAAACAAACATTTCCCGCTGTTGCCGGCGGGAAGGTTGTGGCGAATTCCATCGTTAATTCACAACTTGCTATCAGTTTGGGCGAGGAGGGAAACATTGAACTCAATAATGTCGTGGACGTCTCCCCCACCTACGGTATGGATAGACACAGATGCTTCAGGGACGATAGGCTGGGGTTATCAGTCAAGCCTTGGCCATCAGGTCAAGGGCTTTGGTCCCAATCCAAGAATTTTCACATCAATGCGAAAGAGTTATTAGTCCCCTTATATTTCCTACAGGCTCATGGCTCCACCTTGCAGGGGAAATCAGTAGCCTTTCGAATGGAGAATTTGAATGCGGTGTCCTGCATTCAAAAGCAAGGGTCAACGAGGTCTCGGAAGTTGCTAAAGTTGTCGGAAGAGATTTTTGTTCTGGCGGAAAAGCTGAACATTCATCTTCACGCATCATACCTGCCAGGAGTAGCAAACGTCTGGGCAGACGCCCTATCACGAAGACAGAGCACCAAGGTAGAATGGTCTCTCAAGCAAAACATCTTCAATCAGATGGTTGCAGAGCCATATCGTCCACAAGTGGATTTATTGACGTCCAAGGAAAACCACAAACTTCCTTTCTTCCTAACCCGCCTGGAAATGACTTCGGCGGGGGGTTCAGACGCATTGATGGTGGACTGGAATAGGTGGAATTCCATCTATCTGTTTCCGCCTCCAGACGCTTCACTCATGTGTCAAGTAGTTCACAAACTACAGGGTTACCGGGGCATAGTCTCGATAATCGCGCCCCTGTGGCCGGCTCAGGTGTGGTACCACCAGTTGAAGACGTGGTGCGAGAACCCGGTGTCACTCCCGATCTCGTACTTCCACTTAGAGACAATTGGCAACCTAGAGAGCTCGCTGACTTTTGCCTTTTGGACATTCAGAACGCAAAATGGTTAACTCCGTATGGTGAGAGCGTCACTAATAAATTTCTAAATCAGTATACTCTATCTACCAGGCGTCAATATCAATCCCATTGGAAATCTTTTACAACTTGGATAGTGGAAACGGCGCAAACTGACGCATCAGTAGCTTTAGTTTTCAATTATTTGGACTACTTATTTGAGCAAAAACGCCTTTCCGTAGTAACGCTGAAAAACCATCTGTTAGCTATCAGAACCCCCTTTTATGACTTAACCGGGCTATCTATACCGTAGGCGGAAGACACAGGGTTTATTAGGGCGTGTTTCAAGCTTCGCCCACCACCCCGTCAGCTCATGCCTACCTGGTCACTTGACAAAGCATTGTCTTTACTCCATTCGCGCAAGTATAATCACGCGCTGGATTTCGAGTCACTATTAAAGAAGGCTGTGTTCCTTATGGTTTTGGCCACAGGTACCAGGGTGTCTGAGCTGGCGGCGATGAGCAACGAACCTAATTGCCTCAGGTTTGGGAGACGCAATATAAATGTCCAAATTGCGCCGTCCCCCACTTTTATCGCTAAAAATTAGTATAGCGATCATGTGTTTTCTGATTTTACTAGCCGGCACTCAAGCGTGGGGATACACATCATATTTTGTGCCCAGTACAATCTCTTATTACATTTTTGAGAGTTTCGCAGCCTCAACAGCGGGAAGCTTTATGGGTCAATAGTATAGGCAAGCACATCACGAAAAGGAAATTAGCATCCTCACTTGTAGATGTTATTAGGGAAAGTAACCCCGGGCTAGTGGGAAGGGCCCACAACATCAGGAAGTGGGCAGTTTCTTTAACCCCTTATTGGCGGCGCGCGACATATGTCGAGTGAAATAAATTTGGACTATGTGGCGGTGCACGACATCTGTCGAGCACCATTTTCGGCACGTAATGTTGCTGAGAGAGAGAGCTGAGCGGTGGGATGAGCGTAGTAACCATATGACCGGTCCCCACCACCGCGGTGGACATACTGAACTGTATCCCACCCTTCTCCCCCTCTTCTGCCTCACTGCACAGGGAATTATGTAGGGAAATTGCCTTGTTTCAGGGTTTTTGCACTCGTGTTGCGCGATCGTTGCAAGAGAACCAGTGGTCGTACAAGGATGGATCGGGTGTCTTTGGAAAGCTCTGTTTACGCCCTTTCAGGGATAGATACTTGTTTTACGCTCTGGGTCTTATTTAGGCATGAAAATGAGCAAGGAAACAACCCTATTTAGGGTAAAAAAAAAACGCTGGGCGCTACGGTCAAATAAACCACCTAGCCCGCTAAATAAGGGTTAAGATTCTTACACAATTTTTCAGTCGATGACATAGCTAACACACGCTTGTGGTCATCCAATCATACTTTCCTGACGCGCTAAATGTCTGTGGCCTTGGATAAACCAAAACTCACCTGTGGGGCATTACGTCAACGGGTCTAGTTGGTCTTTTGTGCTAATACATTTAAGAGTAATCTTAAGTATGAAAAAGGGGGGGGGGGAGGTAATGGAGAACCCAAGACCCTCAGACCCTCCGCCGGATAATGTGATAAGTATACGAGCTGTGATACTTAACCCGGCAACGGCGAGGGGGGGTATTGAACTAGCTGCCCATGGGCGAGCATATTGGCTCCATTCAGACCTATAATCGTCATTTTACGATAAATATCGTTATTACTTATTCATATGAGCCTATTTTACCTTCACTATGAAGATTGTAACCTGCAACAACAATAAAACAAGTGAAAATATAATTTTTCTGGTCAAAATCACGAATATAGATGGACCAGCCCATTCATGAATTATGGAGAAAATTGAGGCAACCCCTCCCTCCACGAGGCCTCAAGCCACACTGAGCCTACTCATTCACACACCCGGTTGTATAACACACTTGCTAGGCACGTAAGCACATCCTCCACACATTTTGCTAATGTTAGCACAAAAATATACCAACGAATTAGGGAATAACAGGGAAAATAGGTGATAATTGAAGGGGGAGGGGAAAAGGGGGAAGGAGGGGATGTGTGGAGGAGTGATATGAGGTATAGGGGAAAAAAAAAAAAAAAAAAAAATTTTTTTTTTTAGTGCTACTGGGGCCATTTAAATGTTTTTTTTAGGCCTCGCTCTTAAGAGCTTTGTCGCCGTCACCCAGTAAAACCTCTTATGAGTTTTGCTTCCGTTTACGGGTTAATAAGTCGAACTGGTTATACAGTTTAGGTTTTTATTTTTTGATATAATTATATCAGCAATAGTTGCAACTATGAGATATAGAAGATAAGTTGTACAAAAATATACAGTAGTTATATGTACAAATTAATTTTAAGGACCAAATGTTTGTAACCAAATTATTTGTTTGTTCCTACAGAACTTTGACGTCTAGGAAGAGTCAAAGAACTATCTTTGTTTTTGACAAGAATCAAGTATTCTTGAAACCATATTTTATTGAATCTCAATGTGATATTCATTACCTATATGTACCTGCAAGGTTACGTACAAGCAGACTTCTTCGAAGTACGCAATCTGCTTCTCTTTCCATTTTTTATACCAAATATTGTTTTTATACAATAAATTTAAGAATGCTATGTGGTTGTTTTTTCTCTGCCTATGATGGTTTGTTAGTGGTTTAGATATTGTCACGAATGTTCCCCTCCAGTCTTGAGATATCAGGCATATCGTCAATGATGGAGGGGCCACTAATAAATTATAGGTTTGAGTCCCGGAGGGAAGAAGGAAAACCTAATATTTAGTAGTGGCCCCAAAATCATTGACGATGCAGGCCCTCCCTTCCATCCCCTTCCCATTCGTTGATGTCTTAAGTTTAATCTTGATATATCATTGAAGGAGGAATGACGCCGAGGGGTTCAGCGTCTCGGATATAATCCACGGGAAGACATCCACAAAGTTGGGAAGCTTTATTATAGCAATTCTTAAGTTAATAATTATTTTTTATTTTTTTACAAAGTTTTTTCGTAGTAAGTACACAATCATTATGACGATTCCATAAGAGAATGATCGTGCCCTTATGATGTCGGCACTCTTTCCCCTGTGGCGGGTGTTTCAAATAGGCTGACTGCGGGCGTTTGAAAGAGAGCTATTGTATAATAGGCATATCGTCAATGATTTCGGGGCCACTACTAAATATTAAGTTTTCCTTCTTCCCTCCGGAACTCAAACCTATAGTGCGGTGTTTAAACCTTTTACTTGCACTAGTCTAATGGTATGCCAGTAGACTTAGTACACCTAGGACTTTTGTGCAGAGTGCCCAGGAGGGTATCTCGCAAGCCCTTACCCGCACAGTAGATCGTGGTATGCTAGATCTCTTGCGAGGAGTTAGAGTGTTAACTTTTAATAGTAGAATATCGAAGGGTAGCCAGGCCTGAGTCCTTCAACTCTCTACTATTAAGAGTTGAACCTATTGAAAGGTGTCTATGTTAGTTACTGGTATGCCAGTAATAACAAGGATCCTTTCAGTAGGACACAAATATCCTATACAAGGTCTCAATGTCAATCACTGGTATACCAGTAATGACAAAGAGCCTGGTACTAGGATACTTTGGGGGTGTGTTAACCTTTAGTAATAGAATGTTGAAGGGTAGGTATGCCTGAGTCCTTCAACTCTCCAATATTAAGAGTCGAACCTATTAACCCGTGGAGCCCCGGCTAGTTTTGTAATGTTTGCGCACCAGAACCCGGCCGGTTTTCAAAAAATGGTTTTATTCCAGAAACAATAGCGAATGGGTTAGGAATGAAGGAAAAACCACGAAAAACCGCTCAAAAAGCTTTAAAAATGGTCCTACAGAGCCCCCGAAAACGGATTTTACAAGAGTAAAAAATTGAAGGCAATTATCCCCAAAAAACAGGTTATTGCGCGCTCGCGCACACGCACGTGGACTTTGAGAGTTTTCAACCATCGGCACGGTTGCGTGGAATACGTACACAGTTCCCATACAAATCTGAGCCCTCTTGAGTGGCTACACCTGAGGTTACGGTCGGCGCAATTAGGGTGACGCGTCAGGCGCGTCTCTGGGGCTGTGCGTTACATACATCGCCGACGCGTCAGATGCGTCGCTGGGGCTGTACGGGTTAATACCTGTTGGTACCACCAATTGCAACAGTGGTGCAGGAACCCGGTGTCCCTCCAGGTCTCCGCTTTCCACTTGGAAACAATTGGCAACCTTCGGACCTCGCTCAGTTTTGCCTTATGGATATTTACCATGCCAAATGGTTAGCTCAATTTGGGGAGAGTGTCACTAATAAATTAATGAACCAATACACCTTGTCTACCAGGAGACAATATCAATCCCATTGGAAAACCTTCACAATCTGGATTGTAGAGTCAGGCAAACTACCGCCTTAGGGGCTTTAACCCTTATTTAGCGGCGAGCAACATAAGTCGAGTTAAAAAAAGCTGGACTATGTGGCGGCGCTCGACATAACTCGAGTGGCAATTTCAGCACGTAATGTGGCTGAGAGAGAGAGACAAGTGGTGGCAGGAGACTAGCGAGCGTATGACTGCTCCAGACCACCGCGGCGAACCTACTGACACAAATCTCAGCTCCCTCCTCCCTCTCTCACTCGCTACATACTCAATTATGTACTGAAAGTACCGAATTACCTGCTTTTTGCACTCGCGTTGCACGGTTATTGCAAGAAAACTATCCATCATACAAGGATCGTTATGGTGTCATTCGAAAGCTCTGTTTATGCCCTTTCAGGGATAGGTACTTGTTTTACGTTCTGGGTCTTATTTAGGCATGAAAATGATCACGTAAACAGCCCTATTTTGGCTAAAAACACCCCGCTGTGCGGTACACATAAATAAACCGCATAGGCCGCTCGTAAGGTGTTAATTTTCAAATATTTAGACTATCTATTCGAACAAAAAACATTTTTCAGTAACCACTCTAAAAAATAATTTGTCTGCCATTAGAACCCCCTTTTTTTTATCTCACTGGCCTTTCCATACCGCAGGCGGAGGAGAAAGGTTTTATGAGGGCGTGTTTCAAGCTACGCCCAGCTCATGCCCACTTGGTCGCTTGACAAAGCCTTATCAGTACTTCAATCGCGCAAATATAATAATGCGCCGGATTTTGATTCACTTTTGAAAAAGGCTGTTTTCCTCATGGCTCTAGCCACCGGAAACAGGGTGTCTGGCGGCGATGAGCAACGAACCTAATTGCCTTAGGTTTGGGAGACTGCGCGATCATGTGCAAATCGCGCCGTCTCCCACATTTATAGCTAAGAACGAACATTCTGAACATGTATTTTCTGAATTTTCCGTCCCGGCTTTAAAGAGGGGCCTCACTCATCACCTTTTATGTCCTGTGCAAGCACTCACAATGTTTTTGAGGGCTGCGCAGCCTCGCCAACCAGGTGCTTTATGGGTCAACCGGAAAGGTAAGCGTGTTACAAAACGAAAGTTAGCTTCCTTGCTTGTGGACATTATTAGGGAAAGTAATCCCGGCGTGATAGGCAGGGCTCACGATATCAGGAAATGGGCAGTCTCTCTCAGATTTCTACAAAATTTCTCAGTAGAGGACATTGCTAATACTCAATTATGGGCTTCCAATCATGCGTTCCTAACATGCTACCTGTCCGTCTCTCTAGATAAACCAAAGCATACCTGTGTAGCTTTACGTCAACGGGTAGAGTAGGTAATGTTCTATTAAGTTAAGTTTTGCTGTTAAAAAGGGGGGGGGGGGATGCGGAATAGTCCATATCCCCTCTGTGCCCCTGAAGATTGTGATGAATCACGAGCTGTGATACGACAGGTACTACAGTCCAATAGTCCATATCCCCTCTGTGCCCCTGAAGATTGTGATGAATCACGAGCTGTGATAGGACAGGTACTACAGTCCAATAGTCCATATCCCCTCTGTGCCCCTGAAGATTGTGATGAATCACGAGCTGTGATAGGACAGGTACTACAGTCCATATCCCCTCTGTGCCCCTGAAGATTGTGATGAATCACGAGCTGTGATAGGACAGGTACTACAGTCCAATAGTCCATATCCCCTCTGTGCCCCTGAAGATTGTGATGAATCACGAGCTGTGATAGGACAGGTTCTACACTCCGATATTAATTTTATGATTAATTCTAAGAAGATATCTCCCATAGTTGCAACTATGTATGTTTTTTACAAGATTGTACAAATATATATTTAATGTACAAATAGTTTTTAAGAATGGAACGAATAACTACTGCAGAGTTACAGTTCTCGGGAACACAGGTGTCTCCCACTTTATCATGCATACGATCTAATGTAAAGATCTGACCATGAGCAAGCAGTTTCTTAATGTCACGCACTGCTTGCAAATCTTTTATACTTTTTTATATATTGTTTGCATACAATAAAACTTAAAAAATGTTACTTGGATTCTTCGTCCCTAAGGTTAGGATATTTTACGAATGTCCCGCCTCCAGTCTTGCTAATCAGGCGAAGTCGTCAATGATGAAGGGGCCCTAGTAAATTATAGGTTTGATTCCCGTAGGGAAGTAGAGAAAACCTAATATTTAGTAGGGCCCCATAATCATTGACGACACTGTCCCTCCCAACCATCCCACTTCCCATTCGTTGATTTCTATAGTTTATTCTTGGTATATCAGTGAAGGAAGACGATGGCCGCTAGAGGGCCTGGTGTTGGGGAAGCGAAACATGAGAAATCCACACATATGGCAAGTCATAATTATGATAACAGATATTAATTTTTTGTTTTTTTTTGTATTTTACAGAGTTTTTTTCTGTAGGGTACCCGATCAAAATGACGATCCCGTAAGGGAATTAAGCGTGCACTTATGACGAGTACTCCAGGTTAACTTCCGCGCGGGCTATTAAATGCTGGCGCGGGATGTTGAATGGAGACTATTATACTAATAGGCGAAGTCGTCAATGATGAAGGGGCCCTATTAAATATATATATATATTTATTAGTGGCCCCTCCATCATTGACGAACATGCCTAATTTGTTAGTAGTCTTGGCAAATCCAACGTCAAGGCTATTAACCTAATTGCAATGACGACTTGTCTATTTTGACTGCTATGTCGTCATTCCAACCGCGGTTAAAAAGAAAACGTCTAGAGTCTACTCCTTATCTTGCTCTAGGAGACGTTGTACATTAACCAAAACTACCACCGAAGGTGAAAAAAAGCATAGAAGAGAAGAAAAAGGGGTTTACCTTAGTTACCGCTTAAGGCCCATCCCGTGTTCCGTCATGTGCAGATCCCTGTCGAACGTGCGCATGAGCGACCCTCTCTTGTTATCATTTTTTCACGCGCCTCCATTGTTGAGTCCGCTTTTGTTGTGCTCCTTCAATTCACCCTGTTTTAGGTTCGTTTCGGCTTATCTGGCCTTCTTTTTTGTTAGACAGATGTTACGTGATCTAGGGCACACGTAAATGGGCTCCTAAGTGTGTATAATGGAGACGCGTGTGGAAATAGCCTACCGAAGGTACGGGGCGCCTGGCGTTCCTCGTATATGTTTTCATTCTTTCTCTTTTCATATTCTTTTTTCCTGTTAGTCTGGGCATAGTTTAGCTTTTAGCTTATTTTAGCCTAGCTCGTTTTCTCATTCAGGAATTGCTATGCCCCTATGATTTTTTTTTTTTTTCATAGCCTAAGGTGTACCGTTGGTAAACAATCTGCGATTTCGTTGGTGGCGGTGCTGTTTGTAGAGTTTGTGTCGGCCGCTTTATTAGCGTTATTCCCGAGTCCCCCCTTTCGAGCCTTCACTGTGTCTCAAGGGCCTGGGCGACAGGTGGTTCGTGATAATCCAGGGGTACCCCACGGGGGCCCCTCCGTCACACCACAGGGTTTTTCGCACCTGACACATTCTCTGCTCACGGCTAGGCCACCCTTTTTCTCACCAGTTTCATTTACTGGTTTTTGTTTTCTCTTCCTGTTTCACCTCCATCCTTTCATAGTCTTTTTGCCCAATCCAGGGGTACCCCAAGGGGGCCCCTGTTTGTGCGAAACCACCCTCCCTGCCACTTCTCCTCATGGGCTTTGCTCTATCTCTGTGGGTTGGGTGCTTCCTGGGGGATGTGCCTCCTCTCCCCTAGTGTGTCTTCCTTGCCTCTCCCTTTACCGGTTGAGTTAGGATAAATTTAAGGAAGACACTGCTCAGCTTGATGGCCATCATCGCTTGGAGTTCATAAGGAGATGACGCATTTTTGTGGCCTTTTTTGGTATTCCCTAGACGCTCCTCTCGCTTTTTCGGCGCCGGACCATCTCGGCCGGTCCCGCAAATTTGCGGAGAGCTCGATTCGGTCCTCTGGGACGTTTCGGCTCCCCGTAAATTTGCGGAGATCGCTGGGGGGTCCCTCACAGATGCGGGAGGGTTGTGTCGGTACGGTTATGCCTCCATTGGCCCGCAAATTTGCGGTAATAGTTGGCTTTCACTGTTGACCTTTTTTATGTCATCTTGTTGCCTGAAACTATCTTGGTGTGTGCACTTTACTGGTGTTATAGGCCCTGCATGTAAGATGTTGAGTGGTGGTTAACACTTTCTCCATCTTTGCAGGTTCTACTAGTGCTCTTCCACCTCGCCTGCCCTACTCACCTACCTCTGTGCTTCCGGTTTAGGGTGAGTACGGATACCTGTTTGCATGTGTGTTCCTGTTTCCCCATGCTCCTTCCCTGGTTCTTATTGGACATTCTCTCCACTTACTCCTTCGACGTGCTGATTATGGTGTGTGTTCTTCCAGTGCAGGTAGGCTGCCTTGCTTTCGCCATGGTTGTAACTCCCCGTGCATGGAGAGCCACAAGTCCTGCTTGCGCCACTCGCACTGTGTGTCCTCTACGGCCTACCTCCCTGCTCTGTGTGGCCCGTGTCTGGCCCTGGTGGATGTGGTGCACCATAGCCCTGGTTCCTCAGCGGCGGCAGTGGCCTCTGCTTCCCTTCCGTCGGTGTGGGCGATAGTCTCCCGCCACATTAGGACTGTGGGCCACCGTTCCCCGGCCTTTGTTGCCGACCGGATCCGCGTCGCCCTGGGTATCCCTGACCCGACTGAAGGCCGTTCACCTGGCCCTCTCCCTGCTCGGGCCCTCTCCCCTGGGTCCCGCAGCCGGTCGTCCCATCGTCGGGGGGATCGCCAGCTCCGTCCACGCTCTCGCTCGCCTCGTCGCCCGTCCTCTACTGCCCCTCGTCGTCCTCCTGATCGCCTTGACGACGCCCATCGCCCTCGTCATGGTTCTCGCCCTGAGGCCGGGGTTAGCGGCTCTGCACCTGTGCGCCCTCCACTGGCCTCTACGGATAGGGGCTCTACTCCCTTCCACCCGCTTCCCCAGCCCAGACGACTTCCTCTTGCGTTGTCCTCTCCGCGCGCGGTTGTTCATGCTGTAGCTGGCCCTCTGCTCCCTCCTCCTACGCTGTCCAGGAGGGTCCGCCAGGATGTAGTTGCTTCTCCTACTTCACCTGCTTCAGTGCCTATTCTTCCTTCACGGTCTCGTCCCACGGTGGAGGTCCCTCCCTCCTCCACCTCGGTGTCGGGCCGCCCTGTTATCTCAGCCCCGGGGATCCTTGTTCTGTTTCCCCCCGCGGCTCCTTCTGACCTCCTTTCACCCGGCCAGCCTTCCCATTCCCGTCGTCCTGCTCCTCCTCCTTCTTCTCTCCCTGACCTTCACTTACCGTCTCGCCAGGGGGGTACCCCTCCTCTTGGCTCGGTGGGGTTTAGCGAGGTTTCGGGGTCCCCTATCTCAGGGGCTGCCGTGTCGCTGGAAGTGGGGGATGGTGCTGTTTCCCCCTCGGGCGTTCGTGATCGGGGACGAGTCCCTCAGCGGCGACACAACCGTCGTCGCTCGCCTTCCTTGGGCCGCGACGCTGCTGGTTCGTGTCGTGGGTCTCGCTCCCGCTCACGCTCGCCCCTGCGGGCCGACCAATCTTGGGGGGGGGTCGCCTCTCTCGGATCGATTGTCGGCTATGCAGGGATGGGTTGTGTCACGCATCGACGGGCGCTTGGAGTCGATGCAAGACTCCCTCTTATCGCGCTTCTTGGCGGTGACACACCCTCAGCGCCTCACCCTACCTACCCCTGCTACGGTCCCCCTCCTTTCTGCAGGCCTATGCTCTGGTCAGACTTCAGCCGCCGGGACATCCTTCAGGATGTTCAGTCCCTGGCTGTGTTGACGGGACTGTCCTCCTATGGGACGGGTTTGTGCGACGACGGTACGCCTGGCTTAGCCATCTTGCTCGATCACCCTCTACCATTGGGGGCCTGGTTTGCTGAGGCCTTCGACTTCGCCGACCGTTCCGTCGCCGGCTCTCCTTCGGTCCCTCCCCCGGAGTCATCACTGCTTTTGCCTCCTCTAGTGTCTGTCGGCGGGTTGGACGGCGCGTTCTGGTCCTGGTTAAGCGCGCCCGTTCTTGAACTTTGTTCTATTGCTACCCCGTTCTTCTCTCACCCAGATCAGTCCTCTGTCGACAAGGTTTTTCCCTTGCGACGGTGGGTGCCGAACTTATTCTCTTGTCTTTTAGGTTCCCTCCGGACTTCTGTTCACCACCTGCGGCTTATCGCGGCGTCTGCACCAGGCGTTCTTCGCGAGGGTTTGGACCGCGTTCGGCGAATCCACCTTCGGCTCGCGGTGTCTTTGGTTCCCGAGCTGAAGGCGGTTTTGTGCGTGGCAACTCGGCAACGCCGGACGGTACGGTCCTCATTCTGCCGGACAGCCCCCTTGGATATTCATCAGGGTTTGTTGTACTCTGCGCTCTCTACGTTGGGGCTTTTTTGCGCGGGATGCTTGGGGACGCTACGCTTCTCTATCGGCGGACCCTGCTTACGACACGCAACGACGCGCTGTGTCGTGAGCGGGGTCTTCTCAGTCCCGTCCTTTTGCTGGTCCTCTTCGGGGTGCTGCTGCTCGTGCTGCCGCCATGCACGGGCGCAGGACAGGGACGTTACAGGCCAGTGCGTCAGTTCCGCCTCGCACTTCTGTTCTTGCCCCCTTTTCATCCCCTCCGTGTCGGGGCTGGCCAGCCTTCCAATTCCGGCCGCCCTTCGCCGGGATCAGCCCCGCGACGGCCAGGGGTTGGGGTGGCCCGCCCTTTTCGACGAAGTTGGGGGGGGGTAGAGGAGGTCAACGTGGCGCTCATAACCGCAAGGACCGTACCGGGGGTACCTCCACGTCACAACGCTGTGTAGGCTCTCCGGGTCGGTCTCCTTGTTCTCCTTCTCGCCTAGCCGCCCGGGTCGCTCCCCTCCTCTCGGGAGCTCCCACAGGTTGTTTTCGCCCTTACGCCCCTCGCTGGCCGCGAGGGACGTTGGGGGCGACCGATTGCGCGGAGGGGTCTAACCTGGAGGTGGACGTCCGGACCCCCACTCCGCTCTTGTCACCGACGCCGGCCCATCTCTTCAGAGGTGGCCCACGTGTTCACATCCATGCACGAGCAGGGACTCGTCGAGGGGGTTGACCGCCGGTCCCCCAGTTTTTCCTCTCCCATGTATTTCTAGTACCGAAGTAGCACTGCGACGCGATGCGACCGGTGGTGGCTCTGTCGGCCCTCAACGGGCGCATCGTGCACACACGGTTTCGGATGCTGCCGGTACCCCAGGTCCGCCTGGCCCTGCTCCCTCTGTCGTGGGTAGTGTCGCTGGCCCTCCCGGATGCGTCTTGGCTCGTTCCTCTCCATCCTCGATTCCAGCGATTCTTGGCCGTTCGGGCTTCCGATCGTGTGTTCCTGTTCGACAGACTTCCCTTCGGTCTCCACATCGCACCGCGGATCTTCTCCACACTGGTGGGGCGGGCTCTGGGTCCTCTCCTCAGGAGCGGGCTCCAGATCCTGTTTTCCTTGGCCGATTGGTTGATAGTTTCCGAAGCCCTAGGTCTGTGCGTACGCGACACCCTCACAGTCGTTCGCCATGTCGCACAGTTAGGGTTCCCCATCGATGTTCCCAAGTCACGCTTGACCCCGTCGCGTGTCGTGCCAGGGGTCGGTCTCGCATGGGATTTGTCCAGCGCTCCGGTGACCCAGGGTCTGCCGGACGCGGTGCACCTTCGGCGGAAGGTCTTCGCCGTGTTGCACTCGGTCTCCCTCCCGGGGTGGCTCTGGGACTCGTTCGTGGGTTCGCTGAATTGGTGCGCTCTGCCCATTCCCTTCGGGAGCCTCAGGCTACGCCGCCTACTCCTCATGGGCACCGAGGTGTTTCCGTTGCCCCTATGGATCGGCTCCTGCCGCTCCCGTGTACCCTTCGCAGACGCTTCGGACGCTGGGTTGCTCGGGGCACGCTCTCTGCGGCTGTGCCCTGGACCCCCCCCCCCCTCGCCGACGATCTGGGTAGACACAGATGCGTCGAGCGAGGTAGGGTGCGGTTACCAATCAAACCTGGGACATCAACTTCACGGCAGATGGGTGGGACTCACGCCCCTCCACATCCATGCCCTCGAACTGTTGGTTCCTTTGTTCTTCCTGAGGGACCACGCACTGGCCCTTCGGGGTAAGTCAGTGGCCTTCGGGATGGGCACTCAGACAGCTGTCCACTGTATCCAAAAGCGGGGGTCCTCCAGGTCATTGACTCTATTGGGGATCTCGGTGAAGTTGTTCTTCCTTGCGCACCGGCACACCTTCTCCCTGCATGCCTCCTCCCTGCCCGGGCCTGCCACCCTGTGGGCGGACGCCCTATCGCGAGGACAGGGCGTTCTTGTGGAATGGGCAATGCAACAGACTGTGTTCGACGACCTCGCGGCTTCCTGGGGTGTTCCGGAGGTCGACTTGTTCGCATCGAAGGTGCCGCACCAGTTGCCTCAGTACCTCTCCCTCCGGCCTCGCACTCCGGAGGGGGGTCCGGACGCTTTCATGGTAGACTGGTACAGGTGGCAGTCAATATACATATTTCCGCCACCAGACGCTCTGTTGATGTGCAAAGTCCTCGCGAGGCTGCGGCTGTACCGCGGCAGAGTCTGGCTACTCGCGCCTCTGTGGCCGGCACGGGCTTGGTACGCCCGGTTGATGCGGTGGTGCCCGAGTCCGGTCCCTCTACCTGTCTCCGACTTCCACTTGAGCTAGGTTGGGGCCCTGCGGACCTCTTTGGCCTTCGCATCGTGAATGTTCATGAGGCACGGTGGCTCCCAGTCCACGGCCGGGACCTGACTGACTTCCTGAAGCGTTCCTGGCCGACTTCTCCTTGGGGGACTTACGGGTCCCGCTGGAGGTCTTTTACTAGGTGGATACAGGACACTCGCCAGACAGTTGGCTCTCCTTCCCTCGTCCTACACTCCTTGTTTCACCTCTTCCGTACGCGTCACTTTCACGTCGACGCTATACGTAACCACTTGTCTGCCGTCCGGGGGGTCTTTGAGTCCGTCGCTGGGCTGGTCGTTCCGCCGCAGGAGCTGGATTCCCTCATGACGGCTGCCTTCCGGGACCGACCGCCTCCGCGCCAGGTCCCTCCACAGTGGGATCTGGGGCGGGCTCTGGACTTTCTGGCTTCACCCACGTATACACGGGCCGCTACACCGGTTCCGTTGCTCGGGCGTACGCTCTTCCTTGTCGCTCTGGCCACTGGGGATCGGGTGTCTGCACTAGCGGCATTGTCACGGCCCCGGGACTGCGTGTGATTCTCCCCGTCCTTGCGTGGCGTCACGTTTGCCTCCTCCCCTCATTTTGTTGCCACGAATGTGAGGGGGACCCACGTTTTCCAGCCTTTCACCGTCCAGGCTTTACAGCGTGGGCATACTCGCCATGTGTTGTGCCCGGTGTCAGCCTTGCACTCCTCTGTTGTGTCTGTGGCGCCGCCTTCGGGTACTGCTGTGTGGGTGTCTCCTCGGACAGGTGGGAGGCTCTCGCAGGTGCAGATGGGATGCCACATTTTTCGGACCATTCGTGCCAGTAACCCTGTTTGTAGGGGTTCTGCGCACGATGTGCGATCCTTTGCTGCCTCCTTCCGGTTCCTGCAAAGCCGATCCTTACCTGACATCGCCTCTGCGGTTTTGTGGTCTTCTATAAATTCCTTCATCTCCTCCTACCTCTCCAT
Organism: Paralithodes platypus; assembly: GCA_032716605.1. Lineage (NCBI taxonomy): Eukaryota > Metazoa > Arthropoda > Malacostraca > Decapoda > Lithodidae > Paralithodes > Paralithodes platypus. Next base: position 9,044,926 of record CM064514.1, on the reverse strand, counting down.
GTCCAGTGTTCGACCCCCTCGGCCGGTGATAGCTCTCGGGGGTCGTGTTTCCTAGTGCTCTGGCGAAGATACCTGGTCTTCCCCCTTTGTCCCTCGTTCTTTTACTTTGTTTTATTTGACAAAGGGAGGGGGGGGGGGGAGTACGGGTTTGCAATACTTGATTGCAAGTTTGGGATTATGTATTGTTACAGTACATAAGTGTTTTTGCCACATTGAAAATTGTGTTTTGTTATTGTGTTCAATGTTTTTGTTGGTTTTGGAAGAAAAGGGATTTTGGGTACAGTACCTTTTTGGTTTAAGACAAGTCTATGTTTTTGCATTACTATGAATGACGGGCACGTGTTAAAACTGTTCTTTTTAGCTACTCCTCAGTTTTTCACTCTTTTATTAAACTCTCTTGTTTAAATTGTGTCTTTGTCATTCATAATTTTGTTTTATGCATTGTTTTTTTTGGTATGTTGGGCTTGGATGTCCTCCTCCTATTTGTTATGCAGCCTTGACGTTGGATTTGCCAAGACTACTAACAAATTGGGAGGTTTGACGTACCTCCCAACCTACCAAATAGGAAAACCTACTATTTGGTAGTAGTCTTGGAAAATCCAACGTACATAATACCCTCCCTCACGCCGGACCCCTGCCCATCCGAGTTCTTCTGCTGACGTGAGATGTGATAACAAGAGAGGGTCGCTCATGCGCACGTTCGACAGGGATCTGCACATGATGGAACACGTGATGGGCCTTAAGCGGTAACTAAGGTAAACCCCTTTTTCTTCTCTTCTATGCTTTTTTCACCTTCAGTGGTAGTTTTGGTTAATGTACAACGTCTCCTAGAGCAAGATAAGGAGTAGACTCTAGACGTTTTCTTTTTAACCGCGGTTGGAATGACGACATAGCAGTCAAAATAGACAAGTTTTTTTTGTCTATATTCCAACTTACTTCCTCTCGGGCATAGGCTGAGAGCCTTAACATTCACCGCTTTACAATGAACAGTGAAGCCTGTGAGGTCTTGTTCCAGTCTAGGGAGTGAGACATGTGAAGCACGTAGAGTACAACGAGCACCTGCCATCTTGCCTTCACATGAGGCACGGTGCTCACTCATGGCCCGAAACAACCCCATCTCTGAAGCCACCTCGTTCCCGTGCTTCACTGTCTCAGCCCCTACACTCGGACTCTCACACTTACACACACACAACGCCACCTGTTGAGCAGATAACTCACCAGGCATTGCACCCCTATAGCATATTTTGAATATGGGAATATTCATACAGTGCTATTTAATCAGGGAACAATGAGGGTATTTTATTGACGTTTCGGTGGGCTTGTGGTAATGCACTGATACCAGGTACAGCACAAATTCCATCACAATAATATCTTCCCATTGATACATCGGGATTTGAACCCGGGACTTTTGGATTACCAGGCCAGTGGCAAGACCACTCCACCACACTAAGGTTAATAGCCTTGACGTTGGATTTTCCAAGACTACTACCAAATAGTAGGTTTTCCTATTTGGTAGGTTGGGAGGTACGTCAAACCTCCCATTAATATAATAGCCTCCTTTCAAGCGCCCGCGGGTAGCCAGTTTGAAACTTCCGCCGCGGGGAATCAAGAGTACTACATCATAAATGTAACGCTACTTCTCTTATGGAACCATCTTATGATTGGGGTACGCACTACGAAAAAACTTCGTAAAAAATAAAAGAGAAAAATTAAACTCAAAACTAGTTTTGCTATAGATTTCCATCTCGTGGATTTCTTGTGCGTGGATTCTAGCTCAGACCGTGGCAAGAGAGACGCCATTCCGCCTTCCCTTCCCCGCGTCCATCCCAGTAGGACGTGCGTGCCTGTGCTCTGCCACATTCTTCGTTCGCTCGCTTCTAGTGAGTCCTTGCTTATTTGTATTTATCTGAGTTGTATTGAACAGGTTTAGACTAGCTAGCACAGGCTACCCCATTGGTATGCCCGCAGGGAAGTGTTAAAATAGGGTACTATTGTGCAGGGACCTACAATCTTCCAGGATCAGCGCCGCATGTGTTTTTTGTTTATGTTTTCTGCGCCTTAGATATTGCTATCAGCATACTAGTTAGGAGGCTCATCTATCGGCAGGATTAGGCTTCTGACTGTCTATAAGAGGCAGTTGCTTTTGAATTATTATAGCAGACGCCCTGGTCTAAGAGTTGTCACACATGGTGTGGGACTTTCCATGGTTCGAGCCTGCTTTGCCCCTCTCGCGGGGCCCCCACGCCAGTTGTCGCAGCAGTGTCTTCAGGAGGTAAGGTAAACTACAAGGTGTACGTTTACTACAAGCCTCGTGGCCAGCCTCATTAGGGGTCTCCGTATGGTATAGGGGTTAATATTATTAATAAATTTTGTTTTTATGCTATTATAACCCTAAGATATATCCCTCGTTTATATGTGTATGTATATTTAACACATAAACAGGGAGTCAGGAGACGTTCTGATGATGGTGTGGGGTGTTTTGGGGAGGTCTGACTTTCACATACAAGTCGACCCTCCCAATGTTTTGGCTCGTTGCCTTCCGGCGTTCTTTCTTCCTACTGACGCCTAACCTCGCCTCGCAGGCGAAAGGTTTGAGCCAAGATATCCCGGCGTGGTGTGCAGTACCACGAACCTCCCGGCGGAAAATGCTATATTCCTAAGGGAGTAATCTCGGCCCGCCGAGCGAACTCGCCCAAACCGATAGCCTAGCACGGCATGACTTTCCTCGCCCGGCGCTAACAGTACTGTACTTTCCTGGCCCGGCGCTAACAGTCTAGTGGGGTTATTTCTATCCAGACCATAGTCAACATAGTTTTAACGTAATAATTGGGCCAGTGACACTTTGTCACAGGTAAGCAGTTCAAGAGGAAATTAAGTTTTCCTAAGACAAGTCAAGTGGAAGGTTAGAGTAGCAGTGTGCTATAGCTAATTTTCCGGCGGACTTGAAGGATAGGATGTTTTAACACCTCTCAGGTTATCTTTATGAGCATTGATTCCTGGAAATTTCGATTTCCAGATTTCGTCACTCCAGGCAGCAGGTGAGGGAGCCGATCACGGCGGGGGGGGGGGGTCTTTAGCTCCATCATGCCTTGCTTTTCTCTGTGCGCTACACTTAACTGTTCTCTTCTACCGGTCTTTGCCCATAAACATTGTATTAAATGTGTAAAGTGCCTCGACAGATCTAGAGGACTTTGGCTGTTTAAGAAATGCACGGTTTGCTCAGATCTCCGGTCAAACGTGTTTGAGAAAAAGGACCTTTCATACCTAGTAGCCCTTCAGGAGATTAAGACTATCTTTAAAATCTATGCGAAAGATGTGGCCCATAAGGCATTGATGTGTGATGACGAAACATTGTGGGAACACTTAGTAATTAAATCTCCAATGTCTAAAGCAACGTCAGCTAGATCGACTCCCAAATCTATAACTAAAACTAACGCTTTGTCTAAGGAATTAGTTAGTAGCGAGAGTAGCGACAGCGACGAGGCAACCCCCCCCCGACCACCGCAAACGAGGACGATTGCCTTCACCGAGGACCAAGTCAAGGTCCAGGTCAAGATCACCTCATAGACGAGACCGCCAATCTTCAGTAGAATCGACGGCTAAGTCTAGTAAAAGAAGGCGGGAAGAATTTGTGACTTCGACCCCTAAATCAGTGAGTGGACATAAAAGTTCCCACACGGATGAGATGTCGTCTCGGCGCCACCATACGCCGGCGCCGCGGCCACTTTTCTCCGCCTCTGCCTCCATGTCTGTCCAATCAGGAAACTCGGAGGCGGGGACTGAGGAGACTGAGTCGAATCCCAGGGATGGCTGAAGGAATTTGCTATACCTAAGGTAAATCTTGCCGCACCATGAACAGGTCCACCAATAGTGTCACAACGGGTGCTGGCGGAACAATTATAGGTTTGACTCCTGCAAGGAGATAAAGAAAACCTAATATTTAGTAGTGGCCCCGTAATCATTGACGATTATGCCTATTACATAAGGCCTCCTCTTCAAACACTCATTTACCGTAGTTTGAATCTACCGCGCAGAGCATAACAAAATTGAGGAGCCTTCATCATGAGCGCACGCAACCTCACTCATGGTCCGTCATTATGAAATTGGGTACTCACTACGAAAAAACTTCGTAACAAATAATAAATCAAAAGAAAATAAGAATAACTATTCATAAGCTTTCCATATATTCGTGGATGTAGCCTACTTGTGTGGATCTTTGACCAGACGCTGACTTCAGGCGTCATACCTCCTTCACTGATATATCAAGTAAACCAAAATCCTTAATACATCAACGAATGGGAAGGGGATGGTCGGGAGGACCCCAGTCGTCAATGATTACGGGGCCACTACTAAATATTAGGTTTTCTTTATCTCCTTGCAGGAGTCAAACCTATAATTTATTAGTGGCCCCTCCATCATTGACGATTATGCCTGATATCTTAGACTGGAGGGGGACATTCGTAATCATATCATAACTCTAGCAAAAGCAGATAATCAAACAACCACATAGTATTCTTACTTTGTAAAAAAGATATATATTTGTGCATACAGCATATAAATATACAAAAAAGGGGTCCAAGCAGGAGCGTGCTTCGAAGAAGCCTGGTTGGGTAAAAAATGGTTAACTCAGAGACTCTGTACACAGAGCTGGTAGTTAAGAAGGCACCCCGCTTAAAGTAAGTGGTGAAAAATAAACATATATAAGTTTACATGTGCACATATAAACCCCATTAAACTATTGGATATATTCCTAAAAATATACCCAAATATAAAAGGAACTTGTGTACCGTCGCAGAAGTACTGAACTCTTGTACTTATGCAGAAGTACGTACATAAAAAATAAAAGTTGCTGTCGCAACTACTAAGATTACTTAAAATTATAATGCTTCACAGCCAAAACTATTTACAACAAGCATTGTTGTTCTACTATGATTGTACGTTAGCACAATTTCCTGTAATGAACATTACAGAGAAATTTTAAATCACAACACCTAAACCCGGTATCACAGCTCGTATGCTCCGAACACATACTCTGGCGGGGTCTAAGGTGTCCTATGTTACACTGACTGCACCCCCCCCTCTCTTTTCTTAATCTAAACCCTAAGTGACCTAGAGGCCACCTAGACCCTCTGCCTTAAAGCTATACATGGCATGGAAGGTCTGTCAAGAGCTACTGAAAGGTATCGCGTCAAAAATGTATGATTAGAGGACCATAGGTGCGTGGACGCTATGTCCTTAACCGAAAAATTCTTAAGGATACGTAAAGAGGTCGCCCATTTGCGTAAATCGTGGGCTCTTCCCACAACGTCGGGATTACTTTCCGGAATGACGTCGACTAAGAGAGAAGCCATTTTACGTTTCATTAAGCGTTTACCCGTACTGGAAACCCATAAAGCACCCTGTTGATTCAGAGGTGCCACTCTCAAATATTTGGTTAGCGCTTGCACTGGACATAAATTATGGTGCACCTTTCCCCTTTTCAACGCCGGCACCGTGAACTCTGAAAACACGTGTTCACTGTGTTCATTTTTGGCGATGAACCCTGGGGAAGGTATGATATGAATACAGTCATTAAGCCTACCAAACCTTATGCAATTAGGTGTGTTGCTCATCGCCGCCAGCTCAGATACCCTGTTCCCGGTAGCCAAAGCCATAAGGAATACTGCCCTTTTTAAAAGTAAGTCAAAATCTGCAGTATTTTGGTACCACCGGGAATGAAGTAACGACAACGCTTTGTCCAGAGACCAGGTAGGCATGAGCTGACGGGGAGGTGGGCGGAGTTTAAAACATGCTCTCATGAAACCAGTCTCCTCCGCTAGTGGCATGGTTAGACCTGTAAGGTCAAAGAATGGCATCCTAATCGCTGTTAAGTGATTTTTTAACGTTACTACAGATAGACGTTTCTGCTCAAACAGATAGTTTAAATAATTAAAAACCAAAGCCACCGAAGGCACGGTTTGTTCTGTTCTAAGTATCCAAGAAGTAAAAGACTGCCAGTGCGATTGATACTGTCGCTTAGTAGATTGTGTATATTGATTCATGAATTTATCGGTCACGTTTCTACCATACGGCGTTAGCCACTTGGCCTCTTGAATGTCCATAATGCAAAAGTCAGCGAGGTCTCTAGGTTGCCAATCGTGTCTAAGTGGAAATACCCGACCGGGAGCGACACTGGGTTCGGGCACCACATTTTCAATTGCTGGTACCACAACTGCGCCGGCCACAGGGGCGTGATTAACGTGACTACGCCCCGATAATCTTGTAGTTTGCTTACTACGTGGCACATTAGAGAAGCGTCTGGCGGCGGAAACAGATAAATGGAACTCCACATGTTCCAGTCCGTCACCAGTGCATCGGGTCCTCCCGCCGGCGTGATTGTCCGGTGGGTTAGGTACAGCGGGAGTTTGTGAGTCTCCTCGGATGCAAACAGATCCACTTGTGGATGGTAAGGCTTCGCAATCATTAGGTCGAAAATGTTCTGCTTGAGTGCCCATTCTACCGTTGTGCTCTGTCTCCGAGATAGAGCGTCTGCCCAAACGTTTGCTACGCCGGGGAGATAAGATGCGTGAAGCTGGATGTCCAGCTTATCGGGTAGCACAAAAAAAAATTCTGACACGTTTAGCAACCTCCGAGATCGCGTTGACCCTTGTTTCTGAATGCAGTGAACCGCATTCAGATTGTCCATCCTGAAGGCCACTGATTTGCCCCGTAAAGAAGAGCCGTGAGCCTGAAGGAAATACAAGGGGACTAGTAACTCTTTGACATTGATGTGGGAGGAATCTGAATGGAACCAAAGCCCTTGACCCAGATGCCCTTGGTTTGACTGAAAGCCCCAACCTATCGTGCCTGACGCATCCGTGTCTACCCATACCGTCGGCGGAGGAGAGGTCCATGACATGACTGAGTGCAATGTTTCCCTCTTCGCCCAGACCGCTAGCAAGTTGTGTATTAATTTTGGTATGGGCCATAATGTTTCCGCCGGCAATAGTGGAAACAATTTGTTGCCCTCCAAAATTAAACGTTTCACTTTCAACCGGCCCAACTTTACAGTTAGTTGAATCCAGTTGAGAGAGCTTACCAGAGATTCCCAGACCCTCCGTGTCATAGTCAGACTGTGAAGAAACAGAAACAGTTTCTTGCGAAACCTGTTCCGATTGTCCACACTCTGACTCAGAGTGAGAGCAGCTGTGTCCCAGACCAGCCCTATCCACTGGACCACTCGTGAGGGAACAAGGTTCGACTTTACCAGGTTTACCTTGAATCCTAGAGTTTTTACATGATTTAATGTTATGGTGACATGATAGCTGGTTTCTTAGACGGGGCAGGACTGTGCTTAAAGGCCTGAGCCATGTTAAACACCGTCCTCCACACATCCGGGGACATTAAAGAGGCAGTTAGAACCGGGGACATTACTACTTGATTTGCAATCCTATCCGGGACCTTTCGTACGAGAGACATCCTGAGATCTTGTCTTGCCCGCACCGCCTCTAGCAAGGCTGTACGGATATCTCCCAATGACTGAATAGAAGTCTGGAGGAGCAAGCGTCTAGACAGTTCAATAGCCTTTCGGACTTCCGCGTCCGCGATTGCCTGAGCCGATCTTAGCATTGACTTTGTTACCTGTTGTGTAACTATATACTGGGAAAACAGTCTATACACCTTCCCCCGTAGCCTAAACTCCCGGTCTAGGTGAGCTGGTGAAGGTGTCGAAAAGGGATCTTTAAGCTCGCATAGATTAATTTTAGGGGCAGCTAAAAATGCAAATAAAGCAGAGGGATCTCCGCCGGCAGAGAATACCGGTAGCAAGAACCAAGAATGGCTTTCTTGTGGAATTTGGTGTGAAGTTTTAGAGGTAAAGGTTGTTGCAAAGTTCTGAGCCTCCACTTCCCAGTCCACCCAAGGCCCCGGACCCAACTGCTCCACCTTCAAAACTGGATTTACGGCTGAGTCTGTAAACGTCTTTAAACCTAACTCAGGTGTTAGAGCTGACAATGCTTTTGTATCATTGAAACCGTCATGTTTTTTCCAGTCCGAAAACAGTTTTGAAGCTGACGCAGGGGGTAGGGCAGGTGTATAAGAATACACAAAATAATCATGGTGATAATAGTTAGGAATGGCCTTAATACTAACATCAAGTACATTATCTAGCATATCTAAAGCCCGCAACTTCCTAGATTTATTCCCTTGGATTACCCACTCACGTGGTACCGGAAGCTCCCCCGACATAGTGGATTGTGCTACCTCTGGCTTTGCTGGTATCAAAGATACCCATGACTCGTCTAGCCCGTATAAGAGAGGCATAGCCCCTTTTCTGATCGGGGCTTTGTCTAAAGGGGGAGGATTTACATCTGCAACTACTCTCACATTGGAAGTAGTTAGTGCCGCCGAAGTTGGCCTAGTCACAATAGTAGGTGATACAAGGGGAATGAGCGGACTTTGTGTCAAAGCAATGGAAGTAGCCAGAGGTCGGACATTCGATGCTGTCGTGGAAGCTCCCAAACCAACTGTAGGAGTCTCCGGTTGCTGGCCAAAAAACTTCGTCAATGCATTTGCTAGTAACCCATTAATCTCATCAGCTGTGACAAATTGAGCAGAAGAAGAACTATGTGATGAAGCATCCCTAGTCTGAGAGTCATCTATCAATGAACCTGACTCTAGAACTTCCATCTCAGAAATTATAGAACCCTCATCCCTTTCCTCCGGCCCCTCATGAGAGGATGCCGGCGAGGCCGAGACCCCCTCCAGTTGCCATGTTAAGTCAGGGATGGAAGACAAGATCTCCGCGTCCCGGTGGACATCTGCCACTACTCGTGTCGCCTGAGAAGGATGTGAGCCGTCACTCCATGGCTGGGAGTACCTCCAAACTCCCCGGTTTTGGCCAGAACTCACTTGTGAGCCAGGCACCACCCCAATGACTGAGCCCTCACTCGAGCCCTCTAGCGGGTTATCACTTCCGAGAGAACCCCCTAAATCTAAAGTTAGTATCTGTGAACTGGGAATAACATTGGGAGACAACCTGTCCGCCGGTATATCCCCCACCACAGTCTCTAACTCCACTTCCGACCTGGCAGATTGGACCTGAGACATGTCGGGAGTAGTGGCAGAAAGCGAGGTACGAGGCTCCGGCGAACACCGGGAGGACTTTCGTACATGTGAATCTGTTTTGGAAGACTTGTGACTCCGCCTTGATTTCGATTTGGCACTAGGACTGTCCTTGGTCTTGTCCTTCTTACTCTTCTTCCGCGAAGGTGAAGTCGAGTGGCTAAGTGTCTGCTGTCGGAGTGGAGACCGTGACCTGGACCTTGATCGTGACTCCGAAGCTGTCGCCGGAGGAGACGGCTCTCGCGGTCTCTTAGATGTGCCGGGGGAGGGAAGAAGCCCTGTACCTAGCCCAGTCTCTGCCGGCTTACGCCCATTTACTTTACTTCTAGAAGGAGGACGTTTAAGTGGGGGATGCTGAACCATCAGTCGGTCCCATAGAACTACGTTATCACACTGCAGTGCTTTATGAGCCACTGTAGTAGCATAATTAGTGAGAAGTTGTCTGACTTCGCGCAATGCAACCGCCGCGGCCAGATTATCGTGCTGTAATACTTTGATACACAACTAACTACAAAAGGTACAATTCTTTGTCACCCACAAACCCCTTGATCGGTCCAAGCATTTGACACAACGAATGCATAGTGTATGTGCAAAAATAGGGATCCCTGAACATGAGGGCGTTAAGCAAAGAGCAAAAACAGGGGCTAGAGTAGCCATGGCAGAGACTAGCGAAAAGTTATCCCCCCACCGGGCTTCACCTGGTCCTCTGTGGACCCGCCGGAACTCCGCCCTGGAAAAAAGAAAATTTCCAGGAATTAATGCTCATAAGGTTACCCAAAAATGTTCTAACACAAGTGTTAATGAACCGCCGGGCAACGGGACGTAATACACCACTATTACCTCTCGTTACCCTGTAGGTTCATATGTAAAGATTTTAGAATATCTTTACGTGTCCAAAAGATTTAAGAATATCTTCTGACATGATATAAAGACGAGCAGTTCTTTATAAATGACGCAGTCTTCCCTGTGATATAAAGTTCACCGGGAACCCATAATAAGACGCCGGCCTCCTTATTATAACGCAGTTAACAAGGTAAAGCCCATCTTAATCTTTAGATCTGACTCCTCTCGAAGCCTTCATAGATTGCCGTAATTTGAATGTCTCGATACCCAATTGTATCCCTCAATTGTTTGGCTAACTCTACCGAATTGCAAATCCGTGACTCCCACCCTCCAAAGGTTCAACCGCCGGGTGAAAAGTAATGAAAAGTTAACCCCAATTGTTCCTATCCCCACTTCTTTGCAAAAGATCGCCGGGGTGGAAAGACCAATCAAACAAAACAGCCCAGTTTTTCAATGGCTTTGCAAAACCGGGAAAAACTATAGTCAACAGGTGTCCGCATGAACCCCTAGTTGAATCGGGTATAGCCATTCCGCCGGGAAACACACAGTAAGCCTGAACACAGGCTCCACTACAGAGACGCAGTTCTGAAGAGCCCTCAAGCCACTACTCGCCGGGGGAAACTAGCCTATTTTAACCACGCGTGATTAAAACTCGGCAACCAGCCGGATTTTCCCGAGGCAATCGAGAAAACCCGCCGGAAAAGGCAACTCACACCCACCAGACGCAATCTGAGAACCAGCCGGATTTTCACGGAGCAATCGAGAAAACCCGCCGGAAACGGTAACCCACACCAACCAGACGCAATCTGAGATACATAAATAGTTCCTGGATTAAGCCAAAACACAACTAATCCAGGACACACATGACACAGTAGTATATATTTATACCCACCCTCCCAAGGTGCAACCGCCGGGTGTGAATTTAAGTTTATAACGTTAACCCCAATTGTTCCTATCCCCACTTCTTTGCAAAAGATCGCCGGGGAGGAAAGACCAATCAACAAACAGCCTAGTTTTACTAGCTTTGCAAAACCGGGAAAACTAAACTCAACAAGTGTCCGCTTGAACACTTAGTTAAATGGGTAAAGCCATCCCGCCGGGAAACACAGTAAGCCTGAACACAGGCTCCACCACAGAGACGCAGTCCTGGAGAGCCTCAAGCCACCACTCGCCGGGGAAAACAAGCCTTTTTTAACCACACGTGATTAAAAACTCAGCAACCAGCCGGGTTTTCACTGTGTAACCGAGAAAACCCGCCGGAAAAGGCAACCCACCCCGCCCAGATTCAATCTGAACGCACCAAATAGACCGTGGAATTAGCCAAAGCACAACTAACCCAGGACACACAATTAGTCCGTGGAATTAGCCAATACACAACTAATCCAGGACACATATATAGTCCGTAGAATTAGCCAAAACACAACTAAACCAGGACACACATGACACAGTAGTACATATTTATAACATAAATCAATAACACTTGTACATGTGGCAAAGCTACGAGAGGCTGGCTAGGCCTAAGCAGACGGAAATAATATGTAATCATGTCGTAATATAAACAAAAAGCACTGAATCATATCACAACAGGAACCACCGTCAAGTCACCAATATAGCACAAAATTCCCGGCAAAGGGAAGAACTGACTCGGGACCCAGAAAAAACTTCAATAAGTGAAGAAAAATACGCTGGGAACGTCAGAGAAAAGAAAAAGCTACTTCATCAGAAAGATAAGAAGAAGCCTAATAACGCGTAGTGAAAGCCTCCTACATCACAAAGCTAGCTAACCGCTCAAACGTGTCACGCGTCCACCACGGGACCACGAGGGTACACCCGAAATAGATGTCCCAAACACACGACCCAAAATACACTGCACTGCGGGCAACCCGCCCAGGACACTCCTGCTACGCATATCCTAACCTTACTCGATACATCCCGGAGTAAACAAATGAGAAAAAACTCACTAGGGACGCAGCAAATGCGGAACCAGCGGAGCGTGGGGAGGCACGTCCGGGTAGGTTGAGCCTGAAGTCAGCGTCTGGTCAAAGATCCACACAAGTAGGCTACATCCACGAATATATGGAAATCTTATGAATAGTTATTCTTATTTTCTTTTGATTTATTATTTTTTACGAAGTTTTTTCGTAGTGAGTACCCAATTTCATAATGATGAACCATGAGTGAGGTTGCGTGCGCTCATGATGAAGGCTCCTCAAATTTGTTATGCTCTGCGCGGTAGATTCAAACTACAGTAAATGAGTGTTTGAAGAGGAGGCCTTATGTAATAGGCATAATTGTCAATGATGGAGGGGCCACTAATAAATATAGGGGTTATACACCATGTACCGTCCAACATTATGACATGTCACAGGCTAGTATTATACAGGCCTCCCAGCCTCCCGCCGTGCCTAACAGAAGTGTTTGGAGACAATTAGAACCACCACAGGCACAAATTGGTGTTCAGGGTCAAGACAGACAGAGGAGCAATAATATTCCCTCTTCAGTCCCGGACTTAGTGTGGCCGTTGAATGAGCTGGTAGTTTTACAAAGGCAGAAAACGCCCAAGGTTGAGGAGGCGCCGGAGGTTGTGGAAGTCCCAGAGGAGGTAGAAGATATACAAATATCCTCAGGACAACCAGTGAACGAGGAAGGCTCTGAGGCGGGTCAGAGTACTCCCGGGGATCTCAAAGTAAATATGTAATTACAGATGACCTTCATGAATCTTGCATAATGTAATGAGACAGTATCATATCCCTAGTTCTCAGGTCCCTTCCACTTCGGCACCGGTAGCTCCCCCAATTGAATCAACAGTGAGGCCCTTACAACCTACCGCATTTCAATCTAATACTACCATACCCCCTCTTAACGTCAACCAAATGACCACCACGGCGAGTGACAACAATGTCCGCCGCCTTGACAACTACGAATGTCCGAGTTATCACGAATATCACACCTCCTCCACTAGACAAAGTTTCGCATAGAAAATGCCCTATGCTGCTTCTATATGGGCCTGACTGCTCATGGGTTCCGGCTATAGCCAAGAACGTCCACATGGCACAGACAACAATATCGGTGGAGATTCCGGTCCCGAGTGACTGGACCATTGAGGTGAGCAAAAGCAAGAAACTAAGGGCTAAGGATATGCAAGGTAGGCTACTAGATGTTACTATTTAGGCTATACCCAATGTCTTATAACCCGGATTTCTTCATATATTCGTCAACTCCGGCTTTGCCTCCTGTCTCATCTGCAAGACTATTTGCAGACTGGACAAAATCTGACGGCGCCAATGACATGAAAGCTTTGAACGCATTAACGCCGGAATTGGATACAATTCCGGCGCTAGACCAAACACACAGTCCAGTGTTGCAGGTGGGGCAGGTAGGTGTGGGTCCGTAGAGGGACTGGGAAGCTGAGGCGCAACAGTTTGCAGCTATCATTACCACAAAATCATCCCACCAAATTCCTCAGGAAACCCACTCTTGGTTCTCACTCCCCATAAATAAGGCAGGAGGGGTATCCCAAGCTCTCTTTGATTTTCTTTCGGCCCCCAAGCTTGCTCTCTATGAGTTAAGGGAATCTTTCTCGACTCCTCCCCCAGCTCACTTGGATAGAGATTTCAAATTAAGAAACAAAGCCTATAGACTTTTTTCCAAATATATTGTAAGCCGCCAAATAGCCCAGTCCCTCACACGGACTATCTCAGCTATTGAAAATCAAAATGTAAGGCAGGCCACAGAGTTATCACGGCGGCTGCTCTTACAAAATTCAATCCAGTCCCTAGGTGACATCAGAATAGCCTTACTAGAGGCTGTGCGAGCACGCCAGGACTTGAGGGTGTTTATGGTTAAGAAATTACCGGAAGATATTGGTCGCCGGGTGACTCTTTCCCCGGTCTTGACTGCTTCTCTCTTAGATTTAGATACATGGAGAGCAGTGTACAATTTGGCAGGTAACTTGCCGCAGAGTACCTCCCAGCCTAAGAAGGACTCGTTCAAGAAACCATACTCCAAACAAAAGACTGGAGGCAAGCCTTATGCTAACATTGCTAAACAGTCCTTTCAGGACCCCCGTCCTTCCCCACAGCAGGGAGGTACTCGGCAAAATCAGAAACAAGGTAAGCCTCACAGTAAGTGGAACAAGAATAAGTCACAACATTAAGCCAAATCAAGGGACGGCGTCTGCCAAACCTAGCCAACCGTCTACCTCTGCCCCAACACCCACAAAAACTAGTCAATCAAACTCTCTCTCTCCCGGGGCCTATCGCAGGCGAGCTGGACTCGAGTGTAGTTCTGCCGAACAACCCCAGTCTAGTGACGGGGTCGTTTCAAGCATGTCACAGGGCCTGGCCCCAGCGAACATGGGCGCGGACAGTGGCACGCAAGGGAATCACCTGGCGGTGGCTCCGGCGACCTCGTTTACGTCAAGCTCTAGAAGTCAACAATGTTTCTTTTGAGGTGGAGTCACTAGTCCAGGAAATGATCACCAAGCATGTCATTGTCCCGGTAGATTCAACTTGCCATGTCTTTACGTCCAGACTATTTCTTGTGCCAAATAGGGACAGTGTGCAGATGCGACAGTAGTAGATCTCTCGTGTCTCAACACTTATTTTCAAAATTCAATCTTCAGGATGCTCACAGTGAATCAAATCAGACTCACCCTCCCGCCACTAGGCTGGATGTGTTCACTAGACCTGACCGACGCCTATTGGCATGTCCCGATAAACAGGAGGTTTCAAAAGTTCCTCGCCTTGAGGATAAGGCAAGAGACTTTAATTATGTCTTTCAGAGAATGCCTTTCGGTTTAAATTTGGCACCAAGAATATTCACAAAATTAGTCCGGCAGGCACTTATGCCAATGTTAGCTCAGGGGATCAAGGTGTTAAGTTACCGTGTTATGGTACCTAGACGACTGGCTAGTAGTGGCGGAGTCAGAGAGTTTATTGCCGTATCCATGTCAACCAAGTAATAAATCATGTGAAAACCTTAGGGTTCAAGGTCAACCTGGTAAAGTCGAACCTTTTTCCCACACAGGTATTTCAGTGGATAGGGCTGGTCTGGGACACAGCCAACCTTACTCTCAGTCAGAGTGTGGACAACCGAGACAGATTTCGCAGGAAATTGTTCGTGTTTCTCCACAGTCTGAACACGACGAGGAAGCCGTGGGAGTCCCTGGTCGGTTCTCTCAACTGGATTCAACTAACTGTAAAGTTGGGCCGGTTGAAAGTAAAAAGATAATCATGGAAGGCAACAAATGTTTCCCACTCTTACCGGAGGGAAAATTATGGCCTATCCCTCATTTAATTCACAACTTACTGTCGGTCTGGGCAAGGAAGGAAACATTGCACTCAATAATGACGTGGGTTTCTCCCCAACCTATGGTATGGGTAGACACAGATGCTTCAGGGATGATAGGCTGGGAATATCAGTCGAATCTAGGCCACCAAGGTCAAGGTCTATGGTCCAAAGACGAGAACTTTCATATCAACAAACAAGAATTTCTAGTCCCTTTATTTTTCCTCCAAAATCACGGCTCTTCTTTACAGGGAAAGTCAATAGCCTTTCGGATGGACAACTTGAATGCAGTCCACTGCATTCAAAAGCAAGGGTCAACGAGGTCTCGCAAGTTGCTAGAATTGTCAGAAGAGATTTTTGCTCTAGCCAAAATGTTGAGCATACATCTTCATGCATCTTACCTCCCAGGCGTAGCGAACGTCTGGGCAGACGCCCTGTCCCGGAGACAGAGCACAGTAGTAGAATGAGAGCTCAAGCAAAACATCTTCAACAGGATGATTGCAGAGCCATTCCGTCCACAAGTGGATCTATTTGCGTCCGAGGGAAACCACAGACTCCCTCTTTATCTATCCCGCCGGAAAATAACCGCGGCGGGGGGTCTAAACGCATTGTCGGTGAACTGGAACAAATGGAATCAATCTATCTTTTTCCGCCTCCAGACGCTTCACTCATGTGTAAAGTAGTTCACAAACTACGGGGCTACCGGGGCTTAGCCTCGATGATCGCGCCACTATGGCCGGCCCAGGTGTGGTACCACCAGTTGAAAACGTGGTGCGAGAACCCGGTGTCACTCCCGGTCTCGTACTTCCACTTGCAAACAATTGGCAACCTAGAGACCTCGCTGACTTTTGCCTTATGGACATTCAAAATGCCAAATGGCTAGCCCAGTATGGGGAGAGTGTGACTAATAAATTTCTTAATCAGTATACTATGTCTTCCAGGCGGCAATATCAATCCCATTGGAAATCATTTACAACCTGGATAGTAGAAACGGCGCAATCAGACTCATCAGTTGCTTTAGTCTTTAAGTATTTGGATTATTTGTTTGAGCAAAAACACCTTTCTGTAGTTACACTAAAGAATCACTTATCTGCCATTAGAAACCCCTTTTATGACCTTACCGGTCTGACCATACCGCAGGAGGAGGAGAAAGGGTTCATGAGAGCATGTTTCAAACTACGCCTACCACCACGGCAGCTCATGCCTACCTGGTCGCTGGACAAAGTTTCATCTTTGCTTCATTCGCGCAAATATAATAATGCGCCGGACTTTGAATCATTACTAAAGAAGGCTGTTTTCCTTATGGCCTTAGCGACAGGAAACAGGGTATCTGAGCTGGCGACGATGAGCACCGAAGCTAATTGCCTCAGGTTTGGGAGATTAAATGAGCATCTACAGATCGCACCGTCTCCCACGTTCGTAGCTAAGAACGAACAATGTGATCATGTATTTTCAGAATTTACGGTCCCGACAGTTAAACGCGGACATATGCATCACATTTTGTGAC
Organism: Paralithodes platypus; assembly: GCA_032716605.1. Lineage (NCBI taxonomy): Eukaryota > Metazoa > Arthropoda > Malacostraca > Decapoda > Lithodidae > Paralithodes > Paralithodes platypus. The sequence goes on along the minus strand of CM064514.1, from coordinate 9,028,185 downwards.
CGGTTCAGGCTTTAATAAAGTTTATGCGGGTAGCAAAACCTTAACAACCAGGAGCCTTATGGGTCACCAACACAGGTACTCGCGTCACGAGAAGAAGATTAGCCTCCATACTCGTAGAAGTCATTAGGGAAAGTCATCCCGGCGTAGTGGGCAGAGCCCACGACATCAGAAAGTGGGCTGTCTCTCTTAGATTCTTACAAAATTATTCGATTGATGACATAGCTAACACTAATTTGTGAGCTTCAAATCATACATTCCTGATGCGATACCTGTCGGTGGCTCTGGATAAACCAAAGCTAGCCTGTGTATCTTCACGACAGAGGGTCTCATCAGTCATTGTGCTATTAGTTACTAAGTTTAATCTTAGAAGGAAAAGGGTGGGGGGGGGGGGTTTGCAGGTAAGCCCCAAGACACTGAGAGCCCCTCCGCCGGAGGATGTGATAAGTTCACGAGCTAAGTTCACGAGCTGTGATACTTTATAAGTTGAGCTGGTTTTACAGCTCTAAAATATTTTTCTATGCAAAGATACCTATAATAGTTGCAACTATATAGTCAATATGTACAAATTATATAACATGTACAAATAAGTTTGAGGACAAAAGATATGTTAATCAGGGACAAGATTTTGTTTCCCTGACAACAAGTTATGAATCTCGAGATGAGAATAAAATTTATGAATCTCGAGGTGAGAATCTTATCTAATATATAAAGCAGATCTTCTTCAAAGTAACATTTCTATCCTTTTATAATTTTGTATGCATTGTATGTAAACAATAAAGAACTCAAATTTGCTGTGCGATTCTTTTTTCTCTACCTATGGTATTGTTAGTGGTTTGATATTGTTACGAATGTCCCCCTCCAGTCTTGAGATATCAGGCATATCGTCAATGATGGAGGGGCCACTAATAAATTATAGGTTTGATCCCCGGAGGGGAGAAGAGAAAACCCAATATTTAGTAGTGGCCCCGAAATCATTGACGATGTAGGGCCCTCCCGTCCATCCCCTTCCCATTCGTTGATATCTTGAGTTCAATCTTAATATGTCAGTGAAGGTGGAATGGCGTCTCTCTTGCCACGGTCTGGGCTAGAATCCACGCGCAAGAAATCCATGAGATGGAAAGCTATAGCAAAACAAGTTTTGAGTTTAATTTTTCTCTTTTATTTTTGACGAAGTTTTTTCGTAGTGCGTACTCCAATCATAAGACGATTCCATATGAGAAGTAGCGTTACACTTATGATGTAGTACTCCTGATTCCCCGCGGCGGGAGTTTCAAACTGGCTACCCGCGGGCGCTTGAAAGGAGGCTATTATATTAATAGGCATATCGTCAATGATTTCGGGGCCACTACTAAATATTAGGTTTTCTCTTCTCCCCTCCGGGGATCAAACCTATAATATATGTATATATATACCGGGTATATATATATATATATATATGTAAGCTTAAGAGAATAGGGTTAATAATGGTATCAATTCCCCTATATATATGCTGCCACCATCACAGGTTTACCCTGGGATTAATTAGATAACTCAAATGAATGTTAGCTAAATGGTAAGGTTAGATAAATGAAACTTGAGAATAATTAAGAATAGTATTGTTATGCCCTGTTTTTCTACAGGTTTAACTTGGGTAATGTGAGTTCTAATTAACTGGGTATATAAGGCTGCATGCACAATACAAGATATGAGGAATAGAGAACACAAAGAAACACATGGTAGCAAGTTACACGATCACGTTTATTGATATACCACTGCAGAATACTTGTGTAAGACAATATAATAGAATCGAACAACACTAGCATAAGTGGATCTGGATGGAGCCTAGTCTCCCACTTCCAACGTTCAGGTATTAATCTTCTGATCACTGGCTTTGATTTAACAGGTTTATATACCGAAGACCATCAATGTTACTTATAGAATCATATTCACTGTTAGATTTCTTACTGGTAGCTCTGGTGCACAAGTCGTAGTTCACAGACTAGATTAGACACGCGTATTTTAGAGCACGGGAATTCTAGTAACCTCAGGGGGTACTGATCTAAGTTTTAAATTCTTGTCTCAGAAATACATAGAACGCAATTCAGTGGGCGAACATTCAGATATCACTAGGGTTTCCTTCTAGGTAATAATATCTGGGTATATGGTTGATTACGAGAGTTAGTATCGCCTGTTAAATAATGAACACTGATACGCTTAGCACTTCCTAATTGAATGGTTATATGAATTATACTGGGGCAAAGAGATAGCCACTTCGTAGAAATATTAATTAGTGAATCTTTAAACAGCACAGTAATATGTAGTACTGCTAAAGGGAATCTTGGGTAGCATCTGATGGGTCTGGTCCTGGTTATCTTGCGTCCATGATGTTGGGGGCTAACGACTGGTTCCGCGGCCGTCCAGGGGGCCCATATGTGTGAAGTTCTCAAATACGTGGGCAGGTCCTTCTATCCAAATCTGCCACGGAGTCTGCCGGCTCTGGAATCTAACTCCGGAACAACACAAGGGCAGAGCTAGAAGTTAACTGCAGGGTAGTGACCCCTGGTTGGTGTCTAGCTTTCAACTGATTTGACTGGGGGCGGGAGCTAGATTTATAGGCTCGGTTCTGGACCCTGTAGACAGTAGGGATCTCGAGTCTTATGGACTTATTTGAGCTCTCAATAGATATGGAGACTAGGTAAGATGGTATTTACTGTTGTGGCACATGGCTATAGGAAAGCCTTTATATTTTCATATAACTGAGCCTTAGTAAGAGGTACTATTTTGGCTATACTGGAAGTATTTAGGGGAGAGAGACTGGATCTACTTTGCGAGGAGGATGGGGACAGCTGTGATAGGAGCGTCTCTCTAGATTGTTCAATCTTCATTCTATGGTATAGCTGAGGTGCTAATTTAGTGATCAGAGCATGCAAGAAAGGTAAATGGTTTATTGTGAGTTAATAGAGGTTAGTAAAGGTGTTAGTCATGCATGGTTAGTTCATTGATAGGAAGAATTCCTGTGCTACCTGGCAATGACTCGGAAGTCAAAACAGGGGCCAGGTATACCTCCGCGGGGGTGGGGGTCTCCCTCCTCGGGTGGGCAAAAAGGGGGAGCTGGGCGCCCTCTCTCTGTGATAGTCGTCCGGCGGCTGTGGCTAGGGGCTTGCCATATCACCAGTGTTTGTAATAACCCTCTGTGTATGAGACAGATGTGGGTGTCCTTAATACCAAAACCGAAGGTGCCTTAGCTAGCTGGTTTTACTCGGCTGGTTGTTAATTGTAGGGTTTGCTGGATGTGGTGGAGACTGGGTTGCTAACTCTGCCACATTTATCTGGAAGTATGGCAATAGAAGTTAGTTACTGGCGAGGCGGCTAGCCTCGCACCGACGACCATTGGGTGCAGGGTTGTGAAAGGGTTGTAAGAGAATAGATGGCATGCACGGGGTTAGTAAAGTTCTAATGTTGTTCTGGCCTACTAAGGGAAGGTAGGCTGGATAGGAGTATATATATAAAAAGCTGGAGAGCATTAGTAACGGACAATTCAAGGATCTTCAAGAGGTATGAGAGAGAGGCTAGGTCGGACAAGAGTAGAGAAGTGCGGGGTCTTATAATGAGAGGGGGGGGGGAGTGCAGGGGGGCTATAGGGGAATTTGACCCTAAGGTCTCTGGGGGTGGGGGTGGCCTTAGGCTGCAGTTGATATGGAAGTTTGAAAAGGCAGAAAAATACGTTAGCCAAATGCTACCGGGGAATGCAACTATGGGGTGGTATATGAGTCTGGAAAAGATAGAGTTATGTGATCAGTCCGAGGGGTTATGGATACTATTAGTTGGCCCTGGGAACTGCGTTTTCTATTAAATATAAATATACCAACAACAGCGGCAGTTCGTAGGGGTACTTAGTTATTGTTTCGGGGTACTTATGACAGATACTGGTAACCAGGTTATCTTATACAATCTCTGGTTGGGGTAAGAGGTGCATGACACGAAGTAAATTGGCGTAGTGTGGACTGTGGATACGAAGGAGGCAAGGGGAAGACGTATGACAATTGTGGAAAGTAAATGGAAAAAAGGTGAACACAATGGCGGATAAAAATACTTAACCTAAGGATTGAATACATAGATTTATGGGGCGATGGGTCTTCAGAAGCTTAGTCTGGCAAGACAAGATGTTAGGGAATGTTAATATTAATACTTAAACTAAGGATTGCATACATCGATGAACGATGACATTATAGTCGTCGTCCTAATAAGGTGATGAAACCTGGTTGATCTGTACTTGGCACAATACGACACAAGGACAGTGCCGCTATGTCGTATCAATGCTGGTGGCAGTTAATATTATAGACTTAGTTACTAGAGGAACAATGCAAGGGGCGACTGAGCATGGGTTACATATATCTATACTCGTCATGGGAAATGATATACGAGGTCTAGGGACAAGCGTGGGTGTTTTAACTTCTAAGATATATAACATCTACTTCTCGGATGTAAGAACATACATAGATATAATTATGGCTGTCTGATGTGTTGGCATTGGCTCAACATAGGGACAGGGCATGGGTGTTTTTAATATGAATGTATATTCCTGTTCATCATCTTTGTAATTAGGAGTGTAGGACACGAGGGGTAGTGTACGTGAGGTGTGGAAAATGGTCAGTTTAGAAAAGGTAAATGGGTGCAGCCTGGAGCTGCTTAGCCCTACGGGCTGGGGCCTGTCTGAAATGGCTGGCTCGGTCAGCTGGTCCTTTCGTTCTGTGGACCTTTGCTTTGGGTGTTTCTGTGTGGTGTTCGCTCGTGGCTTCTGTGGTGGGCTTCTTGTTCTGGGGCATTTTACTTCACTCTCCTTCCTTATAGGCTCGTCCTCGAGCCTCAAGGGTGAAGTAAAAAGAAGCATAGTCAGAAAATTGTAGGTTAACAAGAAAAGTAGTATGACTAAGGGAAAACAAATATAATATATAGTATATGGAAAACATGTACATTTAAGAAAGAACAGATAATTAAGAACACAGGAAATTAAGAAGAGGTAAAGTGTTTAACAATGTATAAAGCAAATTTAAATGATAGTCAGAGAAGTGTAGGTTAACAAGAAAAGTAGTATCTATTCTATCTATCTATCTATATGCTCAGGCCCAATCCCCATTTTGGGGGTAGCCGACTCAAGACAGAGCAAGGGGAAACACAAAAACAACATAAAACAAAAAATAAACACAGATAAAAAACACAAACTCACACACAACCAGGTCACCCAGGAGAAGACCCAGAGACCAGGGTTACCAAGGTCGCTCCAGCACTCCCCCGGCCCCTGACCACCCGGAGAGGTTCCGATCTCGGCAGGCAGACATGCAGCGGAGCCAAAGCCACAAGCACTCCCACCACACTTCCAGGCACACCCTTCATATTAATCGTCCCCCCGGGCCAGGCGCCTGATGGACTATTATCTAGTCGAACTTGCGCCCGACCCCTTACTCCAAATGACCACGTGTTCACTCAACTATTCACAAGCATTCTCCATTCACTCCTGTCCACCACCACTTCCCCTGCCTGATCTATAGTCATTCCTCTATCATCCAAAGCCTTTCTTACACAGTCTCTCCATCTCAATGGGGGTCTTCCTGCCCTTCTATCTCCCCTTGTACCTGACTCACATATTCTCTTTGTAAGCCTTTCATCTCCCATTCGTTCAACATGACCATACCAGCTCAGCACCCTTCTGTCCACTCTGGCTGACAAATGTTCCTGCTGCCCCACTCTCCTACGTATCTCTTCATTCCTCAATCTGTCTCTACGAGTAACTCCACACATACTCCTCAAGCAGCTCATCTCCATCACATCCAGCCCTCTTTTCTCCTTTTTCTTCAGAGCCCATGTCTCAGCCCCATACATCACTGTTGGCACAACAATTCCTTGATACAAGGAAAAGTAGTATGACTAAGGGAAAAATATATAATATATACAGTATATGGAAAACATGTAAATTTAAGAAAGAACAGATAATTAAGAACACAGGAAATTAAGAAGAGGTAAAGTGTTTAACAATGTATAAAGCAAATTTAAAAGATAGTCAGAAAAGTGTAGGTTAACAAGAAAAGTAGTATGACTAAGGGAAAAAAAATAATATATACAGTATATGGAAAACATGTAAATTTATAGAATCATGATCAATCGCTTAGGAATTGAAAACAATCAAAACAATTTAGTACAATAATATCCTCATCATCATCAGGGGGGGGGGGGTATTTAGGGTCGCCGTTAGTCTGGGTGATGGTCTGGTAATAGGGGGGGTGGTGGTTGTGGCTTTGACCTTGGGGTTTCACTTTCACTTTGGAAGGGCGGGGTGGATATACCGTTAGTTCTGTCGTTAGGAATGTGGGTCTGGGGGCGAGCTGGCCCGGGCCCAGTTTTGGAGGGGGGTCTAAGTGGTTTCGGTCGGGGGTAGTGATAGGGGGGTTTTAAAGATGAAACGGGCAGGTCGAGTCGGGGTTGTTGTTGCGGAAGAGGTTGGTGCTGGGGAGGGGTTGAATTGTGTAGAGAGTTGTGGTCGTGAGCGGGGTTTGGGGAAGGGTGAGTCAGGCTGAAGGTTGCGAGTTTACTATGATCGGGTGGTTTGGAGGTTTGGGGTGTGGGGATTTGATAGGGAGATGGTGGGGGGGGTCTGGGCAGGCAGGGTTGTGGTTTGAGAGGGGTTGAATTTGGACTGATTTTATTTTCGGGAGAGACATGGATGGGATTTCGAGGATTGGTTGAAGTTGAGAGGTTGATTATGTTGTTTGGGGCGAGAGAGAGAGTATTTTGGGGTTTAGCCAAGGTGGAAAAAGTTTTGTGGTTGGATTGGGATGGGAGTGGTATTTTGTTGAGCGGGATCTTTGGGGGTGGAATTTGGGGCGGGTGGGGTAACGGTGAAGAGGGGGAGGTTGAAAGTTTAGCTGGGCTCATGATGGTGGGGGACCGACTGGTGAGCAGGTGTTCGGTACGCATGAGGGGGGGGAAACCACTTTGGTGGGGGTCACGCGTGAGGGGGGGGTTAACGGCGCGTGTGGGAGGATCAGAGTGGTGGGGTGTGTCGGTGGCAGTGACGGTTTGTTTAGAGGTTATCCGGGGTTGGTGGGTTTGTCTGTCATGAGGGGGTGAGTCAAGTGTGGGGTTTTGAAGTTTATTAGGGGTGTGAATTGTGGGGGGGTGGAAGGGAGCTACTGACGGAATACTGTCACAAGGGAAATTTTGTTGGTGTGTGAATAGCTGAGCATTTCTGGGGGAAGGGGGGGAACATGGTTGGGTCCCTAGGTCGTCACGCGTGAGGGGAGGATTAACGGCGCGTGTGGGAGGATCAGAGTGGTGGGGTGTGTCGGTGGCAGTTACGGTTTGTTTAGAGGTTATATGGGATTGGTGGGTTTGTCTGTCATGAGGGGGTGAGTCAAGTGTGGGGTTTTGAAGTTTATTAGGGGTGTGAATTGTGGGGGGGTGGAAGGGAGCTACTGACGGAAAACTGTCACAAGGGAAATTTTGTTGGTGGGTGAATAGCTGAGCATTTCTGGGGGAAGGGGGGGAACATAGTTGGGTCCCTAGGTCGTCACGCGTGAGGGGAGGATTAACGGCGCGTGTGGGAGGGTCAGGGTGGTGAGAGGTGAGCGAGTTAGGAAACGGGATTTGTTGGGGGGACTGCGGCGGGTTGGTGGGGGAAGAGTTAGGTGTAGAACAGGGGTTATTGGTAGAGGACTGATGTATTGATTTGGGGTTGTTAACAGGACGAATTTGGGGAATTTTCTTGGTGTCAGTCTCGGTCTGGTTAAAGGTTATGTGGGACTGGGGAGGATTAGTGGGGGCAGAGTTAGGCATAGGACATGGGTTATTGAGGGAGGAGTGATGTACTGATTTGGGTTTGTTAACAGGACGAGTTTGGGGAATTTTCTTGGTGGCAGTCTCGGTCTGGTTAGAGGTTATCTGGGACTGGTGAGTTTGTTTGACATGAGAGGGCGAGTCAAGTGTGGGGTTTCGAAGTTTTCTAGGGGTGTGAATTGTGTGGGGGTGGAAGGGAGCTACTGACTGAAAACTGTCACAAGCTACCGACGGAAAACTGTCACAAGGGAAATTTTGTTGGTGGGGGAATAGCTGAACATTTCTGGGGTCATGGGGAAAATATGTTGTGGTAGGCCTACATAGGTAGGCATAGCTAGAATACGGGGCTTGTTGGGGGGGCTGCGGAGGGTTGGTGGGGGAAGAGTTAGGTGTAGAACAGGGGTTATTGGTAGAGGACTGATGTATTGATTTGGGGTTGTTAACAGGACGAATTTTGGGAATCTTCTTGGTGGCAGTCACGGTCTGGTTAGCGGTTATCTGGGGTTGGTGGGTTTGTTTTACATGCATAGAAAAAGGATGGGGTTTATGGGGTAACACAATTGATGGAAGATGATCGTTGGTGGATGGCTGGGCAAGGGAAAATTTAGGGATGGTCAGAGAGGATAGAGGCAAGGAAGAGTGCACTGGGGTTGGACTTTCACCGGAAGTCATTTTGGAAGGGTGCACGGAGTCTTGGATAGGGGCTGAAGGGTTGGATAGGGGATTCATCGAACTGCGTAGGCATTCTTCTCTGATGGAGCGCATATGTTCTTCGAATAAGCCATACGGGTCGAGATGGGCGGTGATGTGGGGTGGGAGGATGTTTAACAATGCGGTGAATAAGAGTTCATTTTGTTGGTCGTAATCTTCATAGCTATACGTCGTCCTCACGTATCTGTAGAGTTGTATGAGGGTCACATTTATATCCCCTTCATACTTGATCTCGTCGACTTTTATTATTTTGGGGGCGACGGGGGAACCCAAAAGTGGATCTGAGGTCCGGATCACGAAGGATCGAAACTGGTTCCAGGTAAAATCTGGCGTATTCTGTGTCACAGTTTGGCGAATAAATTCTTTAAAGGTAGGCTTATCAACAAGTTGGGAAACGGCTTCTCTCAACTGTATAATATGCGTAATTGCAATGGCGAATTTTTCGCGGTCATTATGAAGTACCACATCGTACACTGGCTTTATTATGTCTAAGTAAGTGGTGATATCATACGTGTTTACATCATACTTGGGAATGTGTGCGAGTGGCTGAAAATTTCGCGATGTTGCCATGCTTCTACTGTTCCAAACTTGCAGTGTAATGCAACCTTTTATCCGAATCAAGAACCACCGCTGCCGCCAATGTTATGCCCTGTTTTTCTACAGGTTTAACTTGGGTAATGTGAGTTCTAAGTGACTGGGTATATAAGGCTGCATGCACAATACAAGATATGAGGAATAGAGAACACAAAGAAACACATGGTAGCAAGTTACACGATCACGTTTATTGATATACCACTGCAGAATACTTGTGTAAGACAATATAATAGAATCGAACAACACTAGCATAAGTGGATCTGGATGGAGCCTAGTCTCCCACTTCCAACGTTCAGGTATTAATCTTCTGATCACTGGCTTTGATTTAACAGGTTTATATACCGAAGACCATCAATGTTACTTATAGAATCATATTCACTGTTAGATTTCTTACTGGTAGCTCTGGTGCACAAGTCGTAGTTCACAGACTAGATTAGACACGCGTATTTTAGAGCACGGGAATTCTAGTAACCTCAGGGGGTACTGATCTAAGTTTTATATTCTTGTCTCAGAAATACATAGAACGCAAATCAGTGGGCGAACATTCAGATATCACTAGGGTTTCCTTCTAGGTAATAATATCTGGGTATATGGTTGATTACGAGAGTTAGTATCGCCTGTTAAATAATGAACACTGATACGCTTAGCACTTCCTAATTGAATGGTTATATGAATTATACTGGGGCAAAGAGATAGCCACTTCGTTGAAATATTAATTAGTGAATCTTTAAACAGCACAGTAATATGTAGTACTGCTAAAGGGAATCTTGGGTAGCATCTGATGGGTCTGGTCCTGGTTATCTTGCGTCCATGATGTTGGGGGCTAACGACTGGTTCCGCGGCCGTCCAGGGGGCCCATATGTGTGAAGTTCTCAAATACGTGGGCAGGTCCTTCTATCCAAATCTGCCACGGAGTCTGCCGGCTCTGGAATCTAACTCCGGAACAACACAAGGGCAGAGCTAGAAGTTAACTGCAGGGTAGTGACCCCTGGTTGGTGTCTAGCTTTCAACTGATTTGACTGGGGGCGGGAGCTAGATTTATAGGCTCGGTTCTGGACCCTGTAGACAGTAGGGATCTCGAGTCTTATGGACTTATTTGAGCTCTCAATAGATATGGAAACTAGGTAAGATGGTATTTACTGTTGTGGCACATGGCTATAGGAAAGCCTTTATATTTTCATATAACTGAGCCTTAGTAAGAGGTACTATTTTGGCTATACTGGAAGTATTTAGGGGAGAGAGACTGGATCTACTTTGCGAGGAGGATGGGGACAGCTGTGATAGGAGCGTCTCTCTAGATTGTTCAATCTTCATTCTATGGTATAGCTGAGGTGCTAATTTAGTGATCAGAGCATGCAAGAAAGGTAAATGGTTTATTGTGAGTTAATAGAGGTTAGTAAAGGTGTTAGTCATGCATGGTTAGTTCATTGATAGGAAGAATTCCTGTGCTACCTGGCAATGACTCGGAAGTCAAAACAGGGGCCAGGTATACCTCCGCGGGGGTGGGGGTCTCCCTCCTCGGGTGGGCAAAAAGGGGGAGCTGGGCGCCCTCTCTCTGTGATAGTCGTCCGGCGGCTGTGGCTAGGGGCTTGCCATATCACCAGTGTTTGTAATAACCCTCTGTGTATGAGACAGATGTGGTTGTCCTTAATACCAAAACCGAAGGTGCCTTTGCTAACTGGTTTTACTCGGCTGGTTGTTAATTGTAGGGTTTGCTGGATGTGGTGGAGACTGGGTTGCTAACTCTGCCACATTTATCTGGAAGTATGGCAATAGAAGTTAGTTACTGGCGAGGCGGCTAGCCTCGCACCGACGACCATTGGGTGCAGGGTTGTGAATGGGTTGTAAGAGAATAGATGGCATGCACAGGGTTAGTAAAGTTCTAATGTTGTTCTGGCCTACTAAGGGAAGGTATGCTGGATAGGAGTATATATATAAAAAGATGGAGAGCGTTAGTAACGGACAATTCAAGGATCTTCAAGAGGTATGAGAGAGAGGCTAGGTCGGACAAGAGTAGAGAAGTGCGGGGTCTTATAATGAGAGGGGGGGGAGTGCAGGGGGGCTATAGGGGAATTTGACCCTAAGGTCTCTGGGCGTGGGGGTGGCATTAGGCTGCAGTTGATATGGAAGTTTGAAAAGGCAGTAGAATACGTTAGCCAAATGCTACCGGGGAATGCAACTATGGGGTGGTATATGAGTCTGGAAAAGATAGAGTTATGTGATCAGTCCGAGGGGTTATGGATACTATTAGTTGGCCCTGGGAACTGCGTTTTCTATTAAATATAAATATACCAACAACAGCGGCAGTTCGTAGGGGTACTTAGTTATTGTTTCGGGGTACTTATGACAGATACTGGTAACCAGGTTATCTTATACAATCTCTGGTTGGGGTAAGAGGTGCATGACACGAAGTAAATTGGCGTAGTGTGGACTGTGGATACGAAGGAGGCAAGGGGAAGACGTATGACAATTGTGGGAAAGTAAATGGAAAAAAGGTGAACACAATGGCGGATAAAAATACTTAACCCAAGGATTGAATACATAGATTTATGGGGCGATGGGTCTTCAGAAGCTTAGTCTGGCAAGACAAGATGTTAGGGAATGTTAATATTAATACTTAAACTAAGGATTGCATACATCGATGAACGATGACATTATAGTCGTCGTCCTAATAAGGTGATGAAACCTGGTTGATCTGTACTTGGCACAATACGACACAAGGACAGTGCCGCTATGTCGTATCAATGCTGATGGCAGTTAATATTATAGACTTAGTTACTAGAGGAACAATGCAAGGGGCGACTGAGCACGGGTTACATATATCTATACTCGTCATGGGAAATGATATACGAGGTCTAGGGACAAGCGTGGGTGTTTTAACTTCTAAGATATATAACATCTACTTTTCGGATGTAAGAACATACATAGATATAATTATGGCTGTCTGATGTGTTGGCATTGGCTCAACATAGGGACAGGGCATGGGTGTTTTTAATATGAATGTATATTCCTGTTCATCATCTTTGTAGTTAGGAGTGTAGGACACGAGGGGTAGTGTATGTGAGGTGTGGAAAATGGTCAGTTTAGAAAAGGTAAATGGGTGCAGCCTGGAGCTGCTTAGCCCTGCGGGCTTGGGCCTGTCTGAAATGGCTGGCTCGGTCAGCTGGTCCTTTCGTTCTGTGGACCTTTCCTTTGGGTGTTTCTGTGTGGTGTTCGCTCGTGGCTTCTGTGGTGGGCTTCTTGTTCTGGGGCATTTTACTTCCCTCTCCTTCATTATAGGCTCGTCCTCGAGCCTCAAGGGTGAAGTAAAAAGAAGCATAGTCAGAAAAGTGTAGGTTAACAAGAAAAGTAGTATGACTAAGGGAAAAAATATATAATATATAGTATATGGAAAACATGTAAATTTAAGAAAGAACAGATAATTAAGAACACAGGAAATTAAGAAGAGGTAAAGTGTTTAACAATGTATAAAGCAAATTTAAAAGATAGTCAGAGAAGTGTAGGTTAACAAGAAAAGTAGTATCTATTCTATCTATCTATCTATATGCTCAGGCCCAATCCCCATTTTGGGGGTAGCCGACTCAAGACAGAGCAAGAACAGGGAAAACACAAAAACAACATAAAACAAAAAATAAACACAGATAAAAAACACAAACTCACACACATCCAGGTCACCCAGGAGAAGACCCAGAGACCAGGGTTACCAAGGTCGCTCCAGCACTCCCCCGGCCCCTGACCACCCGGAGAGGTTCCGATCTCGGCAGGCAGACATGCAGCGGAGCCAAAGCCACAAGCACTCCCACCACACTTCTAGGCACACCCTTCATATTAATCGTCCCCCCGGGCCAGGCGCCTGATGGACTATTATCTAGTCGAACTTGCGCCCGACCCCTTACTCCAAATGACCACGTGTTCACTCAACTATTCTCCATTCACTCCTGTCCACCACCACTTCCCCTGCCTGATCTATAGTCATTCCTCTATCATCCAAAGCCTTTCTTACACAGTCTCTCCATCTCAATGGGGGTCTTCCTGCCCTTCTATCTCCCCTTGTACCTGACTCACATATTCTCTTTGTAAGCCTTTCATCTCCCATTCGTTCAACATGACCATACCAGCTCAGCACCCTTCTGTCCACTCTGGCTGACAAATGTTCCTGCTGCCCCACTCTCCTACGTATCTCTTCATTCCTCAATCTGTCTCTACGAGTAACTCCACACACACTCCTCAAGCAGCTCATCTCCATCACATCCAGCCCTCTTTTCTCCTTTTTCTTCAGAGCCCATGTCTCAGCCCCATACATCACTGTTGGCACAACAATTCCTTGATACAAGGAAAAGTAGTATGACTAAGGGAAAAATATATAATATATACAGTATATGGAAAACATGTAAATTTAAGAAAGAACAGATAATTAAGAACACAGGAAATTAAGAAGAGGTAAAGTGTTTAACAATGTATAAAGCAAATTTAAAAGATAGTCAGAAAAGTGTAGGTTAACAAGAAAAGTAGTATGACTAAGGGAAAAAAATAATATATACAGTATATGGAAAACATGTAAATTTATAGAATCATGATCAATCGCTTAGGAATTGAAAACAATCAAAACAATTTAGTACAATAATATCCTCATCATCATCAGGGGGGGGGGGTATTTAGGGTCGCCGTTAGTCTGGGTGATGGTCTGGTAATAGGGGGGGGTGGTGGTTGTGGCTTTGACCTTGGGGTTTCACTTTCACTTTGGAAGGGCGGGGTGGATATACCGTTAGTTCTGTCGTTAGGAATGTGGGTCTGGGGGCGAGCTGGCCCGGGGCCAGTTTTGGAGGGGGGTCTAAGTGGTTTCGGTCGGGGGTAGTGATAGGGGGGTTTTAAAGATGAAACGGGCAGGTCGAGTCGGGGTTGTTGTTGCGGAAGAGGTTGGTGCTGGGGAGGGGTTGAATTGTGTAGAGAGTTGTGGTCGTGAGCGGGGTTTGGGGAAGGGTGAGTCAGGCTGAAGGTTGAGAGTTTACTATGATCGGGTGGTTTGGAGGTTTGGGGTGTGGGGATTTGATAGGGAGATGGTGGGGGGGGTCTGGGCAGGCAGGGTTGTGGTTTGAGAGGGGTTGAATTTGGACTGATTTTATTTTCGGGAGAGACATGGATGGGATTTCGAGGAGTGGTTGAAGTTGAGAGGTTGATTATGTTGTTTGGGGCGAGAGAGAGAGTATTTTGGGGTTTAGCCAAGGTGGAAAAAGTTTTGTGGTTGGATTGGGATGGGAGTGGTATTTTGTCGAGCGGGATCTTTGGAGGTGGAATTTGGGGCGGGTGGGGTAACGGTGAAGAGGGGGAGGTTGAAAGTTTAGCTGGGCTCATGATGGTGGGGGACCGACTGGTGAGCAGGTGTTCGGTACGCATGAGGGGGGGGAAACCACTTTGGTGGGGGTCACGCGTGAGGGGGGTGTTAACGGCGTGTGTGGGAGGATCAGAGTGGTGGGGTGTGTCGGTGGCAGTGACGGTTTGTTTAGAGGTTATCAGGGGTTGGTGGGTTTGTCTCTCATGAGGGGGTGAGTCAAGTGTGGGGTTTTGAAGTTTATTAGGGGTGTGAATTGTGGGGGGGGTGGAAGGGAGCTACTGACGGAAAACTGTCACAAGGGAAATTTTGTTGGTGGGTGAATAGCTGAGCATTTCTGGGGGAAGGGGGGGGAACATGGTTGGGTCCCTAGGTCGTCACGCATGAGGGGAGGATTAACGGCGCGTGTGGGAGGATCAGAGTGGAGGGGTGTGTCGGTGGCAGTGACTGTTTGTTTAGAGGTTATATGGGATTGGTAGGTTTGTCTGTCATGAGGGGGTGAGTCAAGTGTGGGGTTTTGAAGTTTATTAGGGGTGTGAATTGTGGGGGGGTGGAAGGGAGCTACTGACGGAAAACTGTCACAAGGGAAATTTTGTTGGTGGGTGAATAGCTGAGCATTTCTGGGGGAAGGGGGGGAACATAGTTGGGTCCCTAGGTCGTCACGCGTGAGGGGAGGATTAACGGCGCGTGTGGGAGGGTCAGGGTGGTGAGAGGTGAGCGAGTTAGGAAACGGGATTTGTTGGGGGGACTGCGGCGGGTTGGTGGGGGAAGAGTTAGGTGTAGAACAGGGGTTATTGGTAGAGGACTGATGTATTGATTTAAGGTTGTTAACAGGACGAATTTGGGGAATTTTCTTGGTGTCAGTCTCGGTCTGGTTAAAGGTTATGTGGGACTGGGGAGGATTAGTCGGGGCAGAGTTTGGCATAGGACATGGGTTATTGAGGGAGGAGTGATGTACTGATTTGGGGTTGTTAACAGGACGAGTTTGGGGAATTTTCTTGGTGGCAGTCTCGGTCTGGTTAGAGGTTATCTGGGACTGGTGAGTTTGTTTGACATGAGAGGGCGAGTCAAGTGTGGGGTTTCGAAGTTTTCTAGGGGTGTGAATTGTGTGGGGGTGGAAGGGAGCTACTGACTGAAAACTGTCACAAGCTACCGACGGAAAACTGTCACAAGGGAAATTTTGTTGGTGGGGGAATAGCTGAACATTTCTGGGGTCATGGGGAAAATATGTTGTGGTAGGCCTACATAGGTAGGCATAGCTAGAATACGGGGCTTGTTGGGGGGGGCTGCGGAGGGTTGGTGGGGGAAGAGTTAGGTGTAGAACAGGGGTTATTGGTAGAGGACTGATGTATTGATTTGGGGTTGTTAGCAGGACGAATTTTGGGAATCTTCTTGGTGGCAGTCACGGTCTGGTTAGAGGTTATCTGGGGTTGGTGGGTTTGTTTTCTGGGGTCATGGGGAAAATATGTTGTGGTAGGCCTACATAGGTAGGCATAGCTAGAATACGGGGCTTGTTGGGGAGGCTGCGGAGGGTTGGTGGGGGAAGAGTTAGGTGTAGAACAGGGGTTATTGGTAGAGGACTGATGTATTGATTTGGGGTTGTTAACAGGACGAATTTTGGGAATCTTCTTGGTGGCAGTCACGGTCTGGTTAGCGGTTATCTGGGGTTGGTGGGTTTGTTTGACATGCATAGAAAAAGGATGGGGTTTATGGGGTAACACAATTGATGGAAGATGATCGTTGGTGGATGGCTGGGCAAGGGAAAATTTAGGGATGGTCAGAGAGGATAGAGGCAAGGAAGAGTGCACTGGGGTTGGACTTTCACCGGAAGTCATTTTGGAAGGGTGCACGGAGTCTTGGATAGGGGCTGAAGGGTTGGATAGGGGATTCATCGAACTGCGTAGGCATTCTTCTCTGATGGAGAGCATATGTTCTTCGAATAAGCCATACGGGTCGAGATGGGCGGTGATGTGGGGTGGGAGGATGTTTAACAATGCGGTGAATAAGAGTTCATTTTGTTGGTCGTAATCTTCATAGCTGTACGTGGTCCTCACGTATCTGTAGAGTTGTATGAGGGTCACATTTATATCCCCTTCATACTTGATCTCGTCGACTTTTATTATTTTGGGGGCGACGGGGGAACCCAAAAGTGGATCTAAGGTCCGGATCACGAAGGATCGAAACTGGTTCCAGGTAAACTCTGGCGTATTCTGTGTCACAGTTTGGCGAATAAATTCTTTAAAGGTAGGCTTATCAACAAGTTGGGAAACGGCTTCTCTCAACTGTATAATATGCATATTTGCAATGGCGATTTTTTCGCGGTCATTATGAAGTACCACATCATACACTGGCTTTATTATGTCTAAGTAACTGGTGATATCATACGTGTTTACATCATACTTGGGAATGTGTGCGAGTGGCTGAAAATTTCGCGATGTTGCCATGCTTCTACTGTTCCAAACTTGCAGTGTAATGCAACCTTTTATCCGAATCAAGAACCACCGCTGCCACCAATGTTATGCCCTGTTTTTCTACAGGTTTAACTTGGGTAATGTGAGTTCTAATTGACTGGGTATATAAGGCTGCATGCACAATACAAGATATGAGGAATAGAGAACACAAAGAAACACATGGTAGCAAGTTACACGATCACGTTTATTGATATACCACTGCAGAATACTTGTGTAAGACAATATAATAGAATCGAACAACACTAGCATAAGTGGATCTGGATGGAGCCTAGTCTCCCACTTCCAACGTTCAGGTATTAATCTTCTGATCACTGGCTTTGATTTAACAGGTATATATACCGAAGACCATCAATGTTACTTATAGAATCATATTCACTGTTAGATTTCTTACTGGTAGCTCTGGTGCACAAGTCATAGTTCACAGACTAGATTAGACACGCGTATTTTAGAGCACGGGAATTCTAGTAACCTCAGGGGGTACTGATCTAAGTTTTATATTCTTGTCTCAGAAATACATAGAACGCGAATCAGTGGGCGAACATTCAGATATCACTAGGGTTTCCTTCTAGGTAATAATATCTGGGTATATGGTTGATTACGAGAGTTAGTATCGCCTGTTAAATAATGAACACTGATACGCTTAGCACTTCCTAATTGAATGGTTATATGAATTATACTGGGGCAAAGAGATAGCCACTTCGTAGAAATATTAATTAGTGAATCTTTAAACAGCACAGTAATATGTAGTACTGCTAAAGGGAATCTTGGGTAGCATCTGATGGGTCTGGTCCTGGTTATCTTGCGTCCATGATGTTGGGGGCTAACGACTGGTTCTGCAGCCGTCCAGGGGGCCCATATGTGTGAAGTTCTCAAATACGTGGGCAGGTCCTTCTATCCAAATCTGCCACGGAGTCTGCCGGCTCTGGAATCTAACTCCGGAACAACACAAGGGCAGAGCTAGAAGTTAACTGCAGGGTAGTGACCCCTGGTTGGTGTCTAGCTTTCAACTGATTTGACTGGGGGCGGGAGCTAGATTTATAGGCTCGGTTCTGGACCCTGTAGACAGTAGGGATCTCGAGTCTTATGGACTTATTTGAGCTCTCAATAGATATGGAGACTAGGTAAGATGGTATTTACTGTTGTGGCACATGGCTATAGGAAAGCCTTTATATTTTCATATAACTGAGCCTTAGTAAGAGGTACTATTTTGGCTATACTGGAAGTATTTAGGGGAGAGAGACTGGATCTACTTTGCGAGGAGGATGGGGACAGCTGTGATAGGAGCGTCTCTCTAGATTGTTCAATCTTCATTCTATGGTATAGCTGAGGTGCTAATTTAGTGATCAGAGCATGCAAGAAAGGTAAATGGTTTATTGTGAGTTAATAGAGGTTAGTAAAGGTGTTAGTCATGCATGGTTAGTTTATTGATAGGAAGAATTCCTGTGCTACCTGGCAATGACTCGGAAGTCAAAACAGGGGCCAGGTATACCTCCGCGGGGTGGGGGTCTCCCTCCTCGGGTGGGCAAAAAGGGGGAGCTGGGCGCCCTCTCTCTGTGATAGTCGTCCGGCGGCTGTGGCTAGGGGCTTGCCATATCACCAGTGTTTGTAATAACCCTCTGTGTATGAGACAGATGTGGGTGTCCTTAATACCAAAACCGAAGGTGCCTTAGCTAGCTGGTTTTACTCGGCTGGTTGTTAATTGTAGGGTTTGCTGGATGTGGTGGAGACTGGGTTGCTAACTCTGCCACATTTATCTGGAAGTATGGCAATAGAAGTTAGTTACTGGCGAGGCGGCTAGCCTCGCACCGACGACCATTGGGTGCAGGGTTGTGAATGGGTTGTAAGAGAATAGATGGCATGCACGGGGTTAGTAAAGTTCTAATGTTGTTCTGGCCTACTAAGGGAAGGTAGGCTGGATAGGAGTATATATAAAAAGATGGAGAGCGTTAGCAACGGACAATTCAAGGATCTTCAAGAGGTATGAGAGAGAGGCTAGGTCGGACAAGAGTAGAGAAGTGCGGGGTCTTATACTGAGAGGGGGGGGGGGAGGGCAGGGGGGCTATAGGGGAATTTGACCCTAAGGTCTCTGGGCGTGGGGGTGGCATTAGGCTGCAGTTGATATGGAAGTTTGAAAAGGCAGTAGAATACGTTAGCCAAATGCTACCGGGGAATGCAACTATGGGGTGGTATATGAGTCTGGAAAAGATAGAGTTATGTGATCAGTCCGAGGGGTTATGGATACTATTAGTTGGCCCTGGGAACTGCGTTTTCTATTAAATATAAATATACCAACAACAGCGGCAGTTCGTAGGGGTACTTAGTTATTGTTTCGGGGTACTTATGACAGATACTGGTAACCAGGTTATCTTATACAATCTCTGGTTGGGGTAAGAGGTGCATGACACGAAGTAAATTGGCGTAGTGTGGACTGTGGATACGAAGGAGGCAAGGGGAAGACGTATGACAATTGTGGGAAAGTAAATGGAAAAAGGTGAACACAATGGCGGATAAAAATACTTAACCTAAGGATTGAATACATAGATTTATGGGGCGATGGGTCTTCAGAAGCTTAGTCTGGCAAGACAAGATGTTAGGGAATGTTAATATTAATACTTAAACTAAGGATTGCATACATCGATGAACGATGACATTATAGTCGTCGTCCTAATAAGGTGATGAAACCTGGTTGATCTGTACTTGGCACAATACGACACAAGGACAGTGCCGCTATGTCGTATCAATGCTGGTGGCAGTTAATATTATAGACTTAGTTACTAGAGGAACAATGCAAGGGGCGACTGAGCACGGGTTACATATATCTATACTCGTCATGGGAAATGATATACGAGGTCTAGGGACAAGCGTGGGTGTTTTAACTTCTAAGATATATAACATCTACTTCTCGGATGTAAGAACATACATAGATATAATTATGGCTGTCTGATGTGTTGGCATTGGCACAACATAGGGACAGGGCATGGGTGTTTTTAATATGAATGTATATTCCTGTTCATCATCTTTGTAGTTAGGAGTGTAGGACACGAGGGGTAGTGTACGTGAGGTGTGGAAAATGGTAAATGGGTGCAGCCTGGAGCTGCTTAGCCCTGCGGGCTTGGGCCTGTCTGAAATGGCTGGCTCGGTCAGCTGGTCCTTTCGTTCTGTGGACCTTTCCTTTGGGTGTTTCTGTGTGGTGTTCGCTCGTGGCTTCTGTGGTGGGCTTCTTGTTCTGGGGCATTTTAAGTATAATAAAAGATATCTTAAGATTTATTTAGAAGTACACTAATATATTGATTGTATAAGTATTCGTATCAGTACGATTAATTCAAGTATGTTATATAGTCTGGTTATCACACACGGAGCTAACCTCTGACCCTTCGATGAGCGAGCCGGGGTCTCTCTTGTTTCTGCCTCGCTCTCTGGATACCCACCTTATATTATGTTGGGTTACGCCCCTCTTTATGATGTAAAACCACTCATTATCATTCACGTGTACTTCACGACCAATCCTAGTACCTGTCAATAATGACGTCATAAGGTGTGGCTTCCAACGTGACCTGTTCTGGGTAACTTTCCATCAGAGCGGTCACGTGTAACCAACTCTATTGTGAGATCTCGGGAATGCTGACTAGAAGCTGACGTCTACTTAAACCTCAGATTCTAGGCGCCCAGTACCACTTGCCTCCATCATAATACAGTCGGTGTAAGAAATATTATGTTTACTAATATGAGTAGTTGTATAAAGGTTATAATAGTGAGATATACTTTAAATATGTATTCTAGTGTTTAAGTAATTCATGGAGTAATAGTTGGATATATTGGAGTATCTAACACGCCCCCCTTAAAGATAAGAGACATCATTTCTTCCACTGAAATTACTCCCAAACAAAATATAATAGAAAGTGATTATAGTATCAAGAATACATTTTTAGGTTTTGTGATTTTTTTGTTCTGTTTTGTTTTTGTTTTTGTAAAATTAATTGAAGTTTGTAAATTTATTATATAAAAGGGAATTTAAAATTAAGAAAATCTGGAAGAAAAATGTACATAAGAACAATATAAAGAGATTATATATATATATATAAATATAAGTGGACCCATACCCCAAACAACAAAGACATAAGAGCAAATCGAACATAACTGAAGCAACGTAGAGAAAGTTTATCATCCTTTCGATAGGATCCACCAATTACTACACCACTTTGTCAATGTCTTTGATCGAAATTTGTATCCAGTCATCAGTGGTTTTGAAATATGAATATAATAAATAGTAGGGTGTAGTCCAAGTGAATATTAAAATTAAAATTGATAACTCGTGTTTCAAGAGTTATAATACTAGATTCCAACATTGATAACACTGTGATGAATTCGTAGATGTAGAGTGCAACTAATTTTCAATATAGATAAACACTACGTTGAAGCTTATACTAAGGAAAAGAAAGAGATAGGTAATATCTTTAAATTCTGGTTTTCAACACGGAATAACAAGGAAAGAAAATTAAACCAATCAAATAATATGCAATATGCAAATAACAAATAAAATTTGCAAAATAGATACACAGTATACACAATACAATTGATATAGAATATATCAAAAGCAAATGCTGAAAATAGAAAACCTGAAAAAGAACAATTCCAATATACAAATAAAATTTATGCAAAGTAAGTTAACCCTTATTTAGCGGGGTCGGACTTAAGTCCGATACGAGAAAATTGGACTAAATGGCGGGGTCGGACTTAAGTCCGTGGGCGTATTCCCGCCCTAATTTAGGTGGAAAGCGAAACTTGGTGGTCAGGCGGTGTACTACAAGGGCCCACCCACACATCCCCACTGCGTGACCGTGACTAAGTGACCCTCAAGCAGCCATAATGGAAGGTCAAGATTTGCCCGTGTTCGATTCGGTGGGAGCCAATCCCTAGTGCGTCGCGCCACCCTACTAACCACGCCCGGCTCACCACCCAGAAACTAGATATCATGCTGAACTCTTCAGAACTTTCTAATAAGCTGTTGGATGAAACCGTCGAAGGTCTGGGTGAGAGTTTTGGTAGTGTGGATGACTCGGAAGACGAAAATAACCCGATCATAGGATTTCACCCCAAGCATAATTTGCGTGGGGTGGATGTTGTGGTTGATATTGGACAGACCCTTGAGCAAATTGGAGACATTCCTGACGAAGAACATACTGGTGTGGGTGTTGGTAAGTACAATTTATATTTTATAATTGCTTAAAAATGTGATTGCAAGCATTTTATCACCTTACGAGCGGCTGGTGGAGTATATTTCACTGTGCCGCCCAGCGGGTTTTTTTTTTACCCTAAATGGGGTTGTTCTGTTCTCTTTTTCATGCATGAACAAGACCCAGAGCGTAATACAAGTATGTATCCTGAAAGTGCGTAAATTGAGCTTTCCAATGACACCCGAACCATCCTTTTACGATCACTGGTTGTCTTTCAACGATCGTAAAACACGAGTGCAAAACCCTAAAATACGGTATTTTCCTTATAGAATTCCCTGTGTGGCGAGCGGTCTTGAGGTAATTTATGCTCCTAATCACCGCTCCGCTCTCTCTCAGAGCACATTACGTCCTCAAAATTGCACTCTACAAGAAATTTCCTTTGCATTTTATAGCGTATTATTTGCAGGCGTTCGATAAATTTCTTACGGTAATACAAACAACCAAAGATTGAATATTTGTGCTTGGCATTATATGATTGTGGAGAACATATGTAGGCCTACTGTATATATTATGTGTTCATATATTATATGATACATGTGTAACATTTTTATATTATCACGACTCTCTCTCTCTCTCTCTCTCTCTCTGTCTCACTCTCTTTGTTTGTACTCCTTTGTACTCTCTTTGTCTGATGTAGGCCAGGGCACGCCCCTAACTAATCTCTTCCCTCCCAGGGGAAATCACACCTAGCAGATGTTTTTGACCTCCCCTCTCTCTCTGTCTGTCTTCCTCTCTGGGTCTACCTATACTGCATGTGACATTGAAATTGCTTGAGAGTTTGATTGCAAGCATTGTATAGCGTATTATTTGCAGGCGTTCGGTAAATTTCTCACGATAACCAGGGTGTATGGTACATTTCTCACGATAATACAAGCAACAACGAAGCTTGGCGAAGATTGTAGTCTACAATATACCTTTTTATAATTGCATGTGACCTTGTAATTGCTTGAAAGTTTGATTGCAAGCATTTTATAGCGTATTATTTTCAGGCGTTCAATAAATTTGATAAATATATCAAAATAAGTCCTGTGGGACTATGAAATAGCTATTATTGGACAAGGACAATATTTTGTTCATCCCTCCACTGGAACATCAACAACAATGTCAACAACGTATCGCCGTCGGCAATCGTAAGATTCAGAGTCGTAAAGATTCCAGGACGAGCTCAATAGAAAATGAATGAATGAAATGAATGAGTGTGCAGTACTGCAAATACGTATAGCGACTTCCGCTAGATCTAGAGACCTTTACTTCGATCTAGCAGCAATTACTTACACTAGCGGTTTTGTTTTGAAATTTCAGAACAATTTCGAAGTGATATTATATGGATTTTGCCAATTCATATTTCTAGTGGTATTTATCATGTCTTACATCTAACAATATATGCTAGCGGATTTAATTTCAATTGGTAACCCTCCCGCTCGAGTCGGCTCCAAGAAAATCGATAATGGTGGCACTTTAGTAAACAGGTGATAAACAAAACCGCATGCGTATCGGTTTGGTGTATCGGTATTATGGTAAGTTGGCTACCTACTATTGTTTATACGATATAGTAAGTAATGATAAGTAAATTATTATATATTATATATAAAACAAAAACAAATTCCTGCAAAGCAAGCGAAACAGAGAGAGAGAGAGAGAGAGAATGCAGAAACTGAACTGAAGAAAGAGTGAAAAAGATATAATAATACAGAAATATTACAAGCAAATAAATGAAATAGAGGGATTAGTTAGAGAAACTAATAATGAGAAATACATATACGGATGAGGAAGAGGGAAAGGGAGCACAAGAGAGGGAAAGCGAGCAAGCCAGAGAGAGAGAGAGAGAGAGAGAAAGACAGACAGACAGACAGGAGTGAGAGAGAGAGAGAGAGAGAAAGAGACAGACAGACAGGAGTGAGAGAGAGAGAGAGAAAGAAAGAGAGAGAGAGAGAGAGAGAGAGAGAATACCGAAATAAGGAGAAATAAGAGAAAAATAAGACCGATTACCAAAGGAATAGTAGACGCGCGAGAGGCCGAAGTCAGGCCAAAGCGAACGCAACCGAACGCGCCCGGGAAATAGACCAAAAAGTACCTCCTCTTCCTCATCTCTTCCCACCCTCCACACTCATTCATAACATCCATTCATAGACTTATATGGGGAGACGAAGAGTTGCTCTTTCCAAAAATGATCGTTTCGTTCGCATTGGAGCCATAGTAACGGCGCTAGGGCGAGTGAAATTGAGCGAATATTTCGGGATTATGCCCGCTGACCTTACCACCCGCTAAATAAGGGTTAAACACGGAATCGTACCAACAAACATGCCACAGGTCTGTTTACAGGCCTCTACTGCCTTACACATAATGAACAATTTATGGTCTAACATTTTGAATAATCTCAATCCTTGTCAACCTACCCTCAATGTTCTTGGAAATTACAAGGAAAATGACAATGAAAATAAGCACGACAAGACCAGTGAACAGTGGCAGAGGGTAGACGTACTCAGGGCGAACGAAATGCATGAACGACAACGTATCCATGGATGTGTTAATCAGTTCCAAAGTTTCAATCTCACGCGAAATTATCATGGGAAATGAAAAGTTTTTCGTAATGTTTACTTCAGACGGAATGCTAGCAAACAGAATATCCTGTTCCGTGAACGAAAGCATGTGAGTGAATGATGGGTAAAGAGTAAGATGTGACGAAACCAACAGACACGAGTCCCTTACATAAACTTGGCCAATACATGATTTATGAAAGGGTGCACGGTCCGGGCAAGTAATTAGTAGTTCTGAAGCATTCACAAAATAAAGAAAATTAGTATTAATTACGTGAACATGAACAAATGGGTGAAATTGAACCGGAGTGAAATTACAGTTATTCAGGATATCGGCATTGCCCATAATAGCCTGAACTCATTTGTTAGACCTCATTGGCAGTAAAGGAACGGCAGACGCTGGGCAAATAGTAAACAAGCCGAGGGCCGTGTGGCACAACGCATGAACAGTGGAGGAACTCAGTAACGAATAGTAATAATCAGTATACTTCCCTTTCGAAACTAGCAAATTCTCGGCAGGGAAATTAATAGTGAGCAAGGAATTATGAAATTTTACCGGAAAAGGTATAATTTCAGTCCAAGACAAAATCATGTCAGAAGCAAAAGGGATCAAAATAAGAAATTTACCGTGACTCATGTACACCTCGAGGAAAGGGTAATAAGACTCTAATTCTGAGTGACCCACCAAAGGTAACAAATCAAATTCCCTATTTGCCAATTTCAGTAACTTGTATAAGTCAGCCAAGGAAAGTAAGTCAGATGTCACTTGCCCGTTCTCCGCATGAACTAAAGCATGCATATAGCGCTCAAAATCCTTCCCCAAAATAGTAGATAAAATATGGAAAGTGTCAATACGAGTGGATATCATGACGAGCTCCTCAAAAAACGTTACGATACTCTCCAACGCATTTAGTGACCCTTGTACATTTATTAAGAAATGTATTCATATCATTAATGGTGTTCACCATGCTTTGCAAATTCATGTTGTTCGTAGACATAATCCTGTTCTGTTTCTCCAAATATATAGAAAGATCCTCAATTTTACTCTCAACAGATTGAAGGTCCTCCTCAGTAACGAGGCCAAACAAACCCCCAAGTAACTTACCACCTACGTTAATCAACTCCCGTTTACGGCGAGAGTGAGAGTCAGGTTCTGCATTACGAGAAACATGGTCTACCTCAGACTGCACAACAGACAATTTCCAGCGCATCAAATGAAATAAATCCACAGTCTGAGTATTAGAGTGCTTAGTCAAATCTTGAAGCTCGTCCAACATATCCCTCGTTCTAGTTACATCCTCCGAAACACTACCACATCCCTGTTTAATCTTAGTCAAATATGCCATATCCACGTAAGATCCTACCACATCGGAAACTATTACAACATTACCCTTAGGTCTCATAATCATCCCCGACCTAGTGAGATTGGTAGGATTGCCTGCGCTAGCGGCGACAGTGCATAGCTGTCCAGCCAACCATCCCAGTATCCAGAATACCAAGACGCACCCCACAATCCTTCCTACGACACCCATCTGAGGAACCAAACAAAACAAAAATATGACTAAAAATTTACATGTAAAATGAATCCAAATTCATTCCCAAACTGTCAACCCACCATTGAGCAACAAAATTACCACCCTCTTTAACAAAAGCAACATTACTCGATCTTAAATTATATTTATGAGCACCATTTGTCTTTTTAGGCCGTTTACGTCCCCTAACATTCCTCGGACTCATCGGTTTGTGGTCAACAGAAATATCTTGATAACCAGGTAAATTGTGTATAACACGTTTCAAATGATTCATATGAGCCCTTTTCTCAACGCCCTTTTCTAAGTGTTTTATAACAGTACTATTCCTGTCGACTAAAATTACGCGGTAAGGACCCTCGAAAACAGGTTGTAATTTATCTTTGGCGTAAAATTCCCTCAAATAAACAAGATCCCCTACAACAATATTAACATTCCTCTTACGTGTATTCGCTACGTCCATCATGTCTTCCTTTGATTTCGAAAGAGAACTGCGTAAAGTCTTATAAATAGACCGAAAATTATTCAAGTGATACAACACGTAATCATCGCAGTTATAAACAGGAGAATTAGACTGAACTAACGAATTATGCGGAAGTCTCTACCAAAAACAATAAAATAAGGCGAATCCGCAATTGAGGAATTTATCGAACAATTTAGTGTTGATTCTGCAAAGTGCAAAACTGAATCCCATGTTCTCGTATCACGATCTAATAATAAGCCGCGAAGAGCACGGATAAGAGATTGATTAGCGTGTTCCGCCAAGCCATTAGACTGGGGTGAATGAGGACAAACAGTAACATGATCTATATTATATTCATCGCATAGTTTCGTCATACTAGAATTACAAAATTCTGTACCATTATCAGTTATAATTGTATTAGGACAACCAAATTTATACACGACGTCCGCTAAAAATTTATTAGCGACCGATTTCGCCTCTTTATCCTACAACACTGATAACACGACATACCGTGAAAAGTGACAAATAGTGAGCATAATGTATTGACTTCCGGCGTCAGTCAGTGGAAGTTTCAATAAATCTATAGTAACCACATCGAAAGGATACGCCGGAATCGGATATTCCCCGATTTTCACTTCCGGGCTCAACTTAGGTTTAATAGTGGTACATGTAGAACAACAGTCAATATATCTATCTATATCCTTTTTCATCGTCCGCCAATAATAATTTCTCTGGGTTTGTGTCAAACACCGAAGCTTCCCCGGATGCCCAATTGTATCATGTCCATGTAAAATAGGCAATAAAGTACTAATTTGCGAATCTGGAATGACTAGTTGCATTATTACCCTGTCATTTAAATCCATCTTCCTGTACAAACACCCTTCATGCATTACAAAATTAGAATAATCAAAACCTGCTAAGTCGGGGTGACAAGGGACATTGCCGCTAAAATCACCCGATTCCAAAGCAAGAATGACTTGACCCCAATAACTATCTTTAAGCTGGTCTAACGCAATACTTTTACTGCACAATAGTGCGTTAACCGACACTAGAGCAACAGGATTCCTTGATAACGCATCGGCATCTGTGTTGAGCTTGCCTTCAACGTACAATAATGTAGGATTGTATGATGCTAATGTTAACTTCCACCTGGCACGTCTACCCGTGAGAAGTTTATCATCAAACAATTTTATTAGAGGCTTATGGTCTGTCCAAACAGTTACATCATAACCATATATTACCTCACGAAATATATTTAACGCCCAAATTAGCGCTGCACCTTCTAAATCGGTAACACAATAATTCTGTTCCGCAGGTTTTAAAGAACGGCTAGAGAATCCTAACGGCCGTAAGAGATTCCTAGCGTCATACTGCATAAGAACAGCTCCAAACCCAGTATATGATGCATCAGAATTAATATAGAAAGGTTTCTTAAAATCAGGGAAAGCAAGGGTCGGTCGAGATGTTAAACTCGCCTTTAATTCAGCAAAAGAACCCTCTTGTTCAACTCCCCACAAAAATTCAACGTCCTTCTTGAGTAAACTGTATAGAGGCTTCGCGATACTAGCGTAGTTCTTTATAAATGCCCTATAGTAGCCCGATAGGCCCAAAAATTGCCTTAACTGTTTTACGGTAGTGGGCGTAGGAAATTTAGTGATAGAATTTGTCAATTGAGCAGTGGTATTTACCCCGTCCGGAGTTAATTCATGCCCCCAAAATGACAGTTTCTTTTTAAAGAATTCACATTTACTGATTTTAATTTTTAATCCTGCCTCATTTAATTTAGAAAGTATATTTCTCAGTGCGATAAGATGTTCCTCTACCGTTCTTGAAAAAATTATAATATCGTCTATATACACATAAACATTGTGACCGATCAATCCTGCCAATACATTATTCATTAATCTCTGAAAAATTGCTGGTGAATTTTTAAGGCCCATGGGTAGACGTTTATATTCAAAGTACCGGAAGGAGAATTAAATGCTGTATATTGCCTTGATTCCGGTGATAACCCAATTTGATGAAACCCACTCGAAAGATCGAGGGTTGCAAAGACCTTGTTATTCGTACCCAAACTAGCAAGAATTTCCGGTATCGCCGGCATATGAAAATGATCGGTCTCCGTAATGGTATTAAGTTTTCTAAAGTCTACCACGACTCTAAACTCCCCCTTCGCCTTCTTCGGAACTAAGAAAAGAGGTGATCGCCAAAGTGACGTTGATGGTTGAATGACGTCCTGAGAAAGTAAATCTGAAACATGTTTATCAGTCAATTCTCGTTGACTGTGCGATAAGCGATACATAGGCAGGTAAACGGGCTTCTGATCCTTGTCACTCAACACAATTTTATGGTCCATAATGTCAGTAAACCCCATAGCGTCCACTTTCAAATGTACGGACTCATTAAATTCCCTCAATAACGCCTTAAGCGGACCCTGAGCCTCAGGAAAGTCGGTACCTTGTAAATCCTCGTAAATCTTACGCATTCTATCCTCCATACCAGGAGAGTTCCCTGTGCGCACTGAAGCCACGGGAAGAGAATTAATTTCTTCGAATTTACAAGGTACACAGGAAGCATTACATAACTTCGTATCCACATATAATTTCATTAAGCCATTTGTGGTATTTAAAATGAGAGTTTGGAAAACATTGGTGTCATCCACCTCATGTAACGCTTGAGCGAACGTAATACCCTTGATCGCTGAGGAATCGGGTAATAATACAATAGAATTTACTGTACTCTTAAGATTGTTCGCATAAACATTAACAACCTTCGCAGAATGCGGTTCAACAATAGTATTACAGTGAATGAGAATATCAGAATCCCCCATAGATTGTTCTAAATAATCATGCAGTTTAATCTCGACAGCGGGAAGAGCGGGGTTGGTAGTGTGGACGTGCCGGCATCTACCTCCCCCGATATTCCTACCAGATGTACGACGCTTCGCCTGAAAGGTTTTATCACTCTCCACAACGCCCTTACGTACACCCCTTGATACAAATTGTAAATTTTCTGGGAAGCTAGATGATGCCTCAATAAAAGTACCATCAATAGATACACCATTCATCTCTAGACTTAAAATAAATTTACGGGCCTTCATTGTCTTAAAACCCAACAGAAGGTCCGAAGAGATGTTTAAACCCTGAACAACGTACACTTTCTCCGTCATTAAATCCAAGTCCTCATGCAATGCTAACGGTAAGTATGTAACCCCCAATATTGAAATATTATCCCCTGAAACACTCTGAAGATTAACATCGGGGAATTCAAGTTTAAACGAATCATCATGATTCAATTTGTTAAAGACAGAGCTAGACATTAGGTTCACAGGAGAACCTGTATCAATTAAAACACTTATATCTGTATTGTTTACACATGACTTCAAAATGAACGAGTCAGGTGAATGCATAAGGGCACTTATCATTAACGTAGGACATTCCGGAGTTTGTGTACATTGATGTTTTACGTTACGTTTGCTTGGGAGTGATCGTAAGCTTCCCCCGACCTAGGGTGACTGGCTTTCCAATCGTCCAAATCTACCTTCACTTCCGGGCAAGTTCCGGTCCTGTGATCATTACACTTGCATCTGCGACAGAAGGGTTGCTTACCTGCCGTATATTCATATAGCTCCTTGGCCTTGATGTTACAATGAGGAACAATGTGACCCCGTCCCCCACAATAAAAACACATAACAATTCCTGTGTTGACCAGATGCGCCGCTAGCCATTATCGCAGGTCTCTGCGCGCCCTGACCGCCTCCGCCTGCGGCCCGCGGTCGACCACCATTCCCCTGATAACGAGGCGATTGATGGTTCCATGTTTGAGAGCTGTAACTCTGTCTACTCTGACTTACTTGTGCAGGTTTATGGAATTTGGGAAAATAACTGTTTGAGGAGAACTGCTGGGGATTTCTATGTGGTTGAGAGTTCTTATTTGGTTGACTCTGTTTAGGGAAATTCTGTTTAGGCCCAGGTTGAGCTGGGGAAACAGGTAGGGAATTCCTAACGGCAGCACATGAGAACTGAATTTGCTCGGTGGTTACACCGTTAGTATCACAAGACTTCCTAAGTTCCTTCGAGAATTTATTGAGAGACATTGTTGGAGGGAACTCGATACGTCGTGCGATCGGTTTCACGGTGTCTGGTAAAGCACTAACCAGCATAACATACCCCAGTAACTTGCTCAGCTGTCCTATTGTTATCTTACTGTCCTCAAACCAGGAGTGACGAACTAGATCCTGCGACATACAATTCGCGAACTGTGAACACTGCGCCAATAATGTATCTACTGACAGATTTTTCTTTTGCTTCAATAGCTGATCGGCGAAATCATGGAATTTCGCAAATTCCCCCTTAGCTGACGACCCAAACTTCTCTAGGAATTCTAGCCTGAACTCACCGTAAGTCTTAGCATGTATGAGGTCATCGCAATCCAAAAGGTACCCAGCTGGAGTATTCCCTTTGTCAATTTTCGAGCGAAAAATTTCAATTTTGGCCTTCTCCTATGTGATACCCTTTGCTGCAATTTCCGTCTCTACATCATCCAAAAAAAAAAAATATTTCTGTGTTCTTCCAACCCAGTGAAAAGTTTCACGGCCTGTCCATGGGTGACACTTAAATGAAAAGCCTGTGGTTCGTTACCCGACATAATGACATTATTTTCAGGAGGTGTGGGAATTACTATACTAGGCTCAAATCAAATGAAGGAACAACACAAGGAGATCCAGTGGCAATGGCAATGTACGCACTGGCACTATCAATTCTGCAGCAGAAAATAAAACATGAGGTAACCCGAGTGAAACAAGTGGCGTATGCAGATGACCTCACAGGTGCAGGAAAATTAGGGGATCTCAAAGAATGGTGGCGGAGAGTACAATCGGTAGGCGAAGTCATTGGGTACCATCCGAATGCTAGTAAATCTGTACTAATAGTGAAAGAAAACAAGTATGAAGAGGCGGTGCGGACTTTTGATGGGACAGGAGTGAAGATTACAAAGGAGGGTCAATGCCATTTGGGAGCAGTAATAGGCACAGAAGAATGCAAGAAAGACTATGTGCGAAAAAAGGTAGCGGAGTGGGTAAAGGAAGTGAAAACCCTGGCAGACATTGCGAAATCTGAACCACATGCTGCATATACTGCCTTCACATATGGTGTTAAGCACAGATGGACCTTTCTTATGAGAACAGTGCCTGGCATTAGACAGATGCTCCAACCGCTGGAAGAAGCAATCAGAGGAACATTCATACCGGGCTTAACAGAGATGGAAGGCGTCACGCAAGAGCTAAGAGATCTATTAGCTCTTCCGCCAAGGTTCGGAGGTATGGGGATCATAAATCCAGTGGAGGCGGCACCACATGAGTACCAAAATTCCCTTAAACTTACTACGTCTCTGACAGAAAAAATACGGGAGCAAAATGAAGATGATGAGGTGGACGAAGAGGAACAACGAAATGCAAGACAGGAAATTACAAAGAGCAGAGAAGAGAGACAGAAACATAGCCTAGAACAAATTGAGACCAGATGTAGTGAAGAACTGAAAATGAGAGTTGAGATTGCACAAAACACGGGGGCTTCAAATTGGCTCACATCATTACCAATAAAGGAGAAAGGCTTCAGCTTAAATAAACAAGAATTTAATGATGCCGTAGCCTTGAGGTATGGGTGGCCAGTTTCGAACCTGCCGCTGAAATGTGCATGCGGTGAAATAAACAACCCAGACCACTGTATGACCTGTAAGAAAGGAGGATTCATCTGTATCCGGCATGATGAAGTACGAGACATCACTGCACAAATGCTGGACAAGGTGTGCCATGATGTCAGAATCGAACCGGAACTTCTGCCTGTGGACGGACAGCGCTTGGCCCACAATACTGCAAATACTTCAAATGAAGCAAGAGTGGACGTAAGTGCTCGAGGTTTTTGGACGAGGGGACAACGGGCTTTTTTCGACATCAGAATCTTCAACCCAAGAGCACAAACATATCGTGAGTGAGGATACAAGGCGGCATACTTGAGAAACGAAAGTGAGAAAAAACGCGCTTATGAAGATTTTTTTTTGAACAGGGATCAAGGAAGCTTTACTCCTCTGGTCTTCTCATCGTCGGGAGGTATGGGACCTTCTGCAAGTGTCTTCTATGCCAGATTAGCTGAACAAATATCGGAGAAAAAGCGCCAGCATTGAAGCCAAGTCATAACTTGGATGAAATGCCGGCTCTCTTTCTCTCTTCTCAGGTCTGCACTCCCATGTCTCAGGGGTACAAGGTCCTCCCCGCTACAGAGGACAAGAGTGAGAGACTTGGACTTTGAAATGGTCGTGGCGGAGGGACGAATTGGGGAACAACTAGGTTGATTGTAGGGAGGTACTGGTACAATAAGATAAACTACAATGTAACTAGAATAAGATAGATTATACACCACTTTGTAACTGTCACCTTAATAAAAAAAAAAAAAAAAAAAAAACATGCTTACATTACTGAAATGTTTGTGGACATGCAGTAATGCAAGTAATGGTCACTCTTCTGTAAATCTAAAATGGCTTACTTAAGAATGGGAAAGGGTGGGACCTTCTATTTTTTTTTATTTTTTTTTTATTACTATACTAGGCAATGGTTCCACATAGGTGGGGGTCGTATCTCGGAAAGTCCCGCTTCTTAACACACTCTGATTAACATTTTGATACAAAGGTGGAGATCCCGTAAAAGCCGGATTTGCTTGAGATTCAATCTCTGAATAATGATTATCAAAATCACTCCAATAATCGTCCGAAAAATCGTCTCCGCTATCCTCAGCAATATCAGATAATTCGGGATCAACTGGATTGATAGCGGGAACCTTGGGCCTTTTTTTAAACAGTCGTTTTAATGACATGTGGAAAATTCACTTGATAAACTATTATAATATATAAAATCCTCCCATATATATAGTAAATAATTCCTGTAAATCCTCCCATATATATAGTAAATAATTCCTGTAAATCCTCCCATATATAGTAAATAATTCCTGTAAATCCTCCCATATATATAGTAAATAATTCCTGTAAATCCTCCCATATATATAGTAAATAATTCCTGTAAATCCTCCCATATATATAGTAAATAATTCCTGTAAATCCTCCCATATATATAGTAAATAATTCCTGTAAATCCTCCCATATATATAGTAAATAATTCCTGTAAATCCTCCCATATATATAGTAAATAATTCCTGTAAATCCTCCCATATATATAGTAAATAATTCCTGTAAATCCTCCCATATATATAGTAAATAATTCCTGTAAATCCTCCCATATATATAGTAAATAATTCCTGTAAATCCTCCCATATATATAGTAAATAATTCCTGTAAATCCTCCCATATATAGTAAATAATTCCTGTAAATCCTCCCATATATATAGTAAATAATTCCTGTAAATCCTCCCATATATATAGTAAATAATTCCTGTAAATCCTCCCATATATATAGTAAATAATTCCTGTAAATCCTCCCATATATATAGTAAATAATTCCTGTAAATCCTCCCATATATATAGTAAATAATTCCTGTAAAAAAAAAAAAACGCACAATAAATCTTGAATCTAAATACACCCTATTTTGCACAAATTAATTAATTAATTAAAAGGCAGTGATAAAAAAAATGAATACACAATTGAATGAATGTATTGAATTAAGATTGGTATAATTTTATGGATAGAAATATGCACTTAAGACCTCCAGTAACACGTTACCTCTTCAATGTCACGCCTGGCTGTATCGTATATCCTCACTCAAACCAAGGAAAGTCGATACAACTGCCTGCAGTGCCTCTGGGGTATGCTAGGCTGAAGAGAATTGTTGTGAGTTAGCCGCGGTGGAGCTTGGGTGGTTTTCAGTGCCGGCGACGTCCAGAATTCGGCCTCAAACCACTGTCAGTCAGAGTTGGTCCTCCTAAGTCAGGCCAATCACACCACACGTCGGTACCATATCCATGTAGACTCCTCCTCCGTCAGACAAAGTTGAGGATTCCCTGCTTCCGCCGCAAGAATATTTTGACGAATTTGCGACCAGCCCCGTAGTTGTGTGGGGGAGCGTTGCAGGCAGGGAGGGAAACTTGCCAGATGTACAAGTGTTTCAGCCCGCCGTGTGTGAATTTTATATATGTATACAGACTCCAGTGACTTGAATTAAATACTTTTAGTAGCTTTAGCGGTCAATTAATCGACACGTGAGTGTAGCCTCTGTTGTAACAAAAAAGGACCACACGCTGCCACCATATAAGCTTAAGAGAATAGGGTTAATAATGGTATCAATTCCCCTATATATATGCTGCCACCATCACAGGTTTACCCTGGGATTAATTAGATAACTCAAATGAATGTAAGATAAATGGTAAGGTTAGATAAATGAAACGAGAATAATTAAGAATAGTATAATAAAAGATATCTTAAGACTTATTCAGAAGTACACTAATATATTGATTGTATAAGTAAGAGAGAGAATAAGAGGAAGAAGTATGGTGTGACGGTGTGATTAGACTCCAGTTTTCACCTCATATTTTCCACATAATGGGCCATCCAGCAAGTACTCTACCTGTCACATAGGTGCATGAATACCTAGTGTTCACACTCTGATAAAGAACATAGCAGTTTCTTAATGGAGTGTGTGAATTTACTCTAAATAAAGTGCCTCGAAAAGTGATCACAACAACATGGCTCCCGAAGAGACAATCTCAAGCCAGGGACCAACTCACCCCTCCCAAGATGGACTTATTATCGATGAGCTACTATGTTTCCTGACTAATAAATCCAATTTTCTGAGTACTGACGTGTTAACAAAATTGTGTGTTGAAGCTATGATGAGGAAGTGATTGTGTCCTCCAAGAATAGACTGTTTGAACTGTGTGCTGACGACAATAGTGACCGGAACAGGAAAAGACAGGGTCCCAACAAAAATAGTGAGAATATTAAAGACATAATTAAGCTGATTCTGGAAAAAGGTAATAATATACCCACATTTGTTGCCCATAACCTTGGTAAACTCCCACCCATCCAATTTGATCATGTTGACGTTACTGTGCTCCTTAGTGAGATCAAGAAAACCCAGTCAGAAGTTGCTAATCTGAGAAAGTGTTCCTCAGTCCAAAATGACTGTATAAAGGACTTATTGAGTGCAACTGGTGATCTGAGTAGTAGAGTGCTAGTGATTGAGGACTACAGCCAATCCCAAGGAAATTTAATATCTTCAGGTGGCTTTCCCTCAAATAGGCCTAGGCCTACTGCATCTGTAAATTACACTAATCCAGAGCCTATAAATACCACACCTGCAGTGTCCACTACCAGCCGCACTACATCAGATAGCGCCCCCTCCACTACACAGGAGACCACGGCTACATCCACAACTGTCCACGACACAACGATCAGAACCGACGGCGACGAGACAACCCGAGGGAGGCCTAACTCCGTTGAAACCTTTGCCACAGGGGAAATTACTGATGCCACCACCAGCTGCTCCACACCAGGTGCCGGTGGCGCCTCCTCCATCACACAGGAAGCCACAGCCATAATGAGTAAAACCAACTAGACAACCCGAGGTAGGCCTAACATCAACGTAACTTCTGCCACTGAGGAAATTAATGAAGTCAACGCTGCAGTGAGGAGCGTCGGAAGCGGTACACCCGCTATAATGAGTATAGCAACACCTGGGGCCTATAATGTAGCTGTACGTACAGGCAACGCACAAGGCATCACTACAACACCCGCGACGGGAAGGAGCTCGACGACAACCCCTATCGACAGGATCACAACGCCTCCACCCTCAGGTGATGATAAGGGGGAGGGTACTGTTCAAGGACAATGGTTTAGGGTACATTCCACCAAAGGTAAAACTCATCACATACCTGAGGGGGAACAGAGGCTGAATTGAGGTACCGGTACTGGTACCACAAACAATGTTAGGAATTCTATGGCTGTGCAAATTCAACCTAGGAACTTTAAGCATCAGGGGATTAAGGGTAAAAATAAAAGTACAGGGATAAGTACAGTTAAAAAAGTGAAAAGATCACGCATAGCCAAAGTATTCGCGACAGGTTTTAAGCCAGGAGTGACGGCATCCGACTTGAAAGAATATCTCTCCAATAAACTCAGTCTTAGTATGGATGTTGAACCAATTATTCCCTGGTCTGATAGGCACACATATATTTCATTCAGAATAAACTGTGAGTGTCCAAATCCCGAGGTGTTTATGGATGAAGAACTTTGGCCAGAGGAAGCATCGGTGTACTGGTGGAGAGAACGTAGGGCACAGGTACCGGTACCGGTACCAACAAATGAGGACTCTATAACTACGGTAACCCACCCTCCCAACAACTCTTAATCATGGATATAAAGTCTACTTCATCTCCCAACAATTTGCGTATTGCTACTTATAACTGTAGGGGGCTCCCTAAAAACAACAGAGGGCTTCTCCTACGCCCTGATGTAGTAGACGTATTTAATACCAGTGATATTGTGTGCCTGCAGGAGACTTGGTATTTTAAACAGGATTTGGGTAACCTCAGTACTATCTGTGATAATTTTCATGGGTTTGGGGTCTCGACAACCGATGCTATGGATGGTCTAGTAGCAGGTCACCCACCGGGAGGAGTAGCTATTTTGTGGAGGGACTCTTTAGACAGCCGGGTTAAACCACTTGTAACAAATTTACCATGGTGTACAGGTATAGAAATAGAAGATATCCAACGGAAAGTAGTTATTCTTAGTGTGTACTTGCCCTACCAATGTAATGAAAATGAAGAACAATACCTGGAATGCCTTGTAGAGCTAAGTGCTCTTTTACAAGAACTAAATACTACCTGCTACTCTGTAATAGGGGACTGGAATGCTAATCTGAAGGACATGAGTAACTCTCTGTTTGCTAGTCATATGACTAACTTCTGTGGTGAGCATGATCTAATTATCTCTTCTCAGCTCATGCTCCCTCATAGTAGTTACACATGTGTCAGTGCAGCATGGGGCTCAACGTCTTGGCTAGATCATACCGTAACTAGTGCTGATTTCCATGATATGATAACAAATATGGAAATTCAGTATACTGTACATATACAGATGAAGATCATATCCCATTGACCTTAACAGCTAGTTTGGAAAGAGCGCCAGAATTAACCCAGTCAAACAATAGTGTAAATCCAAAACTGCCATGGGGCAGGCTTGACGAGGAGGAGTGTGAGCAATTTTGCACTTTAACACACACTCTCCTTTCTGAGCTTGATCCTGGCAGTGAGGATGCCATTACCTGTGAAGACCCCAATTGTGTTAATGCTAGTCATCGAGAAGAGGTCAGCAAGCTGTACAATAATATTATATCTTGTCTTACTAAGGCTAGTGACATAGTATTTCACAAGCATAACAAAAATTACTCTTTTAACAAACCTGGGTGGAATGCCCATGTTTCAGAACTATACCAGGCATCCCGAGATGCTCGTAGTGTATGGCTGGATCATAACAAACCGAGACAGGGACCCATTTTTGACATGTTCACCAAACTAAAGGCTAGATGCAAGTATGCAATCAGATATATAAAAAACAATGAAAATGTATTAAGAAGAGAAGCATTGGCCAAAAACTTTGCTAGCAAAGACACATTGGCCTTCTGGAAGGATATTAAAAAAATGCATAATAGCTGCACACCTCTACCCGTTAGTGTAGATGGGATCTCTGGTACTAATAACATAGCCAATCTTTGGAAAACACATTACCAAACTTTGTTTAACTCTGTTGGGCACCAAGGAAATACCATTGCTGCTACAACAGAGTGTAACAAAGAAGAAAAATATGACACAATTAAAGTTACAAGTGAAGAAATCAAGGCTGCAATAAGTAGGCTAGATGCTAACAAATCCTGTGGTTTTGATGGTATATATGCTGAACATTTGAAGTACTCCTCCACTCTCCTCTTGGAGAAACTCAGCAGTTGCTTTACCAGCTTTCTAATCCATGGTTTCCTACCAGAATCTATGATGTCCGTTACCTTGATACCAGTAATTAAAGACAAGGCTGGCAAAATTACATCAAAAGACAACTATAGACCTATTGCCCTTGCCAGTATTGTAAGTAAGATACTAGAGTTAATCATTTTAGACAGAATCTCAGTGTATATCTCAACTAATAGTAATCAATTTGGTATTAAAAATAATCATGGTACGGACCAGTGCATCTACACTCTGAAGGAGCTAGTGGATGGGTACATCAAAATGAACAGCTCTATTTTTGCATGCTTTCTTGATGCTAGTAAGGCATTTGACAGAGTCTGCCACAATATCCTGTTTGATAAATTAGCAACAAGGGGAGTGCCATCCTATATACTGAGAATCTTGAAGTACTGGTACGCCAATCAAACATTTAATGTAAGATGGGGTAACATTATTTCGGATTCCTTTACAGTAACCAATGGAGTGAGACAGGGTAGTATTCTCTCACCTTACTTATTCAATGTATATATGGATGAATTAAGTGATAAATTGAATAAAGAGCAGATTGGATGTTATGGTGGGAATAAAATCATCAACCATCTCATGTATGCTGATGATCTGGTCATTATTGCACCGTCTTCTGCGGGTCTGAGCAAACTTCTTGAAATATGTGAATCTTTTGGTAGTAAACATTGTGTTAAATTCAACACACTGAAAAGTGCTGTTCTTATATGTAGATCAAAATTACTGTATAAAAGTAAACTGCCAAATTTCTCACTCAATAATCAAATTATTCAAGAAGTAAACAAAATAAAATACCTGGGACACATTATCTCAAACGATTGCTCAGATGATGCAGATATCGGCCGTCAGCGCAGACAGCTATATTTACGTGGTAACACCATCTTGAGAAAATTCCACATGTGTAATTGGGAAACTAAAGTCACTTTGTTCCGGACATATTGTTCCTCTATGTACACGGCCCATTTGTGGTGGAAGTATAAGAGAGCCACCATAAATGGTCTGTGTACATCCTATCATAATATACTCAAGATGTTCATTGGTCTCTCTAAATATGAAAGCACTAGTATGGTGTGCACACTGTTGGATGTGCAGTGCTGTCGGGCTGTCATCAGGAGACTGGTGTACAGCTTTTCGCAGCGACTGCAATCCTCCAGTAACACGCTGATTGTAGCTCTTTGGTCTAGTGATCATATCTATGAATCCCGTATTATATCTCACTGGCAGAAGCTGCTGCACACATAGTATGTAATGTAATATGTAGGTCTAATTGAACTATGAGCAATGATCTGTGCAATAGGTGTTAACCAACATTGAGCAATAGCCTTAGTTAGCCTATCTGTGTTATATTGTGACACAATGTGATATGTGCTCTATTCTGTAAATAGGCCTACTGTATATTTTATTTTATTGTTTCTTTATTAATATATCTTTGTGTATATTATCTGTGCTCTCACGAGAAGTGTATGTGATATGGACCATTAGGTCGTACTGTATTTATACTGTATTTATCTTATGTGTCTGGAATAAAGAATTATTATTATTATTATTATATTATTCGTATCAGTACGATTAATTCAAGTATGTTATATAGTCTGGTTATCACACACGGAGCTAACCTCTGACCCTTCGATGAGCGAGCCGGGGTCTCTCTTGTTTCTCCCTCGCTCTCTGGATACCCACCTTATATTATGTTGGGTTACGCCCCTCTTTATGACGTAAAACCAC
This sequence comes from Paralithodes platypus, assembly GCA_032716605.1. Taxonomy (NCBI): domain Eukaryota; kingdom Metazoa; phylum Arthropoda; class Malacostraca; order Decapoda; family Lithodidae; genus Paralithodes; species Paralithodes platypus. The sequence goes on along the minus strand of CM064514.1, from coordinate 8,987,816 downwards.
TCATTATCATTCACGTGTACTTCACGACCAATCCTAGTACCTGTCAATAATGACGTCATAAGGTGTGGCTTCCAACGTGACCTGTTCTGGGTAACTTTCCATCAGAGCGGTCACGTGTAACCAACTCTATTGTGAGATCTCGGGAATGCTGACTAGAAGCTGACGTCTACTTAAACCTCAGATTCTAGGCGCCCAGTACCACTTGCCTCCATCATAATACAGTCGGTGTAAGAAATATTATGTTTACTAATATGAGTAGTTGTATAAAGGTTATAATAGTGAGATATACTTTAAATATGTATTCTAGTGTTTACTAATATGAGTAGTTGTATAAAGGTTATAATAGTGAGATATACTTTAAATATGTATTCTAGTGTTTACTAATATGAGTAGTTGTATAAAGGTTATAATAGTGAGATATACTTTAAATATGTATTCTAGTGTTTACTAATATGAGTAGTTGTATAAAGGTTATAATAGTGAGATATACTTTAAATATGTATTCTAGTGTTTACTAATATGAGTAGTTGTATTAAGGTTATAATAGTGAGATATACTTTAATTAGGCTATGTATTCTAGTGTTTAAGTAATTCATGGAGTAATAGTTGGATATATTGGAGTATCTAACATATATATATATATATATAGGGGAGGTGTGGTGGAGTGGTCTTGCCACTGGCCTGGTAATCCAAAGGTCCCGGGTTCAAATCCCGATGTATCAATGGGAAGATATTATTGGGATGGAATTTGTGCTGTACCTGGTATCAGTGCATTACCACAAGCCCACCGAAACGTCAATAAAATACCCTCATTGTTCCCTGATTAAATAGCACTGTATGAATATTCCCATATTCAAATATGTTATAGGGGTGCAATGCCTGGTGAGTTATCTGCTCAACAGGTGGCGTTGTGTGTGTGTAAGTGTGAGAGTCCGAGTGTAGGGGGTGAGACAGTGAAGCACGGGAACGAGGTGGCTTCAGAGATGGGGTCGTTTCGGGCCATGAGTGAGCACCGTGCCTCATGTGAAGGCAAGATGGCAGGTGCTCGTTGTACTCTACGTGCTTCACATGTCTCACTCCCTAGACTGGAACAAGACCTCACGGGCTTCACTGTCCATTGTACAGCGGTGAATGTTAAGGCTCTCAGCCTATGCCCGAGAGGAAGTAAGTTGGAATATAGAAAAGAAAAAAAAAATATATATATATATATACAGTATATATATATTTATATATATATTTATACATATATACTGTATATATACAGTATTTATATATATATATATATATATATATATATATATTTTTTTTTCTTTAATACATACGAGGTTGAAAGAAATGGCAATTTCTGCGTTGGAAATTTTATTATTCAAAGTTTCCAGGTCTCTGATGAGTTTTCGCTGGGTGGCAGGAAGTAGATGAAGGAGATGAGCAAAATTCATGATGGTACAGGGTTACATAAATGTACATGATGATACAGGATATACGACGCGTTTCACTGGACAACCAGCATTATCAAGTAAGGAAGGAATGATATAAAAGGTAAACAGGAAGGGTATATAGAGGGTGGAGGATCAGAGGAGGCGGAAAGCAGGGGGCAAAAGTCTGCTATTGGTGGAAGCGTAAACTAGGAGAGAGAAGGGGTTAACCGCTTCACGCATGCGCACTGGATGCGGGATGGTGGTCAGTAGGTGGGGTCGAAGCTGATTGGCTGCGTGTCGAGGGGCGTGGCCTAAGTTGTGTGGCGCCTGCAGAAGACGAAGCTGAAGGAGGTAGCGCGGGGGGCTGCGTCAGCCAGGGGCTACGCAGCCCCCCGCGCTACCTCCTTCAGCTTCGTCTTCTGCAGGCGCCACACAACTTAGGCCACGCCCCTCGACACGCAGCCAATCAGCTTCGACCCCACCTACTGACCACCATCCCGCATCCAGTGCGCATGCGTGAAGCGGTTAACCCCTTCTCTCTCCTAGTTTACGCTTCCACCAATAGCAGACTTTTGCCCCCTGCTTTCCGCCTCCTCTGATCCTCCACCCTCTATATATACCCTTCCTGTTTACCTTTTATATCATTCCTTCCTTACTTGATAATGCTGGTTGTCCAGTGAAACGCGTCGTATATCCTGTATCATCATGTACATTTATGTAACCTGTACCATCATGAATTTTGCTCATCTCCTTCATCTACTTCCTGCCACCCAGCGAAAACTCATCAGAGACCTGGAAACTTTGAATAATAAAATTTCCAACGCAGAAATTGCCATTTCTTTCAACCTCGTATGTATTAAAGAAAATTTATTACCTGGCTTTACTAACATATATATATATATATATATATATTATATCTATATGTTGGTAAAGCCAGGTAATAAATTTTCTTTAATACATACGAGGTTGAAAGAAATGGCAATTTCTGCATTGGAAATTTTATTATTCAAAGTTTCCAGGTCTCTGATGAGTTTTTGCTGGGTGGCAGGAAGTAGATGAAGGAGATGAGCAAAATTCATGGTGGTACAGGGTTACATAAATGTACATGATGATACAGGATATACGACGTGTTTCACTGGACAACCAGCATTATCAAGTAAGGAAGGAATGATATAAAAGGTAAACAGGGAGGGTATATATAGAGGGTGGAGGATCAGAGGAGGCGGAAAACAGGGGGCAAAAGTCTTCTATTGGTGGAAGGGTTAACTAGGAGAGAGAAAGGGGGTAACCGCTTCACGCATGCGCACTGGATGCGGGATGGTGGTCAGTAGGTGGGGTCGAAGCTGATTGGCTGCGTGTCGAGGGGCGTGGCCTAAGTTGTGTGGCGCCTGCAGAAGACGAAGCTGAAGGAGGTAGCGCGGGGGGCTGCGTCAAGGGCACCAGGGGGCGAGGAGGGGTGTTAGGTCCTGTAGGGTAGTGCCTTTTGGCAGAAGGAAGGATCTGAAGGTCCAGAGTTTGGTTGTTGATGTTGGGATGTAAGGCTTGGATATATAAAGCTTCGAGTATAGGTAATCTCCTTGGGTCACTTTCTTTATCGAGTATGGTGGTGTGTTTCTCTAACTCGTTGCGTGTGAGGTGAGGGTGGTTAGGGGTGAGATAGTGGTCTTTGATGGCTCCAGCCTGAAGGTGAAGAGTTAACCGACGTGAAAGACGAGTCTGCGTCATAGCAATATAGGAATGAGGTCCACAGTCCTCATAATTACAGGTATGTTGGTAAATGACGTGATCGTCGGTCATCGGGCTCTTTATCTTGGTGGAGGCTGGTTTGTTGCGGAGAACGAGGTTGGAGGTCTTGGGGTATTGTAATAAATTATTAATTTGATTTTGTTTTCCGGGTTGGTTGGGTGGACATGCTTGGAGATTATTTCTTTTAAGACGGCCTCGTCATTTTTGTGTTCAGAGGACATGTAATTGCGGTAGAAGATCATCCTCGTAGCTCTGAACGACCATGGGTTCAAAACCACCGTCTACATTAAACCAACTAACACAGGACAATGCCTCAACGGCGATAGTGAATGCCCCCGCCGTTATCTTCTATCCTCCATCTCCGCCTATGTTAGGAGAGCCCTCACGCACTGCTCTACCTGGGCCGACACCCACCAGGAACTAGAAAGACTATCCCAAGTTTTAGTAAATAACGGATACTCCAACTCCGACATCTCCAGCACCATCAACCACCATCTTGAAAAATGGTACACCCAAAGCCCTCCCAACATTGACCCCCCCAATGAAATTAAGATCTTCTACCGCAATTACATGTCCTCTGAACACAAAAATGACGAGGCCGTCTTAAAAGAAATAATCTCCAAGCATGTCCACCCAACCAACCCGGAAAACAAAATCAAATTAATAATTTATTACAAATCCCCCAAGACCTCCAACCTCGTTCTCCGCAACAAACCAGCCTCCACCAAGATAAAGAGCCCGATGACCGACGATCACGTCATTTACCAACATACCTGTAATTATGAGGACTGTGGACCTCATTCCTATATTGCTATGACGCAGACTCGTCTTTCACGTCAGTTAACTCTTCACCTTCAGGCTGGAGCCATCAAAGACCACTATCTAACCCCTAACCACCCTCACCTCACATGCAACGAGTTAGAGAAACACACCACCATACTCGATAAAGAAAGTGACCCAAGGAGATTACCTATACTCGAAGCTTTATATATCCAAGCCTTACATCCCAACATCAACAACCAAACTCTGGACCTTCAGATCCTTCCTTCTGCCAAAAGGCACTACCCTACAGGACCTAACACCCCTCCTCGCCCCCCGGTGCCCTTGACGCAGCCCCCCGCGCTACCTCCTTCAGCTTCGTCTTCTGCAGGCGCCACACAACTTAGGCCACGCCCCTCGACACGCAGCCAATCAGCTTCGACCCCACCTACTGACCACCATCCCGCATCCAGTGCGCATGCGTGAAGCGGTTACCCCCTTTCTCTCTCCTAGTTAACCCTTCCACCAATAGCAGACTTTTGCCCCCTGTTTTCCGCCTCCTCTGATCCTCCACCCTCTATATATACCCTCCCTGTTTACCTTTTATATCATTCCTTCCTTACTTGATAATGCTGGTTGTCCAGTGAAACGCGTCGTATATCCTGTATCTTCATGTACTTTAATGTAACCCTGTACCACCATGAATTTTGCTCATCTCCTTCATCTACTTCCTGCCACCCAGCGAAAACTCATCAGAGACCTGGAAACTTTGAATAATAAAATTTCCAACGCAGAAATTGCCATTTCTTTCAACCTCGTATGTATTAAAGAAAATATATATATATATATATATATATATATATATATATATATATATATATATATATATATATATATATATAATATATATATATATATATATATATATATATATATATATATATATATATATATATATATATATATATATATATATATACTCTATATATATATATATATATATATGCTTATGCTTAATATCCTAATCTCTTCTAAAGATGTACTTTCTACCCTCTCTTTGCTTAATACTAAGAAGGCGTATGGTCCGGACAGTGTTCCTCCTGTTGTACTTAAAAACTGTGCTTCCGTGCTGACCCCCTGCCTAGGCAAACTCAACCCTCCAACTATCGTCCAATTGCTCTCATCTCTTGTATCTCTAAAGTTTTTGAAACTATTCTTGCCTCCAAATTTCTTAAGCATTTCTCTTCTCTTAATCTGCTCTCAGACCTTCAGTATGGCTTCCTTTAAGGTCGCTCTACTGGTGATCTTCTTTCATATCTTACTAACTCTTGGTCATCCAACTTTCGGGACTTCGGTGAGACTTTTTCTGTTTCACTAGACATATCGAAGGCCTTCGATAGAGTCTGGCACAAATCTTTATTTCCAAACTGCCCTCCTTCTGTTTCTGTCCCTCCATCTGTGCCTTTGTCTCTAATTTCCTCTCCGGCCGTTCCATAGCTGCGGTTGTGGACGGCCATCGCTTATTTCCTCATCCTATCAACTCCGGTGTTCCTCAGGGTTCTGTCCTATCTCCTATTCTCTTTCTAATTTTCATAAATGATCTTCTCAACTGTACATCTAGTCCCATCCATTCATATACAGATGACTCTAACTTACACCACTCAATTAGTTTTCCAGAACGCCCCAGCCAGCTGTCCCTCAAAAGCAAACGTAATGAAGCCATAAAATACTTATCTTCTGATCTACCTACTATTTCCAATTGGGGTAGAGAAAACCTTGTTGCATTTAATGCTTCCAAAACTCAATTTATCCATCTTAATACCCGTCAGGAACCTCCAGAGGACTATCCCTTATTCTTCAACAATACAAGAATCAACCCTTCATCTTCTCTCAATGTTCTCGGTGTCTCTTTTTCCTCTGCTCTCACTTGGAAAGACCATATTACCAGTCTCGCTAAGGCAGCCTCCCAGAAGCTGGGTGTGCTCAACCGCCTCAAGGGATTCTTTGCCCCTGCGCAGCTTCTTGCTCTGCACAGTGCATCCTTGTATTGAGTATTGTTCACATGTGTGGGGAGGATCCTCTCACACCGCACTCCTAGAGAAAGTAGAAAGGAAAGCCTTTCGTATCATTAACTTTCGTCCACTCACCAACTCTCTGCAATCTCTCTCTCTTCGCCGCAATGTTGCATCTCTCCCGCTATTCTATCGCTACTACTATAATCGGTGTTCCTCGCAGCTTTCACAGTGTATATACCACCTACTCTACGTAGGGTATGTAGTACCCGCCTTGCAACACAATCCCACCCCTACTCTGTGCAGCTCTCCAACCCAACAGTGAAATGCTATTCTCAGACTTTCTTCTATTCAACTGCTGAGCTCTGGAAATCTCTCCCAGAATCAGTCTTTCCCTTTTCCTATGACTTAAATTGCTTCAAACTCTGTGTGTCCAGACATTTTAGCTCGAACGTTCCTTGATTTTGGCCTTGTCACTCTTTCAAACCTAGGGGAGGCACTCGCTGCAGACAGTTATGCCTTTTGTCTCCCTCATTTACATAGAAAAATAAAAAATATATATGTATATATAGTATATATACTGTATATATATATATATATATATATATATATATATATATATATATATATATATATATATATATATACTAGGTCAATGTAATAAATATTATTAAAGACAAGGAATATGGTAAGTATAGGGGAAGATGGAATTGGGTCCACAGCAAATCTCCCCAAGGTCGGGATCTTGACCACAGGCCTAATTTCAGCCAATAAGGAAGTTCAAGTTGAGCATATCAAAATTTAGCGGAAATACAAAATTGTGTGGGTTTGTCATGGACAACAATATATTGAATTTGAATTCATATACTTCTATGTGTAATTTAGCTCGTATTTCTATTCGTACTTCAGAAGATCGAGGATAATGCCCTAACACATCAGAGTACTTTGAACAGGGAAGCATTACTAGACAATACACTGGATCAGTACACCAGGAGGGACAATATACTAGACAATACACTGGATCAGTACACCAGGAGGGACAATATACTAGACAATACACTGGATCAGTACACCAGGAGGGACAATATACTAGACAATACACTGGCTCAGTACACCAGGAGGGACAATATACTAGACAATACACTGGATCAGTACACCAGGAGGGACAATATATTAGACAATACACTGGATCAGTACACCAGGAGGGACAATATGCTAGACAATACACTGGATCAGTACACCAGGAGGGACAATATACTAGACAATACACTGGATCAGTACACCAGGAGGGACAATATACTAGACAATACACTGGATCAGTACACCAGGAGGGACAATATATTAGACAATACACTGGATCAGTACACCAGGAGGGACAATATGCTAGACAATACACTGGATCAGTACACCAGGAGGGACAATATACTAGACAATACACTGGATCAGTACACCAGGAGGGACAATATACTAGACAATACACTGGATCAGTACACCAGGAGGGACAATATACTAGACAATACACTGGATCAGTACACCAGGAGGGACAATATACTAGACAATACACTGGATCAGTACACCAGGAGGGACAATATATTAGACAATACACTGGATCAGTACACCAGGAGGGACAATATGCTAGACAATACACTGGATCAGTACACCAGGAGGGACAATATACTAGACAATACACTGGATCAGTACACCAGGAGGGACAATATACTAGACAATACACTGGATCAGTACACCAGGAGGGACAATATACTAGACAATACACTGGATCAGTACACCAGGAGGGACAATATATTAGACAATACACTGGATCAGTACACCAGGAGGGACAATATGCTAGACAATACACTGGATCAGTACACCAGGAGGGACAATATACTAGACAATACACTGGATCAGTACACCAGGAGGGACAATATACTAGACAATACACTGGATCAGTACACCAGGAGGGACAATATACTAGACAATACACTGGCTCAGTACACCAGGAGGGACAATATATTAGACAATACACTGGATCAGTACACCAGGAGGGACAATATGCTAGACAATACACTGGATCAGTACACCAGGAGGGACAATATACTAGACAATACACTGGATCAGTACACCAGGAGGGACAATATATTAGACAATACACTGGATCAGTACACCAGGAGGGACAATATACTAGACAATACACTGGCTCAGTACACCAGGAGGGACAATATACTAGACAATACACTGGATCAGTACACCAGGAGGGACAATATCAGAATCTTGGGCTTAGAGGGAGAATCTGGTGAGGAAAGAACCGACAGAGGAAACAATAGGAGTGGCACACAATTTGGGAGTAGGCTAGAGCTGCGGCCTCAGGAAATGTCCGTGTGCCACAGAATTGGGAAATTTGACGATGGTAAAACCCGGTCAGGGCTATGAAGATTTACTCACAAAAAGAGAAAACAGGACATAATGCGCCTCCCCCTCCCCTCCCCTCTAGCTAAATGTTTACACTTTTCGATAAAGAAGTGCCTCGGCTGAAAGCCGACTTTTTCTAAGCTCTCCCAGAAAGAAAAAAATCGACCTTATTATTGCCAAACTAATTAGGTGAACTGTCTTTAAATCTCCAAACTAATGGAGCAAAACAAGATAGATCTATACAGATCTCCCTTGGACCAAATAGCTTTAGCACTTTTACCTTGTACTATAAGTTATGAAAACTAACCATTAACAGAAATATGATTAGTATATGTATATTCTATACAGGTAAAGCAAGAAAGAGTAACTATAATTTCACCTATAATATCAGGCACCTCGATACTGCTGACTAACCCCTTTATTACCGGTCACGTCCTTTTATGGTATTTTGGCTACTGATAAACCTATTATTCAGTTTAGGAAAAAATTCTAGCAACAAAAAGACTACAGAATATCTCGACCAACCCATTAAAAGACTACAGAATATCTCGACCAACCCATTAAAGACTACAGAATATCTCGACCAACCCATTAACCCGGCAAGCGCGATAGGCCTCACGGAAGGCTTCCTATAGGGAACGCGATAGGCCTCACGGAAGCAAGACCATAAAAAAAGCCTTCCAAAAAAAAAAAGGGCCTATCAAAACAAAGGAATTTGTCTCTAGGTGAGATAATTCCCCTCTAGTACTCATCCATGTGTTTCTCACCCCCCCTCCTTCCCCACCTTATTCCCCCCTCCCCCCCCCCCCTCCTCATTAATCACCTATTTTTCCTCTTATTATCATCATTTATCGGTTATTTTTCTCTCCCGCGATAATGTAGCATAAGGGGGTTGCATAAATGATCGTTATGTAACACCCAGACACTGGCACACACCGCCCCGCTCGCCTCAGTTGACTCCCAGACAGCGAGAGAGGAGGGTTGCCTGTGGCTCTCTCTCGCCTGAGATTATGACCGGGTGGCCAATATCTTCGTTTTTCACCACCCAAATGCTTTTCCAACTTATTTTAGCACTCTTGAAGGTTCATATATACATCATATATGTAAAATAAAAGCATACCGAAAACAAATAATGCTCTATATTGTAAATATAACGAATTCTGTCAGAATCCAAGGCTAGCAATGCACAAATAACTACCCTAGCCCCTAGGTCTATATCGTGCTTGTCAGGTTAAAAGACTACAGAATATCTCGACCAACCCATAAAAGACTACAGAATATCTCGACCAACCCATTAAAGACTACAGAATATCTCGACCAACCCATTAAAAGACTACAGAATATCTCGACCAACCCATTTAAATACCGCAGATCCTTCCTATCTATCTATCCATCTATCTATTGCCAGACGCCTTACTCCCCTTAATGAAGGTGGCCATACACAGAAGGCCCCCAAGCGGACCTATTCCCTGTAAGATGGACAACCCGAGCCAGTTTACTGAAGGACTTATAGGATTGACCACTCAATTTAGGATCCATCCGACTCTGAGGCCCTCTATGTATCTTGTTAGCACTATTTTTCTACAGTGGTGTTCGGCTAGTCCATCCACTGACCTGCCTCACACTTAGATAAGCAGTACGGATTTGTATCAGATTTACTCCCCTAGACAGGTTGCCGACCAAGGCTGACGAGTCCCATCCACCCGGATTTTGATAAGGTTGTCTCCCCTAGATGGGTTGCCGACCAAGGCTAACGAGTCCCATCCACCCGGAAGATCCTTCCTAAGCTGCATAAAATCGTTCAAATGTAACTAGATAAAATATAAACTACATCCCCGGTACTCAAAGGGTGAATAATTCTTATATATTGGCACCATATTCAAGTATAACGGGAAATTAGATCTGTGTTGTACAGAACATTATTTTGTAAAACCAAGGCAATAAAGAAATGTTTGGTGTTATTATGAAATGTAGGAACATAGGCTTACCAATATATTTGCAGTTGGACCTGTTTGATAAAATGATATTACCAGTAATAAATTATGATTCTGGAGTTTGTTAATATAAGAATATTGATATACTGGAAAGACTGCATTTAAAGGGGGAAGGGTTTATTATTGCTCGATTTATTCATATTTTTGTTCATGTTTTGATTATATATATTTGTCTTCCCTAGACCTCCATCAAATACACATAAATACCCCCCCCACCCTCCAAGATCCCCCTTCTAGATCACTTTTATATTTGTTTCGGTAGAAAAATGTCCGAGCCGAGCCGAATGCCAGTTCCCCCTAAATAATGGGCTTGCTATCGCTCGCCAGGAAAAAAATCGACACCAAAATAGCACGAAAGGTTTAATGTTGACAACAAAATGGGGCGAAAGGTTTGAAAATCGCCAAACTAATGGGACGAACGTCTTAAAATTCTGAAAACTAATTGGGCCAAACATGAGGGAGAAGGAGGTCCAGAAAAAACAATGAATGTAATGCCCTCAAAAATATCCCGCAACCCCAATAATGTACTACCCAAGTTGACGTCAGGTATAGTGTAAAATAGTCGTGGATGGGAAGTCCAATAAACTTATCACGTGAATCACCACGAGACTATCACCTGGTTCTTACAAATCGGACTAAGGTTACTATACTTTTGTACGTCCGTGGTAGTACAGTGGGTTAGCGCGCGGGCCTGGTTGACCTATGGGGGTCATGGTCACTAACCAGGGTTCGAACCCCACCCAAGGCATCTCAAAACCTGTGGGTTTTTAGGAGGGTTAAACTCCCTTCAGAGGTTCGAGCCCCGCGCCAGGCACCAGGAAAGGTTGACCCTAAGTGGGCCTGGGGAGTTGTCAGGACAGAAAAATTCCCTTCACACCCAGCATAACATTGGCGGCAGCGGTGGTTCTTGATTCGGATAAAAGGTTGCATTACATTGCAAGTTTGGAACAGCCAGAACACGATAACATCATGGCGCACCGTTCTCACATTCCCATCCCACATTATGATGGAGAAACTTACGAGATCGAAACGTTCATGGACATAGTGAAACCCGTACTTGACCTAGTTTATACCACGGATGCAGAAAAGATAGCCGTGACATTAACGCACCTGGGAAAAGCTGTTTCCCTGGTTGCCTACCAAGTGCACCCTGCTCTCACATGGGACGAATTTCGCCCAATAGTGATAGAAGCCATTAAGCCTTCGTTGGGCGTTTTCGTGGCCCACACCCGTATCAAAGACACTAAATTCGAAGGCGATCTAGATGCCACAGTGAATAAGATCGCCCAACATATAAAAGATTCTTTCCCCACATTGACCAGAATCCAACAAGAGCAGCAGATTCTGGTCAGCCTTGTATCAATATTGCCCTCAGCAGTAAAAGATCATTTCCGTGTGCACGATTTCGTCGGATATCAAAAAGATCTCATCACGATCCGACGTATTTTGGCCGTGCGCACAGAAGCACCCACCCAAGTCGCTGTAATAAAGAGGTTTCCCACGCACCCGCAGCACCTCGACCACCAAAACCCCAAGGCCCAAACTTTCAACTCCAAGAATGCCTACCCATCCTCATCCTTCCACAACAGACCCACCTACCCTTCCGGCCAGCCCCAACTCAGTAGGCCCCGGTTCCAACCTACCCTTTTTATAAAAAATAATAAAAAAAAAAAATAGAAGGTCCCACCCCTTTCCCATTCTTAAGTAAGCCATTTTAGATTTACAGAAGAGTGACCATTACTTGCATTACTGCATGTCCACAAACATTTCAGTAATGTAAGCATGTTTCCTTCTAGGCCTATTTTTTTTTTTTTTTTTTATTAAGATGACAGTTACAAAGTGGTGTACAATCTATCTTATTCTAGTTACATTGTAGTTTATCTTATTGTAGCAGTACCTCCCTACAATCAACCTAGTTGTTCCCCAATTCGTCCCTCCGCCACGACCATTTCAAAGTCCAAGTCTCTCACTCTTGTCCTCTGTAGCGGGGAGGACCTTGTACCCCTGAGACATAGGAGTGCAGACCTGAGAAGAGAGAAAGAGAGCCGGCATCTCATCCAAGTTATGACTTGGCTTCTATGCTGGCGCTTTTTCTCCGATATTTGTTCAGCTAATCTGGCATAGAAGACACTTGCAGAAGGTCCCATACCTCCCGACGATGAGAAGACCAGAGGAGTAAAGCTTCCTTGATCCCTGTTCAAGATTCTTTCTTCATAAGCGTTTTTTTTTCTCATTTTCGTTTCTCAAGTATGCCGCCTTGTGTCCTCGCTCACGATATGTTTGTGCTCTTGGGTTGAAGATTCTGATGTCGAAAAAAGCCCGTTGTCCCCTCGTCCAAAAACCTCGAGCACTTACGTCCACTCTTGCTTCATTTGAAGTATTTGCAGTATTGTGGGCCACGCGCTGTCCGTCCATAGGCAGAAGTTCCGGTTCGATTCTGACATCATGGCACACCTCGTCCAGCATTTGTGCAGTGATGTCTCGTACTTCATCATGCCGGATACAGATGAATCCTCCTTTCTTACAGGTCATACAGTGGTCTGGGTTGTTTATTTCACCGCATGCACATTTCAGCGGCAGGTTCGAAACTGGCCACCCATACCTCAAGGCTACGGCATCATTGAATTCTTGTTTATTTAAGCTGAAGCCTTTCTCCTTTATTGGTAATGATGTGAGCCAATTTGAAGCCCCCGTGTCTTGTGCCATCTCAACTCTCATTTTCAGTTCTTCCCTACATCTGGTCTTAATTTGTTCTAGGCTATGTTTCTGTCTCTCTTCTCTGCTCTTTGTAATTTCCTGTCTTGCATTTCGTTGTTCCTCTTCGTCCACCTCATCATTTTCATTTTGCTCCCGTATTTTTTCTGTCAGAGACGTAGTAAGTTTAAGGGAATTTTGGTACTCATGTTGTGCCGCCTCCACTGGGTTTATGATCCCCATACCTCCGAACCTTGGCGGAAGAGCTAATAGATCTCTTAGCTCTTGCGTGACGCCTTCCATCTCTGTTAAGGCCGGTATGAATGTTCCTCTGATTGCTTCTTCCAGCGGTTGGAGCATCTGTCTAATGCCAGGCACTGTTCTCATAAGAAAGGTCCATCTGTGCTTAACACCATATGTGAAGGCAGTATATGCAGCATGTGGTTCAGATTTCGCAATGTCTGCCAGGGTTTTCACTTCCTTTACCCACTCCGCTACCTTTTTTCGCACATAGTCTCTCTTGCATTCTTCTGTGCCTATTACTGCTCCCAAATGGCGTTGACCCTCCTTTGTAATCTTCACTCCTGTCCCATCAAAAGTCCGCACCGCTTCTTCATACTTGTTTTCCTTCACTATTAGTACAGATTTACTAGCATTCGGATGGTACCCAATGACTTCGCCTACCGATTGTACTCTCCGCCACCATTCTTTGAGATCCCCTATTTTTCCTGCACCTGTGAGGTCATCTGCATACGCCACTTGTTTCACTCGGGTTACCTCATGTTTTATTTTCTGCTGCAGAATTGATAGTGCCAGTGCGTACATTGCCATTGCCACTGGATCTCCTTGCGTTGTTCCTTCATTTGATTTGAGAATTTTCATTTCTTCCTTCTTTGTGCTTCCAACTATATACAGGTTAGCTGGTTCCTTATAAGTATTTTCTATGTACTTTGCGATGCTCGGGCATTTGATCTTGATGTTGTGAATAGCTGCCTTCCTATTAATGGTGTTAAAGGCATTTGTTGCATCCACTAGCAGTACCGCTTCACAATCTTCCTCATGATACACCTTCCCCATTGCATGTATTGCTGCTTCTCCTCCGGCTTGCTGTCCTGCACATACTTGTAAGTTGCCCACTGCTCTTTGTACATCTTTTCCAAATACGGACATGATTGCTTTTCCTATAATCCTTCTAAGAACTTCCCCAACGCCTACTGGTCTAACTCCTGGATTCTTATTTAAAGGTATCAGGCGACATGCTGTCAGAGCTTCTATGTTTACGCATGGTGATGATGCAAGTTTCTTTGCCAGCATTGCTATTGCTTCACAAAGGTCACCCGCGGCTGAACCAAACTTGTTTTGACTTAGGAAGATCCTCCAAGTCTTAGCATCTACTCCTGATGGACCTGCTCCTCCCTGTGTTTTCAGCGCCTTTCTCCATATGAGGTCTCCAGTTATATTCTCATATATCACCGGGTCTGGAGGAACATATTCCCCGTCTAGTTTGGCCTCATCACTTGCTGGTTTTGCTTCTGGGTGTTTCTCCTTCAGCTGGTCCAAGATGCGTCGATTCACTTCGTGCACCCCACTTGAGGCTTCCCCAGTGCCCATTCTGACTGCCTGTGCCACTTTACCAATCCTCATGCTATTTCCCACTGATCGTGCCCACTGATCTGGCTTCCTCTTTCTTCGTTGTTTTGTTTTCAGTCTTTGCTGGATTGCTCGTACTTGGCTAAGAATGTTGTCTAACTCCCCATTTTTCCACCACTCCATTCTCTGTTTCAGCGCTTTAATGTTCTCATTCAGTTTTCCCTTTGGTCTTTTTCTTTGAAGGAACAACTGAGGAATGAAAGAAGCTATCTTGATTGCCACGTGCGCCAAAGGGGCATCCTGAACATACTTTAGGATCATACGTCTGAGTTCCCCCAGCATGTCTTTTGCGGCTTCACAAATCGGTAGTTCAAACTTATTATGTTGCCATTGTATCACTTCTGTAAAGATTTCATTCACTAATGTTGTGAGTCCGTCACCAGAATGTCCCATCCATTCTCCACCATTCATGTTTACGTTACGAGGTCGTTCGTTCTGTTCACGATTTTCGATTATTTCTCTCTCATTATCTTCGTTTAGGCCTACACTATTTTCATTATTTTGTTCCACACCTCTGTTGTCTTGCGAATTATTGATTCCTGCGTTTTCTTCTGCGGGCTGCAGTTGTTGATTGTTATTTTCTGCATTTTCTCTAACAGGGTTTGCTTGTACATCTCCATTAACTACATTGTCTGTTTCACGGTTCATTTGTACTGCATCTCTCACTGCGTTTTGTCTGTCATCAGGATTATTCCTCGACTGGGACCGAGTTAATATCATCTTGTCTTATTATCATAATTTCCTACCTATTCCCTAATACTGAGTCTATCTATCATTTCTTCCTAAGGGACGAGCCTCTGCCCGATAAAGGTGAAAATGTAAACATCCTATGAGTAGCGTTAGAGATAGAAAGAGTAAGATAAGTTATTTAACTCACCTAGTATGATGCAAGGCTACAGAAGATCAGGCTATATTACAAGACAGTGAGTGCAAAATAAAATAAAAAATAAAGTAAAATAAAACTAGTGTTTAAAAATACGCACAAAGAATAAACACGGGGAAAAAAAAATATATATATATATATAATACAAAACGATTATTGTAGTGAGAAAGGAAATACACTAATTAAGAGAGTAAAATGATTAAAAAGACAAGTGTCAAAATAGTGCTAAGGATTAAAGAAGGATGTTAGAAATCTACTATTAGTTTGAGAAAAAGGTCCTGGTTATCAGTATGCACATAATATATCAGCGAATTATACCTTATTTTAAATAGTATACTTAGTTACTAGTTCGTTAGAGATAACTCTCACATGAAATATACCACTTCAAGTCTGATTTCCTGACTCGGCCATAAATCATATATAACCCTACCTAATATAATCGGCCTGTTTCCTCAAAGCTAAATGACTCTATACAAAGCTAAAGAAACCTTGGCAATTTGAGCCGCTTTACATTCTAAATATGCCTAACTTTAAATGGAAACCAGCCAATTATGTCCTAAGACTTAATTATTTTCAAGACAAAAATATGTACAAAATATTACATCATGTTACTCATGTAATAGTAGCATGAGGGACATTGAGGAAAGTGGAAGGAAGAGGGAAGGAGGGAAGAGGGAAGGAGAGGAGAGGGAAGTGAATGTGTGGGTAAGGATGGGGGGGGGGGGAGGGGGGAGGGATGAATACTTGTTGTCACTGTGTTTCTCTCTCTCTATTATACAGTAGCTACTACTACTCTTACACAAACTAAAATGCCCCAGAACGAGAAGCCCACCACAGAAGCCACGAACGAACACCACACAGAAACACCCAAAGGAAAGGTCCACAGAACGAAAGGACCAGCTGACCGAGCCAGCCATTTCAGACAGGCCCAAGCCCGCAGGGCTAAGCAGCTCCAGGCCGCACCTAGATACCCCTTCTAAAACTGACCATTTTTCCACACCTCATGTACACTACCCCCTCGTGTCCTACACTCCTAACTACAAAGATGATGAACAGGAATATACATTCATATTAAAAACACCCATGCCCTGTCCCGACGTTGAGCCAATGCCAACACATCAGACAGCCATAATTATATCTATGTATGTTCTTACATCCGAGAAGTAGATGTTATATATCTTAGAAGTTAAAACACCCACGCCTGTCCCTAGACCTTGTATATCATTTCCCATGACGAGTATAGATATATGTAACCCGTGCTCAGTCGCCCCCTTGCATTGTTCCTCTAGTAACTAAGTGTCTCTATAATATTAACTGCCACCAGTGTTGATACGACATAGCGGCACTGTCCTTGTGTCGTATTGTGCCAAGTACAGATCAACCAGGTTTCATCACCTTATTAGGACGACGACTATAATGTTGTCGTTCATCGATGTATGCAATCATTAGTTTAAGTATTAATATTAACATTCCCTAACATCTTGTCTTGCCAGACTAAGCTTCTGAAGACCCATCGCCCCATAAATCTATGTATTCAATCCTTAGGTTAAGTATTTTTATCCGCCATTGTGTTCACCTTTTTCCATTTACTTTTCCACAATTGTCATACGTCTTCCCCTTGCCTCCTTCGTATCCACAGTCCACACTACGCCAATTTACTTCATGTCATACACCTCTTACCCCAACCAGAGATTGTATAAGATAACCTTGTTACCAGTATCTGTCATAAGTACCCCGAAACAATAACTAAGTACCCCTACGAACTGCCGCTGTTGTTGGTATATATATATTTCATAGAAAACGCAGTTCCCAGGGCCAACTAATAGTATCCATAACCCCTCGGACTGATCACATAACTCTATCTTTTCCAGACTCATGTCGGGAATAGGGTAATGATCCCGACAGGTTTTGGTCCAATAGGACATTTGAATTTGGCGGTATCGTATCGCTTGTACGATTTCGGCTGGTTCTTTGTGTATTGTAGTTTATTCTTAAGTTAGGTTAAATATTAACTGTAATGTATAAATATCTACATCAGCTCTAGATGTATTATGAAACCAAGTTATGGGTTATAATTATTATGAGCCGGCAGCCATATGTAATTTCGCGAAGCGATCGGAGGCCGGCCCTTTAGAGTCTCTCAAACAACACCGTACAGTCAACATCTCCCCCGGCTCTGACTCAACCCACAGTTCACCATGTGCTACAACTACTAATAATATTAACAACAGTCCTACATCACCAGTCCTCTAAGCTAAGTTCATTGTATCGATATTTTATTATGTGAACATTCCTACATGTCATGCAATTGAACTAGCCGCGTGTGGGGGACTGGATTACACCCATCAACGAATACCTCGTTGGTAATTATATTATAACTATTTGTTGGGATATTTCATGTACCAGTGATATGTAATTTAACCTTTATCTAAATTCCCGATAAAAAATGGTCCTTCGTGCCCTAAAGCTTCCTTACTGTAGTACCGTTTTGTTTGCTTCCTTGACGCTTGTGGGCTTACAAATGGCTGCCGCCTCGCGCGTTGTTGGCCGCCTGCCATTTCCCTAGTTTAGGCCCAGCTTCTTCCCTCGTGTTTTTTACCGTTTAGGCACCGTCCCTATCTTTTTTGGGACTAGTTTCCAGGTTTTTTTGGGTGTGTGATCCTTGGCGTTTTTTGGTGGGTTAACTGGGCTGGAGTTTGAGGTAGGGGTAGTTTCGTCGGTCGCCATTTTGCGCTCGAGGCTAGGCTAGGCCTGCAGGTGTCTGTGGTGGCTATTCATTTCGCTTTGGTGGTGTGCCTGTGGTGTTAATTGTGTTTTGTCTTTGTGGGACTCATTATTGATTTTGCTGGTGGGGAGGGTTCTCATGTGACCTTTTATATTTAAATTTCATAATAGCCTAGGCCTAGTTGCTTAAAGTGGCGGTCATGAGTGTCGGTCCTTGTTAATTCCTAAGCGATTGACAGTTAATAGTCAGACCTCATGATTGTAGCTTAACCAACTAGGCTTACCTATAAAGGGCTTACAATAATTAGTGCTTCACCTTACCCTTTCTTTTAATGGATTTAGTATTTAATTCTTTTGTCAATACATCATGGCTCAAAGGAACCATCCCACAGCTGCGTCAGGAAGTGGCATTGGGGTGAATTTTACACCAACCTCTTCATACAATCAGAGCCCTGGGAAAGTGGTGGGTATATTAGGCCACAGTTATGTTGGTCGCCTAGGGGTTTCCCGCCGAGAGTTTTATGACCCGGGTTTTGTAGTGAGGGTGTTTAGTGCCCCAGGAGCCACTCTCGATAATATCAGGTCCCAACCAGCCTGGGATGGTCTTTTGAGCCTAAGGCCCGAGATCACTGTATTAGTGTTGGGTGGTAACGACATCGTCTCTGGGGTAGTCCCGCAGGAGCTCGCGGCTAAGATCCAGGAGTTGACCTATGAGATTGAGGCATCCACGAATGGCCGCTGTCTTGTATTGGGATTAGAGCAGAGAGAGTCTCCTCGGGGTATACCGGCAAGCGAATACCACAAGGTGAAGAACTCGGTCAATGCTCTCCTCAAGAGGAAATACAAGCACCTTGGTGGTCGATTCTCCCCATATAGTTTTGGGAGCCTGTATATGTCCGAGGACGGCGTCCACCTCACCAATGAAGGGAGCGATCGTTTGTTGGCCCAGGTCATTAAGATGGTAAGGGACTATCTTGCGTCGCAGTAGTCGGTCTCCTCATAGATAGCCCCAGTGTACTTTATGTTGTTGTCTAGTCAGATAATTTCCTTTCGTTAGTTTATATTAAGGGGACTGTAGGTATTATGTAATTCTTTTTGAGTAAATTTCTTAAGTAATGGGGGTTTGCCACTGTTGATTCCTAAGCGATTAACGGTTTGTAGTCTGACCTCATTGTAGTTTAAGTTGCTTAAAATTAAACCTTAACGATGACAGATTTGAAGAAACTTAAGATTCTTAAGGGAGGGATGAAGGGAAGTTTAAATAGAGGTTTAAGAGATCTTGATGAATTTTTAATAAGTGCCACGGCTGATCAGATAAAAGGTAAATTTGCTACTGTTACTAAATCGCTAGCTACTTATGATAGTTATGCTCAGCAGGTATATGGTTTATTAACAGTTACTGACGATGTGGAAGAAGAAATGTCGGCAGATTTTGAGTACTTTGAGGACGTTAATACAGCCTTAGCCAGACTATCTTCCACCCAAGAATCAACCTCTGTTAAGGATACCGGTACACCAAAGGCGACTGGTTTTAACCTGCCGAAGCTTACTTTGCCTACCTTTTCCGGGGATTCGGCTACCTGGACTGGATTTTGGGATATTTTTGAGTGTTCCATCCATCATCATAAAACACTCACATCCATCCAAAGGTTCACATATCTCCGTGGTCAATTGAAAGGGGAGGCATTGAAGTTAGTCGATGGGTACAAGCTAGAAGCTACCAGCTACGAGTCTGCAGTGGAGTTGCTGAAGAGAACTTACGGGAGAGTGGAAGTCATCAAGACCGCGTTAATTACTAAGTTCTTCACGCTAGATCCTCCATCCTATGATGTGACGGCCCTAAAGGAGTAATATGCCTCCTTTGAGAGCCTCCTCCGATCTATGGAGACAATGGCCGTCACCAAGGAGGAGATATTTAGTGTGAATATCTTGAATAAAATACCCTCTCCCCTAAGGGAAATCTTAAGACGACAACTAAGCGACTCTCCACTAAACTTGGAAGCGTTGGTGCAGGTGTACCAGACTGAAGTCTTCAATATGGAGAGTACTGGACACTACCGACAAGTGGAGATGTCGCCATCTACTGCAGCTTTCCCGGTACAGACTTCTCCTAAACAGAAAAGGCCAATATCATTAGGTTGTAAGTTGTGCAGTGTCCACGGTCATCTGTGGTATCAGTGTCCTAAGTATCCTAAGGCAACACAGAAGATTAGCAAGGCTAAATCGCTTAAGTTATGTACCAGCTGTCTGGCAAGAGACCACTTCAACAGTACCTGCACCAATTCCTACATCAAACCTTGTAAGTATTGCAAGGGGAAACATTGGTTTTCCCTTTGCACCCAGTCTGATCGGCACGACGGCAAAGAAAAGGGGAGAACCCCCAAAGAGTCACATGAGAAAAGTAAGAGCGAGGGTGATAAAGTATCTGCCATGTCCATTGCTTCTCGAGAATGTCAATTGCTTCCTACTATGATGCTGCCAGTAGTGGGGAGTAATAATAATACTATAATGACGCGCACCTTACTTGACCAGTGCTCACAGAGGTCATTCGTTCTGCGGTCATCATTACCCCAGCTCAAGTGTACCAGCAAGGGTCAAGAGAATTTGCGTCTCCATGGTTTCACTGGTGAAATAGATACCAGTGACTATGATGTAGTGGAGATTTCCTATGTTTATAGAAAAAAGGTATGTCCCATCAAGGCTGTTGTGGTCGACACACTACCCAGTTTCTATATAGCATCAGAGATTCAACCACATTTGAAATATCTCAGAAGCAAGGGGTATAAACTGGCTGATGATCAACTCTCTGCTAACAATGGTATTATGCTACTGGTCGGAGCTGATTATTACTACGACCTGGTTCACCCTGGATATCGGCGGTTAGATAAGCTAATAATGCTCCCCACGATCCAAGGTTATGCCATTTCTGGATCCTATGCCACTTCCTCTCAAGACACACAGGTGGAGGTGGTTACGGTCCTCAAGGTAGCAGTAAGCCCCATAGATAAATATATTCGGCCAAATGTGCCTGATAATACATGTACTGATATAGATAAGCTATGGGACTTGGACAATATTGGAATTGACCCACATGAACTTGATCGTGAGTCCAAGCTAGCGTTAAGCTCGTATGAAGAGACTGTAACGTATGACTCTGGCAGAGGTCAGTATGTGGTAAGGCTCCCTTGGAATGATAACAAGAGTAAATTACCTACTAACTTCCATCTAGCACTTGGTAGGTTACGTGGCCTTCAGAAGCAGTTTGTCAAGGATCCAAGTTATTGCGAGACTTATGCGGCAGTTTTGGCCGAGCAGGTACAACGTGGATTTGTGGAGAGAGTAGATCTCAATGAGTATGGGGATAACATCCATTACCTTGCTCACCATGGGATTAAAAAGGACAGTTCCACCACTCCTGTTCGTATTGTGTATGACTGCTCTGCTAAATCCAGTGATCGCTCCTATAGCCTGAATGATTGTCTGTACACGGGTCCGTCCCTGGTCTCTGATCTAGCGCAAATTATGTTGCGCTTCAGATGTCATAAGTTTGCATGGGTCGCCGATATTGAGAAGGCCTTCCTGATGCTTCAACTCCATCGTGAAGACAGGGACTCGACAAGATTTTTATGGCCACGGGACCCAATGGATCTAGATTCAGAGTATCTGGTCTACAGGTTCAGAGTCGTCTTATTCGGGGCGACCTGTTCCCAGTTCCTTCTCAACGCTACTATCTTGCGTCATCTTGAGGAGGCTGGACTAGATCCTGACTTCAAGAATGAGATCAAGCAGGGGATCTATGTGGACAATCTTCAAGGCACCGGAGACAATGAAGATTTATTGCTCAAGAGATGCTGGGAGATCCGTGATATATTTGCCAAGGCTCATTTATACTTAAGAGAATGGGCCACTAATAGTGATCTTTTGAAAGGTCAATTTGTTTCTGACGGTGTGGCTACTGAGAATAGTGAGGTGAAGTTTTTAGGCCACAAATGGGACACTACCACAGATTGTATATCCTTCTGTCACACCCCATGCGGCAGTGAGCTTATGACCAAGCGAAACTGCTTAAGCTTGTCAGCGAGGTTGTTTGATCCCCTAGGTTTTTTGCTGCCTGTATCAATCCGTGCTCGTATGTTTTTACAGCAACTATGGCGGCTAAAACTAGATTGGGACACGCCCCTCCCGACTGAGTTACAAGATACTTGGCGGTTGATTCGGTCGGACCTTTCCACATGTTGCAAGGTCCAACTTAATCGTCAGGTGATTAAAGGTCACCAGGTGGATCTACATGCCTTTTCTGATGCTAGCAATAGTGCGTACGGTACTATCATATACATATGTAATGGTAGTGAAGCGACGCTGGCTATAGCGAAGGCCAAAGTGGCCCCTATAAAGAAGATTACAGTTCCTAAATTAGAACATACTGCATTGCTTCTGTCTGCTCGTCTAATAAAGTTTACACTGGATGCTTATACAGACATACTACAGATTAATAACGTCTATGTCTGGAGCGACAGTCAAATAGCACTTTCATGGGTACACAGCCAGAAAGTGTTACCTGTTTATGTTTCTAATCGCACTGATGAGATTCATAAATTAGTTCCTACAGCTACATTTCGCTATGTGAGCACCAGGGATAACCCCAGTGACATAATTTCCCGGGGGATCTCGGCGCAGCAGTTTATGTCGTCCTCTATTTGGTGGCATGGACCTCCATGGCTTACATCTCCAACTGAATGGCCTCAGGATTTCAGGGAATGCATATCTGCTCCTTCAGGTCGGCCCCAAGATGATGTGTTAAGTAGTTCGAATGTGAGTACTACACATCACGATAACAAGTTGGTAGAGTGGGAACGTTACGGCAGCTATGATCAAGTAATACGGGTATTTGCATGGATATACCGGTTCATTAACCCGGCAAGCGCGATAGGCCTCACGGAAGGCTTCCTATAGGGAACGCGATAGGCCTCACGGAAGCAAGACCATAAAAAAAGCTTTCCAAAAAAAAAAGGGCCTATCAAAACAAAGGAATTTGTCTCTAGGTGAGATAATTCCCCTCCAGTACTCATCCATGTAAATCTCACCCACCCCCTCCCCTCCTTCCCCACCTTATTCCCCCCTCCCTCCCCTCCTCAATTATCACCTATTTTCCCTCTTATTATCATCATTTATCGGTTATTTTTCTCTCCTGCGATAATGTAGCACAAGTGGGTTGCAGAAAAGATCGTTATGTAACACCCAGACACCGGCCCACACCGCCCCGCTCGTCTCAGTTACCTCACAGACAGCGAGAGAGGAGGGTTGCCTGTGGCTCTCTCTCGCCTGAGATTATGACCGGGTGGCCAATATCTTCGTTTTTCACCACCCAAATGCTTTTCCCACTTATTTTAGCACTCTTGAAGGTTCATATATACATCATATATGTAAAATAAAAGCATACCGAAAACAAATAATGCTCTATATTGTAAATATAACGAATTCTGTCAGAATCCAAGGCTAGAAATGCACAAATAACTACCCTAGCCCCTAGGTCTATTTCGCGCTTGTCAGGTTAACAACATGAGAAGTCGGGCTCACGGGTCTTTCCTTAGTGAAGATTCGAAGCATATCAGACTCCATGAATTGAGATCAGCAGAAGCAAAACTAATATGTTTAGTACAAAAGGAATCTTATCCTACTGAACATCAAATCCTGAGCAAGGAGTCAAAGGCCAAACCCTCAAACTTAATGAGGCAGCTAGGATTATATATGGAAGGAGGCATAATTAAGTGTAGAGGCAGGATACAAAAGGCGGACATTATTGATTCTGCGAAATATCCTGTCCTCCTTAGCTCCTCTCATTTGATTACCAAACTGTTGATTCGCCAATGCCATCGGACCTGCCTACATTTTGGCGTAAATTATGTTCTGGCGTATATGCGACAACGTTTGTGGATCCCTAAGATGCGACAAGCAATTAAAGGGATCCACAATAGCTGTACGATCTGTAAAAGATTACAGGGTAAGCCTTACTCCCCAGTTGATCTACCTCCCTTACCTGAGTTCAGGGTACAAAGGACTGAACCATTTCAGGTAACCGGGGTGGACTACACCGGAGCGATTCATGTTAGGGAATCGTCCGGTACTATCATAAAGGTATATGCCGTCCTATTCACATGTGCGGTAACCAGAGCGATTCATATTGAATTGATTGACGACCTATCCAGTGAGGGGTTTTTGCATACTCTAAGACGCTTTGCAGGCCGCAATGGTTTCCCTCAAATTATTATGAGCGATAATGCGACTTGTTTTGTCGGGGCCTCTAAATATCTCCAGAGTTTAATGGATGACCCGCAGGTTGTGGCTACCCTCACTGGAAAGGGTTGTCAATGGAGATTTATACCAGCACGTGCACCATGGTTCGGGGCGATTTGGGAGAGAACAATCGGTATCGTCAAATCTGCCTTGAAGAAGGTATTAGGAAGGGCACTGGTGACCAGACGGGAGTTGCAAACCATCTTAATAGAGATTGAGATGTTAGTCAACGACAGGCCCTTGACCTATACCTCGGCAGATGTTGATGACCTCTTACCCATTTCGCCTTCCATGATGACACGTGGACGAACCCTTAATACCTTTCCTAGATCGTCCGTAAATGACGAAGATCTGCATGACCCTACGTTCGGCAATGCTGACGCCACACGTCGTCGCTTCCAGTATGTAAACAAGGTGTCCGACGATCTATGGAAACGGTGGACCCAAGAATATTTGCTGTCTCTTCGCGAGCGTCACTCTCATAAGATCAAAGGGACGAATCAACGATGGCCTCGTATCGGGGATATCGTCCTGATTCATGATGAGCGTCCTAGGTTATTTTGGAAGCTTGGGAGGATTATCGATTTGTTCCAGGGCATTGATGGTCTTATAAGGGTTGCTAAAATACGAACTTCGACTGGGGTTACTACTCGCCCAGTCGTGAGGTTATATCCCTTGGAGCAGGATGTAGAACTGCCGGATTATCCTGGCGTCTCTACTGATACCCCTCCGCGGGAGAGTGCTTGTGACAGTGCTCCTCAAGGTGGGGCAGCAGATGATGAGAAGGATGATCCTCCTCAGGCTTCAGGTGGCGCTCGTCCCAAAAGGAGGACGGCTATGAGTTCCGTGGATCTTTGGAGATCAAAGATCCAACAAGGTGATCTTTGACTTCGATGTCCTTTTTTTGTTCCTGTATATCATTTTTGGTGGCGGGCAATATGTCGGGAATAGGGTAATGATCCCGACAGGTTTTGGTCCAATAGGACATTTGAATTTGGCGGTATCGTATCGCTTGTACGATTTTGGCTGGTTCTTTGTGTATTGTAGTTTAATCTTAAGTTAGGTTAAATATTAACTGTAATGTATAAATATCTACATCAGCTCTAGATGTATTATGAAACCAAGTTATGGGTTATAATTATTATGAGCCGGCAGCCATATGTAATTTCGCGAAGCGATCGGAGGCCGGCCCTTTAGAGTCTCTCAAACAACACCGTACAGTCAACATCTCCTCCCCCGGCTCTGACTCAACCCACAGTTCACCATGTGCTACAACTACTAATAATATTAACAACAGTCCTACATCACCAGTCCTCTAAGCTAAGTTCATTGTATCGATATTGTATTATGTGAACATTCCTACATGTCATGCAATTGAACTAGCCGCGTGTGGGGGACTGGATTACACCCATCAACGAATACCTCGTTGGTAATTATATTATAACTATTTGTTGGGATATTTCATGTACCAGTGATATGTAATTTAACCTTTATCTAAATTCCCGATACTCATATACCACCCCATAGTTGCATTCCCCGGTAGCATCTGGCTAACGTATTCTACTGCCTTTTCAAACTCCCATATCAACTGCAGCCTAATGCCACCCCCACGCCTAGAGACCTTAGGGTCAAATTCCCCTATAGCCCCCCTGCACTCCTCCCCTCTCATTATAAGAACCCGCGCTTCTCTATTCTTGTCCGATCTAGCCTCTCTCTCATACCTCTTGAAGATCCTTGAATTGTCCGTTGCTAACGCTCTCCAACCTTTTATATATATACTCCTATCCAGCCTACCTTCACTTAGTAGGCCAGAACAACATTAGAACTTTACTAGCCCCTTGCATGCCATCTATTCTCTTACAACCCATTCACAACCCTGCACCCAATGGTCGTCGGTGCGAGGCTAGCCGCCTCGCCAGTAACTAACTTCTATTGCCATACTTCCAGATAAATGTGGCAGAGTTAGCAACCCAGTCTCCACCACATCCAGCAAACCCTACAATTAACAACCAGCCGAGTAAAACCAGCTAGCCAAGGCACCTTCGGTTTTGGTATTAAGGACACCCACATCTGTCTCATACACAGAGGGTTATTACAAACACTGGTGATATGGCAAGCCCCTAGCCACAGCCGCCGGACGACTATCACAGAGAGAGGGCGCCCAGCTCCCCTTTTTTGCCCACCCGAGGAGGGAGACCCCCACCCCCGCGGAGGTATACCTGGCCCCTGTTTTGACTTCCGAGTCATTGCCAGGTAGCACAGGAATTCTTCCTATCAATGAACTAGCCATGCATGACTAACACCTTTACTAACCTCTATTAACTCACAATAAACCATTTACCTTTCTTGCATACTCTGATCACTAAATTAGCACCTCAGCTATACCATAGAATGAAGATTGAACAATCTAAGAGAGACGCTCCTATCACAGCTGTCCCCATCCTCCTCGCAAAGTAGATCCAGTCTCTCTCCCCTAAATACTTCCAGTATAGCTAAAATAGTACCTCTTACTAAGGCTCAGTTATATGAAAATATAAAGGCTCCCTATAGCCATGTGCTACAACAGTAAATACCATCTTACCTAGTCCCCATATCTATTGAGAGCTCAAATAAGTCCATAAGACTCGAGATCCCTACTGTCTACAGGGTCCAGAACCGAGCCTATAAATCTAGCTCCCGCCCCCAGTCAAATCAGTTGAAAGCTAGACACCAACCAGTGGTCACTACCCTGCAGTTAACTTCTAGCTCTGCCCTTGTGTTGTTCCGGAGTTGAGATCCCAGAGCCGGCAGACTCCGTGGCAGATTTGGATAGAAGGACCTGCCCACGTACTTGAGAACTTCACACATATGGACCCCCTGGACGGCCGCGGAACCAGTCGTTAGCCCCCAACATCACCGGAAGCAAGATAACTAGGACCAGATCTACAAATACTATTCAAGATTCATGTTGCTAGTACTAAGTGTTATAGTACTAGTTTGACACTCACTTATTAACTTTCTATAAAGTGGCTAAAACCTTGCCCAGTGTAACTCATATTTAACCATTCCATTTGGGACGTACTAAGCGATCAGTGCTCATTAATTAACAGGCGACATTGACTCTCGTAATTACCTTATTCAGATATTAAAACTCTAGTGATATCTAACGTTCGCCCACTGATTTGTGTTCTACGTATTTCTGCCATAAGAATATACAACTTAGATCAGTACCCCCATGAGGTTACTAGAGATTTCCGTGTTCTACAATATACGCGTGTCTAATCCTAACTGTGAGCTGCTACTTGGGCATGCGACCAGCCAGTAAGAGATCAAATCAGTGAAATTGAATTACATGAATATATTGAGGTCTTCCAGAAAATAAAACTTGCTAATTAAGCCAGTGATCAGAAGATTAATACCTGAACGTTGGAAGTGGGAGACTAGGCTCCATCCAGATCCACTTATGCTAGTGTTGTTCGATTCTATTATATTGTCTTACACGAGTATTCTGCAGTGGTATATAAATAAACGTGATCATGTAACTTGCTACCATGTGTTTCTTTGTGTTCTCTATTCCTCATATCTTGTATTGTGCATGCAGCCTTATATACCCAGTCATTTAGAACTCACATTACCCAAGTTAAACCTGTAGAAAAACAGGGCATAACATTGGCGGCAGCGGTGGTTCTTGATTCGGATAAAAGGTTGCATTACACTGCAAGTTTGGAACAGTAGAAGCATGGCAACATCGCAACATTTTCAGCCACTCACACACATTCCCAAGTATGATGTAAACACGTATGATATCACCACTTACTTAGACATAATAAAGCCAGTGTACGATGTGATACTTCAAAATGACCGTGAAAAAATCGCCATTGCAATTTCGCACATTATACAGTTGAGAGAAGCCGTTTCCCAACTTGTTGATCAGCTTACCTGGAAAGAATTTATTTGCCAAACTGTGAAACAGTGTACGCCAGAGCTTACCTGGAACCAGTTTCGATCCTTCGTGATCCGGACCTTAGATCCACTTTTGGGTTCCCCCGTCGCCCCCAAAATAATAAAAGTCGACGAGATCAAGTATGAAGGGGATATAAATGTGACCCTCATCCAACTCTACAGATACGTGAGGACCACGTATAGCTATGAAGATTACGATCAACAAAATGAACTCTTATTCACCGCATTATTAAACATCCTCCCACCCCACATCACCGCCCATCTCGACCCGTATGGCTTATTCGAAGAACATATGCTCTCCATCAGAGAAGAATGCCTACTCAGATCGATGAATCCCCTATCCAACCCTTCAGCCCCTATCCAAGACTCCGTGCACCCTTCCAAAATGACTTCCGGTGAAAGTCCAACCCCAGTGCACTCTTCCTTGCCTCTATCCTCTCTGACCATCCCTAAATTTTCCCCTGCCCAGCCATCCACCAACGATCATCTTCCATCAATTGTGTTACCCCATAAACCCCATCCTTGTTCTATGCATGTCAAACAAACTCACCAGTCCCAGATAACCTCTAACCAGACCGTGACTGCCACCAAGAAAATTCCTCAAATTCGTCCTGTTAACAACCCCAAATCAATACATCAGTCCTCTACCAATAACCCCTGTTCTAAACCTAACTCTTCCCCCACCAACCCTCCGCAGCCCCCCCAACAAGCCCCGTATTCTAGCTATGCCTACCTATGTAGGCCTACCAAAACATGTTTTCCCCATGCCCCCAGAAATGTTCAGCTATTCCACAAACAACAAAATTCCCCTTGTGACAGTTTTCAGTCAGTAGCTCCCTTCCACCCCCACACAATTCACACCCCTAGAAAACTTCAAAACCCCACACTTGACTCGCCCTCTCATGTCAAACAAACTCACCAGTCCCAGATAACCTCTAACCAGACCGAGACTGCCACCAAGAAAATTCCCCAAATTCGTCCTGTTAACAACCCCAAATCAATACATCAGTCCTCTACCAATAACCCCTGTTCTAAACCTAACTCTTCCCCCACCAACCCTCCGCAGCCCCCCCAACAAGCCCCGTATTCTAGCTATGCCTACCTATGTAGGCCTACCAAACATGTTTTCCCCATGCCCCCAGAAATGTTCAGCTATTCCACAAACACAAAATTCCCCTTGTGACAGTTTTCAGTCAGTAGCTCCCTTCCACCCCCACACAATTCACACCCCTAGAAAACTTCAAAACCCCACACTTGACTCGCCCTCTCATGTCAAACAAACTCACCAGTCCCAGATAACCTCTAACCAGACCGAGACTGCCACCAAGAAAATTCCCCAAATTCGTTCTGTTAACAACCCCAAATCAATACATCAGTCCTCTACCAATAACCCCTGTTCTACACCTAACTCCTCCCCCACCAACCCGCCGCAGTCCCCCCAACAAATCCCGTTTTCTAACTCGCTCACCTCTCACCACCCTGACCCTCCCAAACGCGCCGTTAATCCTCCCCTCACACGTGACGACCTAGGGACCCAACCATGTTCCCCCCCTTCCCCCAGAAAGGCTCAGCTATTCCCCCACCAACAAAATTTCCCTTTTGACAGTTTTCCGTCAGTAGCTCCCTTCCACCCCCCCACAATTCACACCCCTAATAAACTTCAAAACCCCACACTTGACTCACCCCCTCATGACAGACAAACCCACCAATCCCATATAACCTCTAAACAAACCGTCACTGCCACCGACACACCCCACCACTCTGATCCTCCCACACGCGCCGTTAATCCTCCCCTCACGCGTGACGACCTAGGGACCCAACCATGTTCCCCCCCTTCCCCCAGAAATGCTCAGCTATTCCCCCACCAACAAAATTTCCCTTGTGACAGTTTTCCGTCAGTAGCTCCCTTCCACCCCCTCACAATTCACACCCCTAATAAACTTCAAAACCCCACACTTGACTCACCCCCTCATGACAGACAAACCCACCAACCCCATATAACCTCTAAACAAACCGTCACTGCCACCGACACACCCCACCACTCTGATCCTCCCACACGCGCCGTTAATCCCCCCCTCACGCGTGACCCCCACGAAAGTGATTTCCCCCTCCTCATGCGTACCGAACACCTGCTCACCAGTCAGTCCCCCACCATCATGAGCCCAGCTAAACTTTCAACCTCCACCAATTCCCACCCTGCCAGCCTAACCTCTCACGACCACATTCAGAACGAACAATCACCCCCGTACATAACCCCTATCCCCTTTTTCCCCCCTATCTTACCCCCCTCTTCACCGTTACCCCACCCGCCCCAAATTCCACCCCCAAAGATCCCGCTCGACAAAATACCACTCCAATCCCAATCCAACCACAAAACTTTTTCCACCTTGGCTAAACCCCAAAATACTCTCTCTCTCGCCTCAAACAACATAATCAACCTCTCAACTTCAACCACTCCTCGAAATCCCATCCATGTCTCTCCCGAAAATAAAATCAGTCCAAATTCAACCCCTCTCAAACCACAACCCTGCCTGCCCAGACACCCCCCCCACCATCTCCCTATCAAATCCCCACACCCCAAACCTCCAAACCACCCGATCATAGTAAACTCTCAACCTTCAGCCTGACTCACCCTTCCCCAAACCCCACTCACGACCACAACTCTCTACACAATTCAACCCCTCCCCAGCACCAACCTCTTCCGCAACAACAACCCCGACTCGACCTGCCCGTTTCATCTTTAAAACCCCCCTATCACTACCCCCGACCGAAACCACTTAGACCCCCCTCCAAAACTGGCCCCGGGCCAGCTCGCCCCCAGACCCACATTCCTAACGACAGAACTAACGGTATATCCACCCCGCCCTTCCAAAGTGAAAGTGAAACCCCAAAGTCAAAGCCACAACCACCACCACCCCTATGACCAGACCGTCACCCAGACTAACGGCGACCCTAAATAATCCCCCCTGATGATGATGAGGATATTATTGTACTTAATTTTTTGTTATTGTTTTCAATTCCTAAGCGATTGGGCATGATTCTATAAATTTACATGTTTTCCATATACTGTATATATTATATATTTTTTTTCCCCTTAGTCATACTACTTTTCTTGTTAACCTACACTTTTCTGACTATCTTTTAAATTTGTTTTATACATTGTTAAACACTTTGCCTCTTCTTAATTTTCCTGTGTTCTTAATTATCTGTTCTTTCTTAAATTTACATGTTTTCCATATACTGTATATATTATATATTTTCCCTTAGTCATACTACTTTTCTTGTTAACCTACACTTTTCTGACTATCTTTTAAATTTGTTCTATACATTGTTAAACACTTTACCTTCACCTGTAAAACGTTCTTCCCCTCAAAATAAAACATCGTCAAGCGACTCAAGTCCCACGACAAACATCTACCTTCCCACCATGACTGCTTCTTTTTACTTCACCCTTGAGGCTCGAGGACGAGCCTATAATGAAGGAGAGGGAAGTAATGCCCCAGAACGAGAAGCCCACCACAGAAGCCACGAACGAACACCACACAGAAACACCCAAAGGAAAGGTCCACAGAATGAAAGGACCAGCTGACCGATCCAGCCAATTCAGACAGGCCCAAGCCCGCAGGGCTAAGCAGCTCCAGGCCGCACCTAGATACCCCTTCTAAAACTGACCATTTTTCCACACCTCATGTACACTACCCCCTCATGTCCTACACTCCTAACTACAAAGATGATGAACAGGAATATACATTCATATTAAAAACACCCATGCCCTGTCCCGACGTTGAGCCAATGCCAACACATCAGACAGCCATAATTATATCTATGTATGTTCTTACATCCGAGAAGTAGATGTTATATATCTTAGAAGTTAAAACACCCACGCCTGTCCCTAGACCTTGTATATCATTTCCCATGACGAGTATAGATATATGTAACCCGTGCTCAGTCGCCCCCTTGCATTGTTCCTTTAGTAACTAAGTGTCTCTATAATATTAACTGCCACCAGTATTGATACGACATAGCGGCACTGTCCTTGTGTCGTATTGTGCCAAGTACAGATCAACCAGGTTTCATCACCTTATTAGGACGACGACTATAATGTCGTCGTTCATCGATGTATGCAATCCTTAGTTTAAGTATTAATATTAACATTCCCTAACATCTTGTCTTGCCAGACTAAGCTTCTGAAGACCCATCGCCCCATAAATCTATGTATTCAATCCTTAGGTTAAGTATTTTTATCCGCCATTGTGTTCACCTTTTTCCATTTACTTTTCCACAATTGTCATACGTCTTCCCCTTGCCTCCTTCGTATCCACAGTCCACGCTACGCCAATTTACTTCGTGTCATACACGTCTTACCCCAACCAGAGATTGTATAAGATAACCTTGTTACCAGTATCTGTCATAAGTACCCCGAAACAATAACTAAGTACCCCTACGAACTGCCGCTGTTGTTGGTATATATATATTTCATAGAAAACGCAGTTCCCAGGGCCAACTAATAGTATCCATAACCCCTCGGACTGATCACATAACTCTATCTTTTCTAGACTCATATACCACCCCATAGTTGCATTTCCCGGTAGCATTTGGCTAACGTATTCTACTGCCTTTTCAAACTCCCATATCAACTGCAGCCTAATGCCACCCCCACGCCCAGAGACCTTAGGGTCAAATTCCCCTATAGCCCCCCTGCACTCCTCCCCTCTCATTATAAGACCCCGCGCTTCTCTACTCTTGTCCGATCTAGCCTCTCTCTCATACCTCTTGAAGATCCTTGAATTGTCCGTTGCTAACGCTCTCCAACCTTTTATATATACTCCTATCCAGCCTACCTTCACTTAGTAGGCCAGAACAACATTAGAACTTTACTAGCCCCTTGCATGCCATCTATTCTCTTACAACCCATTCACAACCCTGCACCCAATGGTCGTCGGTGCGAGGCTAGCCGCCTCGCCAGTAACTAACTTCTAATGCCATACTTCCAGATAAATGTGGCAGAGTTAGCAACCCAGTCTCCACCACATCCAGCAAACCCTACAATTAACAACCAGCCGAGTAAAACCAGCTAGCCAAGGCACCTTCGGTTTTGGTATTAAGGACACCCACATCTGTCTCATACACAGAGGGTTATTACAAACACTGGTGATATGGCAAGCCCCTAGCCACAGCCGCCGGACGACTATCACAGAGAGAGGGCGCCCAGCTCCCCTTTTTGCCCACCCGAGGAGGGAGACCCCCACCCCCGCGGAGGTATACCTGGCCCCTGTTTTGACTTCCGAGTCATTGCCAGGTAGCACAGGAATTCTTCCTATCAATGAACTAACCATGCATGACTAACACCTTTACTAACCTCTATTAACTCACAATAAACCATTTACCTTTCTTGCATACTCTGATCACTAAATTAGCACCTCAGCTATACCATAGAATGAAGATTGAACAATCTAAGAGAGACGCTCCTATCACAGCTGTCTCCATCCTCCTCGCAAAGTAGATCCAGTCTCTCTCCCCTAAATACTTCCAGTATAGCCAAAATAGTACCTCTTACTAAGGCTCAGTTATATGAAAATATAGAGGCTCCCTATAGCCATGTGCTACAACAGTAAATACCATCTTACCTAGTCCCCATATCTATTGAGAGCTCAAATAAGTCCATAAGACTCGATATCCCTACTGTCTACAGGGTCCAGAACCGAGCCTATAAATCTAGCTCCCGCCCCCAGTCAAATCAGTTGAAAGCTAGACACCAACCAGGGGTCACTACCCTGCAGTTAACTTCTAGCTCTGCCCTTGTGTTGTTCCGGAGTTGAGATCCCAGAGCCGGCAGACTCCGTGGCAGATTTGGATAGAAGGACCTGCCCACGTATTTGAGAACTTCACACATATGGACCCCCTGGACGGCCGCGGAACCAGTCGTTAGCCCCCAACATCACCGGAAGCAAGATAACTAGGACCAGATCTACAAATACTATTCAAGATTCATGTTGCTAGTACTAAGTGTTATAGTACTAGTTTGACACTCACTTATTAACTTTCTATAAAGTGGCTAAAACCTTGCCCAGTGTAACTCATATTTAACCATTCCATTTGGGACATACTAAGCGATCAGTGCTCATTAATTAACAGGCGACATTGACTCTCGTAATTACCTTATTCAGATATTAAAACTCTAGTGATATCTAACGTTCGCCCACTGATTTGTGTTCTACGTATTTCTGCCATAAGATTATACAACTTAGATCAGTACCCCCATGAGGTTACTAGAGATTTCCGTGTTCTACAATATACGCATGTCTAATCCTAACTGTGAGCTTCTACTTGGGCATGCGACCAGCCAGTAAGAGATCAAATCAGTGAAATTGAATTACATGAATATATTGAGGTCTTCCAGAAAATAAAACTTGCTAATTAAGCCAGTGATCAGAAGATTAATACCTGAACGTTGGAAGTGGGAGACTAGGCTCCATCCAGATCCACTTATGCTAGTGTTGTTCGATTCTATTATATTGTCTTACACGAGTATTCTGCAGTGGTATATAAATAAACGTGATCATGTAACTTGCTACCATGTGTTTCTTTGTGTTCTCTATTCCTCATATCTTGTATTGTGCATGCAGCCTTATATACCCAGTCATTTAGAACTCACATTACCCAAGTTAAACCTGTAGAAAAACAGGGCATAACACAAACACACATTTATTTTTAAGCTGCATTGCATCAAAAACTACCACTGACATTTTGTTTTCAATACAAATCTCCCCCATGGATTTAGATAAGAACCATACTTAAATACACTTTTGTTTTGCCTTTATACTGACAGGTATCATATTACTTTAAGCGAGGGGAGGAGAGGTAGATAGGGGGGGGGGGGAGGGGGGTGTTGTGGTCAGCGAGGTTTATGGCTCCTTCCTCTATTCCCTTACTCCGCCTTTTCGCCTCTGCTGTACTTCGCTGTCTCTCTCCTGCATACTTCCCCCTGCTGCAGTCGTCCTCTCAGCATTAGCGCCATGCAGAATATTTCGGTCCACTTTCACACGACCAGCTTCTCCATGCACTGGCGCGATGGCAGATGGGATGTGGGTGGGGAAGGGGGGGGGGCACCCTAGGGTGAGTGGTGTTGGCTGGAGACAGTCAAGGAGGGAGGGTATTTTGCCTGGCATCGGCTTGCCCCTCGTCCGTACGCCTCCCTCGCTGCCTGGCACAGCACTCTTCAATTTCCGTCTCTTCTTTCACATGTTGTTTGATTTTGGTTAGATAGAACTCCAGAGTTTCACCCAATATCAAATCACCGAAATTTCCCACTCACCCTGTTGTATATTTCACAATTCCATCACCACCCCTTCCCTCACTAACTTGCTGTTCACCACGGAGAGAAAAATCCATACGTCCTCTCCCTTCAAAGGCAATACAACACACCCAGCCACGCAGAATACCCAGCAGAACTACCCAGCCACGCAGAATCTTCAACCGGAACAAAACCTACAACACCTACCAAAGTAAAAACCCTACATTAGTAATTATCAACCCCTATGATTTCCCTGCCTGTAGTGCTCAATGTGCCCTCCATCAAATTCGTGACCCTGCCAAACCTCGCCCCTTTACTCCTCGCATTTCTGTAAATGAAGAGGAGTTGGGACAAGAGGAAGAAATGGAGGAAATGCACACCGGAGAAATAGCCCATATCATGACCTCAGATGATACCGAGGAAACCCTGGAGGAGGTAGATACCGACTCCCAGGATTTTTAAAGTACCCCCCGCCCACGATGGCCTCGGCGGGGGACGCCATAACTGACCGCACTGCCCCCATTTATTACATGGCCAAAATCAAGGACATTCCTGTCCGCTTGTTAATCGACACGGGAGCTGCCAAGTCATGTTTGTTCAAGTCTTATTATGATCAACACCACCGACTATTTGGCTCCTTGTTAACCACCAAAGCAGAGCTAATCTCAGCTGCTGATACTTACTTAAACCTCCTAGGAGACACTTTGCCCCTGTCAGTAACTACTCCTGCCCCCCATGCTCGTTGTTATCACACGTTCACAGTATTTTCCTCCCACTGTAAACATTACGATGGTTTCCTTGGACTTGACCTCCTTCAAAAACTCCAGGCCCAGGTTGACTGCGGCCAGAGGCTGATCTCATTAAAAAAAAAAATCCAACCCAAAGCCTCTGACAAACCAATCACGCAGAAACCTATTCACAAAAAGAAAAAACACCTTCCCCCTCAACAAACTCTGAGTCAGGGTTACCAAGTTGCAGCTAGCACTAAGGTAACTCCTAACCCCTCCCCTTGCCCCGAGTTCTCTCAAAATATCACTCAATTCGTTGAAAAAATTCCTCAACAAACGAAAGAAGACAAGTCCAAGCAACTCCCTCTCGGTAATCCCCTCAATTCTCCTAACTCTGTCCAGGATAAATCCTCCCATGTTTCCAGGACAGACTCTGATGTATGTAACAACAATTCTATCAAATATTTATGTACACATGTTTCCAGGGAAAATGCCGACCTATGTACCCAACAATGTTTCCCCCATGCCCCCAGAAATGTTCAGCTATTCCACAACCAACAAAATTCCCCTTGTGACAGTTTTCCGTCAGTAGATCCCTTCCACCCCCACACAATTCACACCCCTAGAAAACTTCAAAACCCCACACTTGACTCGCCCTCTCATGACAGACAAACTCACCAATCCCAGATAACCTCTAAACAGACCGTGACTGCCACCAAGAAAATTCCCCAAATTCGTCCTGTTAACAACCACAAATCAATACATCAGTCCTCCACCAATAACCCATGTTCTACACCTAACTCTTCCCCCACCAACCCTCTGCAGTCCCACCAACAAATTCCGTTTTCTAACTCGCTCACCTCTCACCACCCTGACCCTCCCACACGCGCCGTTAATCCTCCCCTCACGCGTGACGACCTAGGGACCCAACCATGTTCCCCCCATGCCCCCAGAAATGTCCAGCTATTCCACAACCAACCAAATTCCCCTTGTGACAGTTTTCCGTCAGTAGCTCCCTTCCACCCCCACACAATTCACACCCCTAGAAAACTTCAAAACCCCACACTTGACTCGCCCTCTCATGACAGACAAACCCACCAATCCCATATAAACTCCAAACAAACCGTCACTGCCACCGACAAAACTCCCGAAATTCGTCCTTCTAACAACCACAAATCAGTACATCAGTCGTCCACCAATAACCCATCTTCTATACCTCACTCTTCCCCCACCAACCCTCCGCAGTCCCACCAACAAATTCCGTTTTCTAAATCACTCACACCTCGCCATGCTGATCCTCCCACACGCGCCGTTAATCCCCCCCCTCACGCGTGACCCCCACCAAAGTGATCTTTCCCCCCTTATGCGTACCGAGCACCTGCTCGCCAGTCGATCCCCCACCATCATTAGCCCAGCTGTAGTTCAAGATAAATGTCAAATTCCCCCCCACCATCAAAAATGGGTTAACCTTCGACCCATACCCCAAACTCACATGATATTTTCCCCCACTACCACGTCCACCAATCCCAATCGTTGCCTCTTACAACCCGCCATCATTTCCGCTCGCATCAACCACATTCTCGTGGCAAATATCTCTGAGGAATCCCTGACATTACCAAAAGGTCTCATCATAGGAGACCTCGAAACTTTTGATGACCTCCCCATAGATTCCAATGACACCCCTACCAACCTCAAATTGCCCCCTTTCCCGGACACATTATCCGACCACCAAAAACACAGCATGTATGACATATTGCTAGAGTTCAGTGACGTGTTTGCCCAACAACCCACTGAAATCGGACAGACCGATGTAGAACAACACATCATTAACACCACAGGCACCCCCATAAGACAACCATCCCGTAGAAAAAATCTCATACAACGCCAGGAAGAGGAACGCCAAGTCCAAGAGATGTTAGAGGCCGGTATTGCCAGCCCGTCCATTAGTCTCTGGTCTTCCCCTGTTGTCCTAGTAAAAAAGAAAGATGGGTCAACCCGTTTTTGCGTCGATTACAGGAGATTGAATGACATAACCATTAAGGACGCTACGCCATTACCCAGGATAGACGATTCCCTCGACTCCCTATACGGATCCAATTGGTTCTTCACTACCCTCGACTTGCAAGCAGGGTATTGGCAAGTGCCTATCAAGGCAGAGGACCAAGAAAAAACAGCATTTTCCACTAGTGGTGGCCACCACTACGAATTTAACGTCCTACCTTTTGGCCTCTGTAACGGACCCGCCACTTTCTCCCGTTTGATGGAAGCGGTATTACATGGCCTATCCTGGGAGACCTGCCTGCCTATCTAGACGATACTATTGTGTACTCACAAACCTGGGAAGAACATCTCCTCAGGTTGAGACAAGTTCTTCAAAGAATCCGAGCCGCCGGGTTGAAATTAAAACCCTCAAAGTGCGAGATTGCACGAAATAAGGTAGATTTCCTCGGCCACGTAATATCTGAACATGGTATTGCACCAGACCCAAAGAAACTTCAAGCCATACAAAACCAACCCCCACCCACCACCGTTAAAGGAGTACGTTTTAGGTTTAGCCACATACTACAGACGTTTCGTCCCACACTTTGCCACAATAGCCAGACCCCTCCACCAACTCACCCACAAAGACACCACATTCACCTGGAATGTGGTGTGTGGAATGTGCTTTTAACACTTTGAAACAAAAGCTAATCCAAGCCCCTATTGTCGCTTTCCCTGATTACCATAAACCTTTCCGTCTTTATACCGACGTATCTCTCTACGCCATTGGTGCAGTTTTAGCTCAAGTAAGAGACGGAGAGGAACATGTGATAGCGTATGCCAGCTCCACCCTCAACCAAGCACAACAGAATTATGCAGCCACCAAGAGAGAGTGCTTAGGGATCATTTGGGCACTCAACCACTTCCGGTCATTTGTGTTGGGCGCAAAACTCGATATAATAACCGACCATCAATCTTTGCAATGGTTGCGTAAGTGCGAAACCAACTCAGCCATTTTGGTACGTTGGAGGGAGACACTAGAGGACTACGATTTTACAATACAGTATTTATTAGTGGCCCCTCCATCATTGACGAACATGCCTATTACATAAGGCATCCTCTTCAAACACTAATCCGCCGTAGTTTGAATCTACCGCGCAGAGCATTTAAAAACTGAGGAGCCTTCATCATGAGCGCACGCGACCTCACTCATGGCTTCAGTCATTATGAATTGGGTTCTCACTACGAAAAAACTTCGTAAAAAATAAAAACAAAAGAAAATAAGAATAACTATCCAATAAGCTTTCCATCATATCGTGGATGTACTTGTGTGGATTTCTGACCAGACGCTGAATCAGGCGTCATTCCTCCTTCTTTGCTCTGCGCTCAGCCTGCCCGGACGTACCTTTCAGGCTCCGCTGGTTCCGCATTCGTGGCGTCCCTAGTGAGTTTTTTCTCATTTGTTTACTCTGGGATGTATCGAGTAAGGTTAGGATAGGCGTAGCAGGAGTGTCCTGGGCTGGTTGCCCGCAGTGCAATGTATTTTGGGTCGTATGTATGGGGCATCTATTTCGGATGTACCCTCGTGGTCCTGTTGTGGACACGTGAACTTTTCACAGTTTGGTTTAGTTGGTGATGCAGGCGGCTTTCATTACGCGTTAATAATTGCTGCCTTTTATCCTTCTGATGAGGTAAGCTGTGTGTTTGCTGACGTTCCCAGCGTATTTTTCTTCACTTAGTGAAGTTTTTTCTGGGTCCGTGTC
Source organism: Paralithodes platypus (assembly GCA_032716605.1). Classification (NCBI taxonomy): domain Eukaryota; kingdom Metazoa; phylum Arthropoda; class Malacostraca; order Decapoda; family Lithodidae; genus Paralithodes; species Paralithodes platypus. The sequence continues at coordinate 8,947,526 of CM064514.1, read as the reverse complement.
AGGCTTCCCGGGGTTGGGAAGTTATCGCTTCGGTGGTGTGTTGGCGGTGGTTCCTGTTGTGATATTCCAGTGTGTGTTTATATTTCAACTATTTTCATGCCGTCTACCTAGGCCTAGCCAGCCGCTCGTAGCTTTGCCACATGTCTAGTGTTATTATTTATTTTATAAATATGCCCTACTGTGTCATGTGTATCCGGGTTTTAGTTGTGTATTGGCTAATTCCTCGGACTATATTTGTTTCCTGGTTTAGTTGTGTATTGGCTAATTCCACGGATTATGTTGTGACCTTGGTTAGTCGTGCGTGTCTCTCCTCGTGTCGTATTGTTCAGATGGTGTCTGTTCAGGGTGGGGTTTGCCTTCCGGCGGGTTTTTCTCGGTTTCACCGTGAAAAATCCTGACCGATGAGCAGTGTTAGGCCACACGTGGTTTTTAACACTGGCTGGTTCCCCGGCGAGGGGAGGTGTCTGTGGCTCTCCAGGACTGCGTATCTGTGGGTGCCTGGTTTCAGGCCTCCTTTATAATTCCCGGCGGGATGGCTGTACCCATCCTTACATATATATTTAGTTATATATAAAGAAACGACGTTCGTGAGAACACTCGTTTTTTATAGGTTTTTCTACCTGGTTTACGACAAACCACGGGGAAAACCTAGCTGTTGTTTAGGCGTTCCTCCCCGGCGATCTTTTACAAAGTAGTGGGGTCAGGAACTTGTGGGGTTAACTTTTAGACTTCTCACCCGGCGGGTGCACCTTAGCAGGGTGGGATAAAACGACTTAGGTCTCTTATAGTTAACCAATCCATGTGAGTGATACTCTGTGTATCGCTGCCTTTACTCTTACGGCATTTGAAGGATCAGTGAGGTTTAACCAAATCGATTTCCACACCCGGCGGGTGCCCCTAAGTAAAGGAACTAAGGAATTTATAAACAAATTCAATTTCGATTAACCTTAATTGGGTGATACTTTCAGTATCGCCGCCTTCTAATTTTACGACGATCGTTTGGGACAATTCGTTAAAAAATCAGATCTCGTATATTCCTGCCCTGGGCTATTCTACTAAAATATTTCAAGGGCCGGCGTCTTTATGAGGGGGGCTTTGTTACAAAATTGAATCTTGAGACAGTCACCACCTCCTACAGACTATTAGTGCCATACTGGACCATTATATCAGAGGGTATTCTTCATGTTCTTAGCTAAGAAGACTTGTTTAGCCTCTTTATACCCAGCCGCGTGGCGAGATGTGTTAGCTGTGTCTTTGCATCCCGTTACCCGGCGGGTTATTAACACTTGTATGCGAACACTTGGGTTAACCTTATGAGCATTAATTCCTGGAAATTTTTCTTTATTTTTCCAGAGCTGAGCTCCGGCGGACCAATACAGACCCGGCGGTAGTTCCTCACACCAGTCTCTGTCATGGCTAATGTGACCCCAGTTTTTGCCCTGTGCATTACCCCTACTTGCGCGGGTATCCCAATTTTTGCACATACCCTTTGCATAAGGTGTGTTAGATGTCTAGACCGTTCAAGGGGTCTCTGGGTTACACGTAATTGTTCTTTTTGCTCCCAATTAACCAATAAAGTCCTGTGTGACAATGACAAGACCGCGGCGGTAGCGTTGAGAGAGGTCAGACAACAAATGTCGGCCTACACTACCATTGTCGCACATAAGTCACTTCAATGTGACAACGTCCCACTTTGGGATAAGTTGCTGTCAGAGCACCCTCCCCCTAAACGTACCTCTAGAGTAAGGGGTTTTAAGCCGACAGAGACTAGCCAGGATTCTGTATCGTCTGTGGAGACGTTTAAACGCCCGAGAGAGCCTACTCCCCCGGCAGCCACCTCCTCGTCGCAGGCGAGATCGAGGTCAAGGTCACCCCTCAGACAACGGTCTTCAAGTCGGGCCTCTTCCCCGGCTAGTAAGAAGTGCAAGACTGAAGCTTCCCCCAGGGGCCATGGTGGTGATTCTTCCAAACCTAGGTCCAGTTCGCGGTCACACCGTAGCCACAAATCCTCCAAAAAGGATTCCTATAAGAAGTCCTCTCGACATTCTACTAAGTCTAGTGCATCTCATCGTACCTCTACACCTGACAATGTTTCTGTTACAGCCTCAGAGTATAGTGAAGCGCCTGTCCCTAAACAAGATTTACCTATTGATATTTTAACCCTAGAAATGGAGAGTTCAGGATATTCAATAATTGAGAATGTTTCAGACTCTCAAGAGAGCGTAGGCCAGAGCCTCGGTGTTTGGCGATTTGCTCAGCCAGGGTCTGACCATCCACGTCCGACTCATACGAGTCACACAGTAGCCGATGTCCACAGGGACGCGGCGACCCCATCCTCTATCCCTGATTTATCTTGGAAACAAGGTGCCCCTGCCTCGGCGGGGTCTTCTCAGGAGGATCGGGAGGAACAAGATGAAGTGTCATTAATTTCAGATAGGGAAGGACAAGGGTCAGGCTCAGGCCTGGACGCCGCCCATGATAATACTAATTCACCTGAAAGTTCTGCACCTAACCAGTTTGTTACAGCACAAGAAATTGATGGGTTACTTACTCATGCTCTATCAAAATTCTTTAATCAACAACGAGAAAACCCCACAATGGACTTGGGGGCTCCCTTGACAGGTTCTGCGGTACGGCCTCTGATAACGTCAATCGATTTATCTAAGATTCCTAACCCTCCTACTCTGTCACCGGCAGGGAGCTCTAAGCCAGCTACGGCGGCATTCACTACGTCAAATGTCAGGGTCATTACGGATGTTAATCCACCCCCTCTAGACAAAGCGCCTCTTAGAAAGGTAGCTATGCCCCTGCTTTATGGGCCAGACGAGTCATGGGTCCCTTTGAACCCCTCTAAGCCAGAGCTTGCCCAGCCTACCTTGTCAGGGGAACTCCCGGTACCACGTGAGTGGTTTATCCAGGGAAATAAGTCTAAGAAATTAAGGGCATTGGATGCCTTGGGTAATGTTTTGGACGTAAATATCAAGGCTATACCTAGTTATTATCATCAGGATTATTTTGTTTATGCATCTAAGCCTGCTTTACCCCCTGCCTCAGCTTCAAAACTTTTTTCAGACTGGTCTAAGCTGGATGGGTTTAATGATATTAAGGCTCTGTTGGCTATTACTCCTGAACTAGATTTACAGACCGTCACAGACGAGACAGCTAATCCAGTGTTGAAGGTGGGACAGTTAGGACCAGGACCTTGGGTGGATTGGGAGGTAGAGGCTCAAAACTTTGCAACCACTTTCACTTCTAAATCTTCCCACCAGATCCCTCAGGATACACATTCATGGTTCTCAATGCCGGTAGGTTCTGCCGGCGGAGTTCCGTCAGCTTTATTTTCCTTTTTAGCTGCCCCTAAGATTAATCTTTGTGAACTAAAGGAACCATTCATTACCCCTACCCCTTCTCACCTAGACAGAGAATTTAGGCTAAGGGGAAAAGCTTTCCGCCTGTTTTCACAGTACATAGTTTCTCAACAGGTGGCTAAGTCTTTACTCAGGTCTACTCAGGCAATCGCAGACGCGGATGCTCGAAGATCAGTTGAATTATCCCGGCGTCTGATTCTTCAGTCGTCAATTCAATCCTTAGGTGACATACGCACAGCCTTACTTGAGGCGGTGCGAGCACGACAGGATCTTAGAATGTCATTAGTTCGCAAGCTGCCTGATCGCATTGCTAACCAGGTGGTAATGTCCCCAGTACTTACACCTTCTTTAATGTCCCCTGATGTATGGCGAACAGTGTTTAACATGGCACAGGCCGTGAAGCACAGTCCCGCACAGGCTAAGAAACCCGCATTTAACTTCCCCAAACCTAAGCCTCCTACTAAAGCTCAGCCAGGGGGTTCTAAGCCGTTTCTTCCGCCTAAGTCCTCCCAATCCCCCCTGGGTCAGTTCAGGCATAGACAGAGAGGGTTTTCAGGACAGAGGGGACGCGGCCAGTATAAGCCGGGACAGGGCCAGTCTTCGGCCCACACCAGCCAGCCGGCGAAGCGGCCAACACCACCAAACCCACCATAAAAAAACTAAAGTCTTTCTCACTCCCAGTGCCTACCTTAGAGCCGGAGGAACCGAGGGAAGTACAGCCGGCGAACCCTTGTCTGCTAACTGGGTCGTTCCGAACGTGTCACCAAGCATGGCCGTTAAAAACCTGGGCACGGATGGTGGCACGCAAAGGCATCACTTGGCAGTGGCTCCGGCGACCTCGCTTACGTCAGCCGACAACGGCAAATTGTGTTTCATTAGAGGTGGAGTTGCTGGTCCAGGAGATGATTGCCAAGAATGTCATCATCCCGGTACCCCCAGATTACCCTGTATTCACGTCAAAACTGTTTTTGGTTCCCAAACGGGACAGTGTTCAGATGAGGCCGGTCGTAGACCTGTCGTATCTGAATCTTCACATTTACAACGAGTCTTTCAGAATGTTAACAGTTCATCAAATCAGGCTAACACTTCCGCCGGGTGGCTGGATGTGTTCCCTAGACCTGACAGACGCCTATTGGCACGTGTCGGTCAACAAAAGATTTCAAAGGTTTCTGGCCTTGAGGATCAGGCACCAAAATTTTGTTTTTCAGAGGATGCCGTTCGGTTTGAACCTAGCACCTCGATTATTCACGAAACTAGTCAGGCAAGCCCTGATGCCATTGTTAAAACAGGGAATCAGAGTGTTGTGGTATCTAGACGACTGGCTGGTGGTGGCAGAGACACAACAATTATGCATAAAACATGTCAATATCATTTTAAATCATGTCAAAACTCTAGGCTTCAAGGTAAATCTGGTAAAGTCAAACCTTGTTCCCTCAAGAGTAATTCAGTGGATAGGGCTGGTCTGGGACACCGCCGCTCTCACTCTGAGTCAGAGTGTGGACAATCGCAACAGGTTTCGCAGGAAACTGTTCAGGTTTCTTCACAGTCTGACTACGACACGAAGAGTCTGGGAGTCTCTGGTCGGCTCTCTCAACTGGATTCAGCTAACTGTCAAGTTGGGCCGGTTGAAAGTAAAACGATTAATATTGGAGGGCAACAAATATTTCCCACTCTTACCGGCGGGAAAATTATGGCCCATACCAAAATTAATCCACACCTTACTAGCGGTCTGGGCGAAGAGGGAAACATTGCACTCAATCATGTCATGGACCTCTCCTCCTCCAACGGTATGGGTAGACACGGATGCGTCAGGCACCATAGGGTGGGGATTTCAGTCAAATCAGGGGCACCAGGGTCAGGGACTTTGGTCCCACTTAGAAATCTCTCACATAAATGTCAAAGAGTTACTAGTCCCATTGTATTTCCTTCAGGCTCACGGCCCGGCGTTACGGGGCAAGTCAGTGGCCTTCAGAATGGACAATCTGAATGCAGTTCACTGTATTCAGAAACAAGGGTCAACGAGGTCAAGGAAGTTGCTACTCGTGTCGGAAGAGATTTTTGTTCTAGCCACCAGTCTAGATATTTATCTTCACGCATCTTATCTCCCAGGCGTAGCGAACGTCTGGGCAGACGCTCTGTCCCGGAGACAGAGCACGACAGTAGAATGGGAGCTCAAGCAACCCATTTTCGACCTAATGATTGCGGAGCTCTCCCATCCACAAGTGGATCTTTTTGCGTCCGAGGAGACTCACAAGCTCCCTCTATACCTCACCCGCCGGACGATAACGCCGGCAGGGGGGCCAGACGCCCTAGTGACAGACTGGAACAGATGGAGCTCCATCTATCTGTTTCCACCGCCAGATGCGTCACTAATGTGCCACGTAGTGAACAAACTACGAGTTTATCGAGGCTTAGTCTCGCTAATCGCGCCCCTGTGGCCAGCGCAGGTGTGGTGCCAGCAGTTAATAATGTGGTGCCCGGACCCGGTATCGCTCCCGGTCGGGTACTTCCACTTAGACACGATTGGCAACCTAGAGACCTCGCTGACTTTTGCATTATGGACATTCAGGAGGCCAAGTGGCTAGCACCATACGGTAGGGATGTGACCAATAAATTGCTCAATCAATATACTCAGTCTACTAAGCGACAATATCAATCTCATTGGAAAGCTTTTACTTCTTGGATTGTTAGAACGGAACAAACTGTACCCTCAGTGGCATTGGTTTTTAATTACTTGAACTATCTGTTTGAGCAGAAACGTTTATCTGTGGTTACTTTGAAGAATCACTTAACTGCGATTAGAGTGCCCTTTTTCGACCTTACAGGTCTATCCATACCGGTGGCGGAGGAAACAGGATTTATGAGAGCGTGTTTTAAACTCCGCCCACCTCCCCGTCAGCTCATGCCTACTTGGTCTCTGGACAAAGCTTTGTCTTTACTTCATTCTCGTCTGTATCAAAATACTGCAGACTTTGCTTTAATCTTAAAGAAGGCAGTTTTCCTTTTGGCTTTGGCCACCGGAAACAGAGTGTCTGAGCTGGCGGCGATGAGCAACACACCTAATTGTCTTAGGTTTGGTAGACTTAATGATTCAATTTCCATTGCACCCTCCCCGGCGTTTGTAGCCAAGAATGAGCATAGTGCACACGTGTTTTCTGAATTCACGGTGCCGGCGTTAAAAAGGGGAAAGGTGCATCATAATTTATGTCCAGTGCAAGCTCTAACCAAATATTTAAGAATAGCTCCTCATAACCCCCAAGGTGCTTTATGGGTAGCGAGTACGGGTAAACGCTTACTTAAACGGCGATTAGCCTCTCTTCTAGTAGAAGTCATTAAAGAGAGTAATCCCGGCGTTGTGGGTAGGGCCCACGATTTACGCAAGTGGGCGGCCTCTTTACGTTTCCTGAAAAACTTTTCAGTTGAAGATATTGCGTCCACACAGTTGTGGGCGTCTAATCATACGTTTCTCTCTAGATACTTGTCAGTTGCTCTAGACAAACCTTCCTTACCATGTATAGCTTTAAGGCAGAGGGTCTAGGTGGCCCTGCAGTCACTTATGTTTATTTTCAAGGAAGGGGGGGGGGGGGTGCAGTCAGTTGACATAGGACACCCTAGACCCCGCCGGAGTATGAGAACTGTGATACAATTTAAGGTTGAAATGTGATATGAAAATTTCTCTGAGAGAATTTGTGCTAGTACAAAGTTTAGTACAAAACAACGGTGTTGTTATAGTAGTTTTAGCTGCGAAAGCAATGTAACATTAGTTCAATGGAGTTCATTAGCAATTGATCTCCACATGTATTTTGGGGTTTATGATGTGCACATATAAACTTATAACTTATTATTTGTCACCACTCGTTGAGTGGGGTGCCTTTTGTAACTACAGATCTGTGTTCAGAATCTTCAGGGTTACCTATTTTTGTCAGGCAGGCTTCTTTGAAGCACGCACCTGCCTGAACCCCCTTTTTCTTGTATATTTCCGGCCTACGCCGTATTAAATACATTTTTCAAAAGTAAGAATACTATGTGGTTGTTTTTATTATCTGCTTTTCTAGAGTTATGATATGATTACGAATGTCCCCCTCCAGTCTTAGATATCAGGCATGTTCGTCAATGATGGAGGGGCCACTAATAAATTATAGGTTTGACTCCTGTAAGGAGATAAAGAAAACCTAATATTTAGTAGTGGCCCCGTAATCATTGACGACTGGGGCCCTCCCGACCGTCCCCTTCCCATTCGTTGATGTATTAAGGATTTTGGTTTACTTGATATGTCAGTGAAGGAGGAATGACGCCTGATTCAGCGTCTGGTCAGAAATCCACACAAGTACATCCACGATATGATGGAAAGCTTATTGGATAGTTATTCTTATTTTCTTTTTGTTTTTATTTTTTACGAAGTTTTTTCGTAGTGAGAACCCAATTCATAATGACTGAAGCCATGAGTGAGGTCGCGTGCGCTCATGATGAAGGCTCCTCAGTTTTTAAATGCTCTGCGCGGTAGATTCAAACTACGGCGGATTAGTGTTTGAAGAGGATGCCTTATGTAATAGGCATGTTCGTCAATGATTACGGGGCCACTACTAAATATTAGGTTTTCTTTATCTCCTTACAGGAGTCAAACCTATAATCGTCCAGGCAAACTTCACACCAATGCAGACGCCCTGTCACGTTTGCCAGTACCAAAAGACCCCCCCACCAACCTAGCCGCCTTACAAAACACTGAGCTTTTATCTACCCCCATCCACCAACATAATTCCCCCCCAGCCCCCTCACTAATTCAATCTTGGGAAACAAGAATCCGACCACCCTGGATACCGTTAAATGTCTTCAGGAAACTGACTCGCTGGGGAGATCAACTTGCCACAGACTCCGGTCACATAGTCTTAGACCCCACCATTGCCCACGACTACATGATTGCCATCCACGAGGGAAACGGCATACACCTTGGACAAAAGAAGATGTTAAAATTCTTCGCAGATCAATACTGGACCCCCAACCCCTCCAAAATTGCACAACGAGTGACAGAATCCTGCAAACCTTCTTTATTGGGGAAGGATAGATCACGCACCCCAGGCCCAGCTGGTACCATTTCTGCCAACAAACCGTTCCAAGTCCTATCCCTCGACATCATGGGCCCGTTTCCTTCTTACGCTGGCAACCGCTATATTGTCACATTTGTTGACGTATATTCAAATTTTTTAATAGCCTGCCCAGTTAAAGACCACACAGCCACCACAGTCGCCACACTGCTTGCCACAGAAGTGTTCCCTATATTCGGCCTTCCCCTTGCTCTCTATCCGACAATGCCCCCGAATTTAGTGGACACGTTTGGCACCAGTTCACCCAACAATGCGGTATTAAGATCAAACACTCATCCCCGTACTGGCCTCAAGGAAATGCTATATGCGAACGCAGCCATTGCACCATCAACAACCAGTTACGTACAAAAATGATTGCTCTTAACACCTCAGACTGGCCATCACAAATAAAGATGATACAATGGGGCATGAACACCTGTCCCCGAGAAGACGGTATTTCCCCTCATGAACGTGTTTACTACGTACCCCCCCTGTTACTGCCGTTCCACCATCACGCTCAGCTCCCCTCCAACACCTCCACAATTGACCCATTGCAACATCTGCAAAACACCCTCCATACCGCCCAAACCTGTCAAGACACCAAAACTGATAACCCCGATGATAAAAACCCTTTCGCCATCCACGACACCGTAATGGTAGCCAACCTCCCTGTCACCAACAAATTAGGCCCTCGCTATGTCGGGCCCTACACCATCATACAAGTCCCAAATGCCTATTAAATCACCATCGATTATCACGGCGTGACTCGCACGTTCCGAACTAGATTCGTCCGAGCGTTTAAACCTCTAAAACCACAAGACATTACCCCACCCCACACGTCCGACCCTGAATTAAACACCCCTACTAACCCTTCCACTCAGGCTATGAATATTCCCATACAAACCCCTAAGGGCCTAAACCCTCCAGCACCGAACCGACCAATCATTCCTCAACATACCCCCCAAACTAACCTCCACAAACCCCAAGCCCCCACTATCACACCTTCCTCCACCATGACACCTTCCTTCACTTCTGATATTCAAGTACCTCCCCAACTTATCCAAGTACGAAAACCTCCACCCACAACCCCGACCACAACAGAAACCCTCCCGTCTAGCCCTGACATACCTCCACCAGGCACCACAGTGAGAAAACCACCACCCCCACCCAAAACCAAGTACACACCCAACCGCACCACACAATCTACCTCAGTAACCTCACGCTACAACTTACGCCCACGACTAAAATCTTTTAAAACCTCCAGAAAACACACCCTGCTAACCCAGTTCCGTAGGGCTGCCAGACCACTATCCTCCTCCTCCTCTTCTTCTTCGTCGAATTCTCCTCCACAAAAGGAAAGAAGACGAATAATCACAAGTAAACACCAGAAAAATTCCCTTCACACCCAGCATTTCATTGGTGGCAGTCACGGAACGTGATCTGGTAGCTACATAGAGCACCCATCACGCGGACCCTAACAATATTGAGATTGCTGAGGTGATACAGCTACGATACCTTACGACCTTAGAGAGGCTAGGGACTAGACTAAATAAAGAAGGATGAAGTGTAATGCCCTCGAAAATATCCCGCAACCCCAATAATGTACTACCCGAGTTGACGTCAGGTATAGTGTAAAATAGTCGTGGATGGGAAGTCCAATAAACTCATCACGTGAATCACCACGAGACTATCACCTGGTTCTTACAAATCGGACTAAGGTTACTATACTTTCGTACGTCCGTGGTAGTACAGTGGGTTAGCGCGCGGGCCTGGTTGACCTATGGGGGTCATGGTCACTAACCAGGGTTCGAACCCCACCCAAGGCATCTCAAAACCTGTGGGTTTTTAGGAGGGTTAAACTCCCTTCAGAGGTTCGAGCCCCACGCCAGGCACCAGGAAAGGTTGACCCTAAGTGGGCCTGGGGAGTTGTCAGGACAGAAAAATTCCCTTCACACCCAGCATTTCAATGAACCCCACTTAAAGTTTAGCAAAGTAATCCTGAAACTAAAGAGAAGTACCCCCAATATTATGGTCTATGGTGAATTAAACTAAAGAGAAGTACCCCCAATATTATGGTCTATGGTGAATTAGGAAGATACATGTTAAGGGGGTAGTTCTTATTTTTTGGTATATTTTTTTATCTATAAAATTATTTTATAGTAACCTCACTAGACCCCCATCAAACTTAAAACAAAAAATTGTTTTATAGTAACCTCACTAGACCCCCATCAAACTTAAAACAAAATTGTTTTATAGTAACCTCACTAGACCCCCATCAAACTTAAAAAAACAAATGTTTTATAATAACCTCACTAGACCCCCATCAAACTTTAAATTTTTTTTTTATAGTAACCTCACTAGACCCCCATCAAACTTTAAAAAAAAATTGTTTTATAGTAACCTCACTAGACCCCCATCAAACTTTAAAAAAAAATGTTTTATAGTAACCTCACTAGACCCCCATCAAACTTTAAAAAAAAATGTTTTATAGTAACCTCACTAGACCCCCATCAAACTTAAAAAAAAATTGTTTTATAGTAACCTCACTAGACCCCCATCAAACTTTAAATTTTTTTTTTATAGTAACCTCACTAGACCCCCATCAAACTTTAAAAAAAAATGTTTTATAGTAACCTCACTAGACCCCCATCAAACTTAACAAAAAATGTTTTATAGTAACCTCACTAGACCCCCATCAAACTTAAACAAAAAATGTTTTATAGTAACCTCACTAGACCCCCATCAAACTTTAAAAAAAATTGTTTTAGTAACCTCACTAAACCCCCATCAAACTTAAACAAAAATTGTTTTATAGTAACCTCACTAGACCCCCATCAAACTTAAACAAAAAATGTTTTATAGTAACCTCACTAGACCCCCATCCAACTTAAACAAAAAATGTTTTTTAGTAACCTCACTAGACCCCCATCAAACTTTAAAAAAAAATGTTTTATAGTAACCTCACTAAACCCCCATCAAACTTAAACAAAATTGTTTTATAGTAACCTCACTAGACCCCCATCAAACTTTAATTTTTGTTATAGTAACCTCACTAGACCCCCATCAAACTTAAAAAAAAAATTGTTTTATAGTAACCTCACTAGACCCCCATCAAACTTTATTTTTATTTTTTTATAGTAACCTCACTAGACCCCCATCAAACTTAAAAAAAAATTTGTTTTATAGTAACCTCACTAGACCCCCATCAAACTTTAAAAAAAAATTGTTTTATAGTAACCTCACTAGACCCCCATCAAACTTTATTTTTATTTTTGTATAGTAACCTCACTAGACCCCCATCAAACTTTAAAAAAACATTGTTTTATAGTAACCTCACTAGACCCCCATCAAACTTTTAAAAAAAATTGTTTTATAGTAACCTCACTAGACCCCCATCAAACTTTAAAAAAAAATTGTTTTATAGTAACCTCACTAGACCCCCATCAAACTTTAAAAAAAAATGTTTTATAGTAACCTCACTAGACCCCCATCAAACTTTTAAAAAAAATGTTTTATAGTAACCTCACTAGACCCCCATCAAACTTTAAAAAAAAATTGTTTTATAGTAACCTCACTAGACCCCCATCAAACTTTAAAAAAAAATGTTTTATAGTAACCTCACTAGACCCCCATCAAACTTTTAAAAAAAATGTTTTATAGTAACCTCACTAGACCCCCATCAAACTTAAACAAAAAATGTTTTATAGTAACCTCACTAGACCCCCATCAAACTTAAACAAAAAATGTTTTATAGTAACCTCACTAGACCCCCATCAAACTTTAAAAAAAATTGTTTTATAGTAACCTCACTAAACCCCCATCAAACTTAAACAAAAATTGTTTTATAGTAACCTCACTAGACCCCCATCAAACTTAAACAAAAAATGTTTTATAATAACCTCACTAGACCCCCATCAAACTTAAACAAAAAATGTTTTATAGTAACCTCACTAGACCCCCATCAAACTTTAAAACAAATTGTTTTATAGTAACCTCACTAAACCCCCATCAAACTTAAACAAAAATTGTTTTATAGTAACCTCACTAGACCCCCATCAAACTTTAATTTTTTTTTATAGTAACCTCACTAGACCCTCATCAAACTTAAAAAAAAAATTGTTTTATAGTAACCTCACTAGACCCCCATCAAACTTTAAAAAAAAATTGTTTTATAGTAACCTCACTAGACCCCCATCAAACTTTAAAAAAAAATTGTTTTATAGTAACCTCACTAGACCCCCATCAAACTTAAAAAAAAAAATGTTTTATAGTAACCTCACTAGACCCCCATCAAACTTTAAAAACAAATTGTTTTATAGTAACCTCACTAGACCCCCATCAAACTTTATTTTTATTTTTGTATAGTAACCTCACTAGACCCCCATCAAACTTAAAAAAAAAATTGTTTTATAGTAACCTCACTAGACCCCCATCAAACTTAAAAAAAAAATTGTTTTATAGTAACCTCACTAGACCCCCATCAAACTTTAAAAACAAATTGTTTTATAGTAACCTCACTAGACCCCCATCAAAACTTTATTTTTATTTTTGTATAGTAACCTCACTAGACCCCCATCAAACTTTAAAAACAAATTGTTTTATAGTAACCTCACTAGACCCCCATCAAACTTTAAAACAAATTGTTTTATAGTAACCTCACTAAACCCCCATCAAACTTAAACGAAAATTGTTTTATAGTAACCTCACTAGACCCCCATCAAACTTTAATTTTTTTTTATAGTAACCTCACTAGACCCCCATCAAACTTTAAAAAAAAATTGTTTTATAGTAACCTCACTAGACCCCCATCAAACTTTATTTTTATTTTTGTATAGTAACCTCACTAGACCCCCATCAAACTTTAAAAAAACATTGTTTTATAGTAACCTCACTAGACCCCCATCAAACTTAAAAAAAAAATTGTTTTATAGTAACCTCACTAGACCCCCATCAAACTTAAAACAAAAAATTGTTTTATAGTAATCTCACTAGACCCCCATCAAACTTAAAACAAAATTGTTTTATAGTAACCTCACTAGACCCCCATCAAACTTAAAAAAACAAATGTTTTATAATAACCTCACTAGACCCCCATCAAACTATAAAAAAAAATGTTTTATAGTAACCTCACTAGACCCCCATCAAACTTTAAAAAAAAATGTTTTATAGTAACCTCACTAGACCCCCATCAAACTTTAAAAAAAAATGTTTTATAGTAACCTCACTAGACCCCCATCAAACTTTTAAAAAAAATATTTTATAGTAACCTCACTAGACCCCCATCAAACTTAAAAAAATTTTTTTTTTATAGTAACCTCACTAGACCCCCATCAAACTTTAAAAAAAAATTGTTTTATAGTAACCTCACTAGACCCCCATCAAACTTTAAAAAAAAATGTTTTATAGTAACCTCACTAGACCCCCATCAAACTTAACAAAAAATGTTTAATAGTAACCTCACTAGACCCCCATCAAACTTAAACAAAAGATGTTTTATAGTAACCTCACTAGACCCCCATCAAACTTTAAAAAAAATTGTTTTAGTAACATCACTAAACCCCCATCAAACTTAAACAAAAATTGTTTTATAGTAACCTCACTAGACCCCCATCAAACTTAAACAAAAAATGTTTTATAGTAACCTCACTAGACCCCCATCAAACTTAAACAAAAAATGTTTTTTAGTAACCTCACTAGACCCCCATCAAACTTTAAAAAAAAATGTTTTATAGTAACCTCACTAAACCCCCATCAAACTTAAACAAAAATTGTTTTATAGTAACCTCACTAGACCCCCATCAAACTTTAATTTTTTTTATAGTAACCTCACTAGACCCCCATCAAACTTTAAAAAAAAATTGTTTTATAGTAACCTCACTAGACCCCCAACAAACTTTATTTTTATTTTTTTATAGTAACCTCACTAGACCCCCATCAAACTTAAAAAAAAAAATTGTTTTATAGTAACCTCACTAGACCCCCATCAAACTTTAAAAAAAAATTGTTTTATAGTAACCTCACTAGACCCCCATCAAACTTTAAAAACAAATTGTTTTATAGTAACCTCACTAGACCCCCATCAAACTTTAAAAAAAAATTGTTTTATAGTAACCTCACTAGACCCCCATCAAACTTTAAAAAAAAATTGTTTTATAGTAACCTCACTAGACCCCCATCAAACTTTAAAAAAAAAATGTTTTATAGTAACCTCACTAGACCCCCATCAAACTTTAAAAAAAAATGTTTTATAGTAACCTCACTAGACCCCCATCAAACTTTAAAAAAAAATGTTTTATAGTAACCTCACTAGACCCCCATCAAACTTAAACAAAAAATTGTTTTATAGTAACCTCACTAGACCCCCATCAAACTTAAACAAAAAATGTTTTATAGTAACCTCACTAGACCCCCATCAAACTTTTAAAAAAATTGTTTTATAGTAACCTCACTAAACCCCCATCAAACTTAAACAAAAATTGTTTTATAGTAACCTCACTAGACCCCCATCAAACTTAAACAAAAAATGTTTTATAATAACCTCACTAGACCCCCATCAAACTTAAACAAAAAATGTTTTATAGTAACCTCACTAGACCCCCATCAAACTTTAAAACAAATTGTTTTATAGTAACCTCACTAAACCCCCATCAAACTTAAACAAAAATTGTTTTATAGTAACCTCACTAGACCCCCATCAAACTTTATTTTTTTTATAGTAACCTCACTAGACCCCCATCAAACTTTAAACAAAAATTGTTTTATAGTAACCTCACTAGACCCCCATCAAACTTTATTTTTATTTTTGTATAGTAACCTCACTAGACCCCCATCAAACTTTAAAAAAACATTGTTTTATAGTAACCTCACTAGACCCCCATCAAACTTTAAAAAAAAATTGTTTTATAGTAACCTCACTAGACCCCCATCAAACTTTAAAAACAAATTGTTTTATAGTAACCTCACTAGACCCCCATCAAACTTTATTTTTATTTTTGTATAGTAACCTCACTAGACCCCCATCAAACTTTAAAAAAAAAATGTTTTATAGTAACCTCACTAGACCCCCATCAAACTTAAAAAAAAAATTGTTTTATAGTAACCTCACTAGACCCCCATCAAACTTTAAAAACAAATTGTTTTATAGTAACCTCACTAGACCCCCATCAAACTTTATTTTTATTTTTGTATAGTAACCTCACTAGACCCCCATCAAACTTTTAAAAAAAATTGTTTTATAGTAACCTCACTAGACCCCCATCAAACTTTAAAACAAATTGTTTTATAGTAACCTCACTAAACCCCCATCAAACTTAAACAAAAATTGTTTTATAGTAACCTCACTAGACCCCCATCAAACTTTAATTTTTGCTTATAGTAACCTCACTAGACCCCCATCAAACTTTAAAAAAAAATTGTTTTATAGTAACCTCACTAGACCCCCATCAAACTTTATTTTTATTTTTGTATAGTAACCTCACTAGACCCCCATCAAACTTTAAAAAAAAATTGTTTTATAGTACCCTCACTAGACCCCCATCAAACTTAAAAAAAACAAATGTTTTATAGTAACCTCACTAGACCCCCATCAAACTTTAAAAACAAATTGTTTTATAGTAACCTCACTAGACCCCCATCAAACTTTATTTTTATTTTTGTATAGTAACCTCACTAGACCCCCATCAAACTTTAAAAACAAATTGTTTTATAGTAACCTCACTAGACCCCCATCAAACTTAAAAAAAAAAATGTTTTATAGTAACCTCACTAGACCCCCATCAAACTTTAAAAACAAATTGTTTTATAGTAACCTCACTAGACCCCCATCAAACTTTTAAAAAAATTGTTTTATAGTAACCTCACTAGACCCCCATCAAACTTAAAAAAAAATGTTTTATAGTAACCTCACTAGACCCCCATCAAACTTTAAAAAAAAATGTTTTATAGTAACCTCACTAGACCCCCATCAAACTTTAAAAAAAAATGTTTTATAGTAACCTCACTAGACCCCCATCAAACTTAAACAAAAAATGTTTTATAGTAACCTCACTAGACCCCCATCAAACTTAAACAAAAAATGTTTTATAGTAACCTCACTAGACCCCCATCAAACTTTAAAAAAAATTGTTTTATAGTAACCTCACTAAACCCCCATCAAACTTAAACAAAAATTGTTTTATAGTAACCTCACTAGACCCCCATCAAACTTAAACAAAAAATGTTTTATAGTAACCTCACTAGACCCCCATCAAACTTAAACAAAAAATGTTTTATAGTAACCTCACTAGACCCCCATCAAACTTAAACAAAAAATGTTTTATAGTAACCTCACTAGACCCCCATCAAACTTTAAAAAAAATTGTTTTATAGTAACCTCACTAAACCCCCATCAAACTTAAACAAAAATTGTTTTATAGTAACCTCACTAGACCCCCATCAAACTTAAACAAAAAATGTTTTATAATAACCTCACTAGACCCCCATCAAACTTAAACAAAAAATGTTTTATAGTAACCTCACTAGACCCCCATCAAACTTTAAAACAAATTGTTTTATAGTAACCTCACTAAACCCCCATCAAACTTAAACAAAAATTGTTTTATAGTAACCTCACTAGACCCCCATCAAACTTTAATTTTTTTTTATAGTAACCTCACTAGACCCTCATCAAACTTTTAAAAAAAATTGTTTTATAGTAACCTCACTAGACCCCCATCAAACTTAAAAAAAAAATTGTTTTATAGTAACCTCACTAGACCCCCATCAAACTTTAAAAAAAAATTGTTTTATAGTAACCTCACTAGACCCCCATCAAACTTTAAAAAAAAATTGTTTTATAGTAACCTCACTAGACCCCCATCAAACTTTAAAAACAAATTGTTTTATAGTAACCTCACTAGACCCCCATCAAACTTTATTTTTATTTTTGTATAGTAACCTCACTAGACCCCCATCAAACTTTTAAAAAAAATTGTTTTATAGTAACCTCACTAGACCCCCATCAAACTTTAAAAAAAAATTGTTTTATAGTAACCTCACTAGACCCCCATCAAACTTAAACCATTTTTTTTTATAGTAACCTCACTAGACCCCCATCAAACTTTATTTTTATTTTTGTATAGTAACCTCACTAGACCCCCATCAAACTTTAAAAAAAAATTGTTTTATAGTAACCTCACTAGACCCCCATCAAACTTTAAAACAAATTGTTTTATAGTAACCTCACTAAACCCCCATCAAACTTAAACAAAAATTGTTTTATAGTAACCTCACTAGACCCCCATCAAACTTTTTTTTTTTTTTATAGTAACCTCACTAGACCCCCATCAAACTTTAAAAAAAAATTGTTTTATAGTAACCTCACTAGACCCCCATCAAACTTTATTTTTATTTTTGTATAGTAACCTCACTAGACCCCCATCAAACTTTAAAAAAACATTGTTTTATAGTAACCTCACTAGACCCCCATCAAACTTAAAAAAAAAAATGTTTTATAGTAACCTCACTAGACCCCCATCAAACTTAAAACAAAAAATTGTTTTATAGTAACCTCACTAGACCCCCATCAAACTTAAAACAAAATTGTTTTATAGTAACCTCACTAGACCCCCATCAAACTTAAAAAAACAAATGTTTTATAATAACCTCACTAGACCCCCATCAAACTTTAAAAAAAAATGTTTTATAGTAACCTCACTAGACCCCCATCAAACTTTAAAAAAAAATGTTTTATAGTAACCTCACTAGACCCCCATCAAACTTTAAAAAAAAATGTTTTATAGTAACCTCACTAGACCCCCATCAAACTTTAAAAAAAAAATGTTTTATAGTAACCTCACTAGACCCCCATCAAACTTTAAAAAAAAATTGTTTTATAATAACCTCACTAGACCCCCATCAAACTTTAAAACAAAATTGTTTTATAGTAACCTCACTAGACCCCCATCAAACTTTAAAAAAAAATGTTTTATAGTAACCTCACTAGACCCCCATCAAACTTAACAAAAAATGTTTTATAGTAACCTCACTAGACCCCCATCAAACTTAAACAAAAAATGTTTTATAGTAACCTCACTAGACCCCCATCAAACTTTAAAAAAAATTGTTTTAGTAACCTCACTAAACCCCCATCAAACTTAAACAAAAATTGTTTTATAGTAACCTCACTAGACCCCCATCAAACTTAAACAAAAAATGTTTTATAGTAACCTCACTAGACCCCCATCAAACTTAAACAAAAAATGTTTTTTAGTAACCTCACTAGACCCCCATCAAACTTTAAAAAAAAATGTTTTATAGTAACCTCACTAAACCCCCATCAAACTTAAACAAAAATTGTTTTATAGTAACCTCACTAGACCCCCATCAAACTTTAATTTTTTTTATAGTAACCTCACTAGACCCCCATCAAACTTTAAATAAAAATTGTTTTATAGTAACCTCACTAGACCCCCATCAAACTTTATTTTTATTTTTTTATAGTAACCTCACTAGACCCCCCATCAAACTTAAAAAAAAAAATTGTTTTATAGTAACCTCACTAGACCCCCATCAAACTTTTAAAAAAAATTGTTTTATAGTAACCTCACTAGACCCCCATCAAACTTTAAAAACAAATTGTTTTATAGTAACCTCACTAGACCCCCATCAAACTTTAAAAAAAAAATGTTTTATAGTAACCTCACTAGACCCCCATCAAACTTAAAAAAAAAATTGTTTTATAGTAACCTCACTAGACCCCCATCAAACTTAAAAAAAAATTTGTATAGTAACCTCACTAGACCCCCATCAAACTTTAAAAAAAAATGTTTTATAGTAACCTCACTAGACCCCCATCAAACTTTAAAAAAAAATGTTTTATAGTAACCTCACTAGACCCCCATCAAACTTAAACAAAAAATGTTTTATAGTAACCTCACTAGACCCCCATCAAACTTAAACAAAAAATGTTTTATAGTAACCTCACTAGACCCCCATCAAACTTTAAAAAAAATTGTTTTATAGTAACCTCACTAAACCCCCATCAAACTTAAACAAAAATTGTTTTATAGTAACCTCACTAGACCCCCATCAAACTTAAACAAAAAATGTTTTATAATAACCTCACTAGACCCCCATCAAACTTAAACAAAAAATGTTTTATAGTAACCTCACTAGACCCCCATCAAACTTTAAAACAAATTGTTTTATAGTAACCTCACTAAACCCCCATCAAACTTAAACAAAAATTGTTTTATAGTAACCTCACTAGACCCCCATCAAACTTTAATTTTTTTTTATAGTAACCTCACTAGACCCCCATCAAACTTTAAAAAAAAATTGTTTTATAGTAACCTCACTAGACCCCCATCAAACTTTATTTTTATTTTTGTATAGTAACCTCACTAGACCCCCATCAAACTTTAAAAAAACATTGTTTTATAGTAACCTCACTAGACCCCCATCAAACTTTAAAAAAAAATTGTTTTATAGTAACCTCACTAGACCCCCATCAAACTTTAAAAACAAATTGTTTTATAGTAACCTCACTAGACCCCCATCAAACTTTATTTTTATTTTTGTATAGTAACCTCACTAGACCCCCATCAAACTTTAAAAAAAAAATGTTTTATAGTAACCTCACTAGACCCCCATCAAACTTTATTTTTATTTTTGTATAGTAACCTCACTAGACCCCAATCAAACTTTTAAACAAAATTGTTTTATAGTAACCTCACTAGACCCCCATCAAACTTTAAAACAAATTGTTTTATAGTAACCTCACTAAACCCCCATCAAACTTAAACAAAAATTGTTTTATAGTAACCTCACTAGACCCCCATCAAACTTTAATTTTTGTTTATAGTAACCTCACTAGACCCCCATCAAACTTAAAAAAAAAATTGTTTTATAGTAACCTCACTAGACCCCCATCAAACTTTATTTTTATTTTTGTATAGTAACCTCACTAGACCCCCATCAAACTTTAAAAAAAAATTGTTTTATAGTAACCTCACTAGACCCCCATCAAACTTAAAAAAAACAAATGTTTTATAGTAACCTCACTAGACCCCCATCAAACTTTAAAAACAAATTGTTTTATAGTAACCTCACTAGACCCCCATCAAACTTTATTTTATTGTTTATAGTAACCTCACTAGACCCCCATCAAACTTTAAAAACAAATTGTTTTATAGTAACCTAACTAGACCCCCATCAAACTTAAAAACAAATTGTTTTATAGTACCTCACTAGACCCCATCAAACTTTAAAAAAAATTGCTTTATAGTAACCTCACTAGACCTCCATCAAACTTAAAAAATAATGTTTTACAGTAACCTCACTAGACCCCATCAAACTTAAAAAAAAAATGTTTATAGTAACCTCACTAGACCCCCATCAAACTTTAAAAAAAAATGTTTTATAGTAACCTCACTAGACCCCATCAAACTTAAACAAAAAATGTTTTATAGTAACCTCACTAGACCCCCATCAAACTTTAAAAAAAATTGTTTTATAGTAACCTCACTAAACCCCCATCAAACTTAAACAAAAATTGTTTTATAGTAACCTCACTAGACCCCCATCAAACTTAAACAAAAAATGTTTTATAGTAACCTCACTAGACCCCCATCAAACTTAAACAAAAAATGTTTTATAGTAACCTCACTAGACCCCCATCAAACTTTAAAAAAAAATGTTTTATAGTAACCTCACTAAACCCCCATCAAACTTAAACAAAAATTGTTTTATAGTAACCTCACTAGACCCCCATCAAACTTAAACAAAAAATGTTTTATAGTAACCTCACTAGACCCCCATCAAACTTTAAAAAAAAATGTTTTATAGTAACCTCACTAGACCCCCATCAAACTTTAAAAACAAATTGTTTTATAGTAACCTCACTAGACCCCCATCAAACTTTTAAAACAATTGTTTTATAGTAACCTCACTAGACCCCCATCAAACTTTAAAAAAAATGTTTTATAGTAACCTCACTAGACCCCCATCAAACTTTAAAAAAAAATGTTTTATAGTAACCTCACTAGACCCCCATCAAACTTTAAAAAAAAAATGTTTTATAGTAACCTCACTAGACCCCCATCAAACTTAAACAAAAAATGTTTTATAGTAACCTCACTAGACCCCCATCAAACTTTAAAAAAAATTGTTTTATAGTAACCTCACTAAACCCCCATCAAACTTAAACACAAATTGTTTTATAGTAACCTCACTAGACCCCCATCAAACTTAAACAAAAAATGTTTTATAGTAACCTCACTAGACCCCCATCAAACTTTAAAAAAAAATGTTTTATAGTAACCTCACTAGACCCCCATCAAACTTAAACAAAAAATTGTTTTATAGTAACCTCACTAGACCCCCATCAAACTTTATTTTTATTTTTGTATAGTAACCTCACTAGACCCCCATCAAACTTTAAAAAAAAAATGTTTTATAGTAACCTCACTAGACCCCCATCAAACTTTATTTTTGTATAGTAACCTCACTAGACCCCCATCAAACTTTTAAAAAAAATTGTTTTATAGTAACCTCACTAGACCCCCATCAAACTTTAAAACAAATTGTTTTATAGTAACCTCACTAAACCCCCATCAAACTTAAACAAAAATTGTTTTATAGTAACCTCACTAGACCCCCATCAAACTTTAATTTTTGTTTATAGTAACCTCACTAGACCCCCATCAAACTTAAAAAAAAAATTGTTTTATAGTAACCTCACTAGACCCCCATCAAACTTTATTTTTATTTTTGTATAGTAACCTCACTAGACCCCCATCAAACTTTAAAAAAAAATTGTTTTATAGTAACCTCACTAGACCCCCATCAAACTTAAAAAAAACAAATGTTTTATAGTAACCTCACTAGACCCCCATCAAACTTTAAAAACAAATTGTTTTATAGTAACCTCACTAGACCCCCATCAAACTTTATTTTTATTTTTGTATAGTAACCTCACTAGACCCCCATCAAACTTTAAAAACAAATTGTTTTATAGTAACCTCACTAGACCCCCATCAAACTTTAAAAACAAATTGTTTTATAGTAACCTCACTAGACCCCCATCAAACTTAAACAAAAAATGTTTTATAGTAACCTCACTAGACCCCCATCAAACTTTAAAAAAAATTGTTTTATAGTAACCTCACTAAACCCCCATCAAACTTAAACAAAAATTGTTTTATAGTAACCTCACTAGACCCCCATCAAACTTAAACAAAAAATGTTTTATAGTAACCTCACTAGACCCCCATCAAACTTTAAAAAAAAATGTTTTATAGTAACCTCACTAGACCCCCATCAAACTTTAAAAAAAAATGTTTTATAGTAACCTCACTAGACCCCCATCAAACTTAAACAAAAAATGTTTTATAGTAACCTCACTAGACCCCCATCAAACTTTAAAAAAAATTGTTTTATAGTAACCTCACTAAACCCCCATCAAACTTAAACAAAATTGTTTTATAGTAACCTCACTAGACCCCCATCAAACTTAAACAAAAAATGTTTTATAGTAACCTCACTAGACCCCCATCAAACTTTAAATAAAATGTTTATAGTAACCTCACTAGACCCCCATCAAACTTTAAAAAAAAATGTTTTATAGTAACCTCACTAGACCCCCATCAAACTTAAACAAAAAATGTTTTATAGTAACCTCACTAGACCCCCATCAAACTTAAACAAAAAATGTTTTATAGTAACCTCACTAGACCCCCATCAAACTTAAACAAAAAATGTTTTATAGTAACCTCACTAGACCCCCATCAAACTTAAACAAAAAATGTTTTATAGTAACCTCACTAGACCCCCATCAAACTTTAAATAAAAATGTTTTATAGTAACCTCACTAGACCCCCATCAAACTTAAACAAATTTTTTTTTATAGTAACCTCACTAAACCCCCATCAAACTTAAACAAAAATTGTTTTATAGTAACCTCACTAGACCCCCATCAAACTTTTTTTTTTTTTTTATAGTAACCTCACTAGACCCCCATCAAACTTAAAAAAAAAAATGTTTTATAGTAACCTCACTAGACCCCCTAAGAATAGCTGTGGAAGAAAAGAAGAAAGCATATAGAGTGTGGTTGGGTAGTAGAGGGAATGAAGATTCCGAGAGACAGAAACGAGCGAGGTACGTGGAGAGTAAGAGGGTGGTGAAGAGAGTAGTGAAGGAAAGTAAGAGAAGAGTGGATGAGGAATTTGGAAGGAATCTGAGTGTAAAATGGAGGGAGAGTAAGAAACTGTTCTGGAAAGAAGTCAAGAAAGTTAGGGAAGGTAGCAAGGGAAACAGTAAGGGTGTGAAAGATAAGAATGGGAGAATGCTAGCCGAGAAGCAAGAGAGAGTCGAAAGATGGAGGGAGTACTTCAGTGAGTTGCTAAATGAAAGGAATGAAGAGCCAGCAAACATAGCTGGATATGGTATGGGAGGGAGAAGAAGAGAAGTAGTGGAGGAGGAGGTGGGGATCAGGAGGTCAGAAGTGTGGGAAGCCATGAAAAGAGTGAAGTTGGGGAAAGCACCAGGAACAGATGGAGTGTGTGGGGAAATGTTGAGGTATGGTGGTGAGATAGTGATAGAATGGGTATGGAAAATGTGCAAACTAGCATGGGAGAAGGGGAGTGCACCCGATGACTGGAAGACTGGCATAATAGTCCCCCTATATAAGGGCAAAGGGGAAAGAGGAGTGTGTGGTAACCACCGAGGAATATGTCTTCTAAGCGTAGTAGGGAAGGTATACAGTAGGGTAGTGATTGAGAGAGTGAGAGTGAGAACGGAGAAATGGATAGGCGACGAGCAGGGAGGTTTTAGGAAGGGAAGAGGATGTGTAGATCAGATTTTTACCCTGAATTGTGTTGTGGAGAAGTATCTGGAGAAGAAACAAAAGGTGTATGTTGCCTTTATGGACTTGGAGAAGGCCTATGACAGAGTGGATAGAGAAGGTTTGTGGAAAGTACTTAGAATATACGGAGTAGAGGGCAAGTTGCTGAAAGCAGTGAAGAGCATGTATGAGGGTGCAAAGGCGGCAGTACGTGTGGAGAGTGAGCAGAGCGAGTTCTTTGACCTGAATGTTGGTTTGAAACAGGGGTGTTTGATGTCCCCGTGGTTGTTTACTGTATATATGGATGGAGTCATGAAAGAAATACTATCAAGAGCAGTGAATGTTGGTGTATCGCTGAAAAGGGAGGGAATTGAGTGGAAGCTACCTATACTGCTGTTTGCGGATGATACAGTTCTGATGAGTGATAATGAATGGGAGTTGCAGGGTCTGGTAAATGAGTTTGGAACAGTGTGCGAAAAACGGAATTTGAAGGTAAATACGGGGAAGAGCAAGGTTATGGTCTTCGAAAGGGGTGAAGTCACAGAGTGTGAGGTGAAGCTGAACGGTCAGGCTATAGAGATCGTCAACTCTTTTAAGTATCTGGGCAGTGTGTTGAGTAAAGATGGGACTATGGATGAAGAGGTGCGGGAGAGGGTACAACAGGGGAAGAGGGTTGTAGGAACGCTAAAAGCAGTAACAAGAAATAGGGTGGTCAGTATGGAAGTGAAGAAGTCCTTGCATGACAGTGTGGTAATCCCGACACTGACTTACGGAAGCGAAGCATGGACGTTGGTTGAGAGACTCAGACCAAGAGTGAGAGCAGTGGAAATGAATTACTTAAGGAGTGCGTGCGGAGTTACATGGAGGGATAGACAGACTAATGAGGAAGTAAGAAGGAGGTGTGGTGTGGAGGTAGATGTGCTGGAAAGTGTGAAAAGGAACAACTTGAGATGGTTCGGCCATATGGAACGTATGGAAAGCGAGAGAATGACTAAGAGGGTGTACGAGAGCGAGGTGGAGGGACAGAGGGGGAGAGGTAGACCGAATATGAGGTGGAAGGATGGAGTGAGAAACTACATGAACGAAGGCGGTGCTGGTTGGGGGGAGGGGCGTCGACTGACTGGGGACAGAGGTGCATGGGGGCAGTTCGTTCGTGGCCACCCCTTCGGGGATCACGGCGTCAGGCAATAGATAGATAGATAGACTAGACCCCCATCAAACTTTATTTTTATTTTTTTATAGTAACCTCACTAGACCCCCATCAAACTTTAAAAAAAAATTGTTTTATAGTAACCTCACTAGACCCCCATCAAACTTAAAACAAAAATTGTTTTATAGTAACCTCACTAGACCCCCATCAAACTTTAAAAAACAAATGTTTTATAGTAACCTCACTAGACCCCCATCAAACTTTAAAAAAAAATTGTTTTATAGTAACCTCACTAGACCCCCATCAAACTTTAAAAAAAAATTGTTTTATAGTAACCTCACTAGACCCCCATCAAACTTTAAAAAAAAATGTTTTATAGTAACCTCACTAGACCCCCATCAAACTTTAAAAAAAAATTGTTTTATAGTAACCTCACTAGACCCCCATCAAACTTTAAAAAAAAAATTGTTTAATAGTAACCTCACTAGACCCC
Source organism: Paralithodes platypus (assembly GCA_032716605.1). NCBI lineage: Eukaryota > Metazoa > Arthropoda > Malacostraca > Decapoda > Lithodidae > Paralithodes > Paralithodes platypus. The sequence continues at coordinate 8,921,614 of CM064514.1, read as the reverse complement.
CATCAAACTTAAACAAAAAATTGTTTTATAGTAACCTCACTAGACCCCCATCAAACATTTTTTTTATAGAAACCTCACTAGACCCCCATCAAACTTTAAAAAAAAATGTTTTATAGTAACCTCACTAGACCCCCATCAAACTTAAACAAAAAATGTTTTATAGTAACCTCACTAGACCCCCATCAAAATTAAAAAAATATTTTATTATAGTAACCTCACTAGACCCCCATCAAACTTAAAAACAAAATTGTTTTATAGTAACCTCACTAGACCCCCATCAAACTTAAAAAAATTTTTTTTTATAGTAACCTCACTAGACCCCCATCAAACTTAAACCAAAAATTGTTTTATAGTAACCTCACTAGACCCCCATCAAACTTTAATTTTTTTTTTATAGTAACCTCACTAGACCCCCATCAAACTTAAACAAAAAATTGTTTTATAGTAACCTCACTAGACCCCCATCAAACTTTAAAAAAAAATTGTTTTATAGTAACCTCACTAGACCCCCATCAAACTTAAACAAAAAATTGTTTTATAGTAACCTCACTAGACCCCCATCAAACTTAAAAAAAATTTTTTTTATAGTAACCTCACTAGACCCCCATCAAACTTAAACCAAAAATTGTTTTATAGTAACCTCACTAGACCCCCATCAAACTTTATTTTTTTTTTTATAGTAACCTCAGTAGACCCCCATCAAACTTAAACAAAAAATTGTTTTATAGTAACCTCACTAGACCCCCATCAAACTTAAACAAAAAATTGTTTTATAGTAACCTCACTAGACCCCCATCAAACTTAAAAAAATTTTTTTTTATAGTAACCTCACTAGACCCCCATCAAACTTAAACCAAAAATTGTTTTATAGTAACCTCACTAGACCCCCATCAAACTTTAATTTTTTTTTTATAGTAACCTCACTAGACCCCCATCAAACTTAAACAAAAAATTGTTTTATAGTAACCTCACTAGACCCCCATCAAACTTTAAAAAAAAATTGTTTTATAGTAACCTCACTAGACCCCCATCAAACTTAAACAAAAAATTGTTTTATAGTAACCTCACTAGACCCCCATCAAACTTAAACAAAAAATTGTTTTATAGTAACCTCACTAGACCCCCATCAAACTTTAATTTTTTTTTATAGTAACCTCACTAGACCCCCATCAAACTTAAAAAACAAAAAAAAACACCCCAAGACCTCCCTTCAAGCTAAATTTGTACATGTTTCGGTTGAATAATGTCTCGGCCGAAGGCCGGTTCCTCTTAGAATTACAGGCTCGCTATCACTCACCAGGAAGAAATCGATACCTGAATGGCACAACAAGTATTTATATAGTCAAAGATATGCGGCGATAGGTCTAATTACAATCGCCAAACTAATGGAACAAACATCTTAAAATCGCAAAGCTAATGAAACTAAACATGAGGGATCAAAAACAGGTACCTGCGGGTAGGGTTTATTTATTATCACATTTATCTATTCAATGCTGTTTTAGTTTCCGCCCTAGACCTCTATCAAGATAAATACATTATCCTCAAGGTCCCCTTTCCAGATATATTTGTTCATGTCCCAGCCGAACACCAGTTCCTCCAAAATTAAAGGCTCAATATCGCTCGCCAGGAATATATCCACACCTAAATGGCACGAAACGTCTTGATATTGATAATGAAATGGGACGAAAGGTCTTAAATCGAGAAACTAATGGGGCGAACGTCATAAAATCTCAAAACTAATGGGGCAAAACATGAGGAAAAATGGGTTTCCAGAAAAAACAACTACATCCCCCTCTATAATTTACCTTAATTCAGGAATAGTGAAGTTCTGGATAAGGTAAATACTTTTTAAATTAGATAAAATGTCCAGCACAGCTTATTAAGTTTATAGTCAGATATATGAATGTACTTAACCCGAGTTGCCAGTATCTCAGTGGCTGAAATTTATAAAAGATGTTTTATACGTATGTGGATTTTATTCTTTCTGGGACTTTGGAATTATCGTAGACCCTGACTGGCTAGCTGCAAAAGTTAAATTAACCTTACAATATTTATATATAAACAAATGGAAAAATGACACTAGTCATTCTGATAAATGTTACTTATATAAAATATACAAACGTGATTTTGCTTTACAGTAGTAGGCTACATGTTGGAGTTGCCAGGTAGTCTAAGGAATTAACTTTGTCAAATGAGGAGTCAATCATAAACAAAAATAGAAAATACAAATATAAATGGACAATCTTGGGGTGTGCATAGAACGGAACGAATATTTACAGCTGGCCACATAAATAGACAATCTTGGGGTGTGCATAGAACGGAACGAATATTTACAGCTGGCCACATAAATGGACAATCTTGGGGTGTGCATAGAACGGAACGAATATTTACAGCTGGCCACATAAATGGACAATCTTGGGGTGTGCATAGAACGGAACGAATATTTACAGCTGGCCACATAAATGGACAATCTTGGGGTGTGCATAGAACGGAACTAATATTTACAGCTGGCCACATAAATGGACAATCTTGGGGTGTGCATAGAACGGAACGAATATTTACAGCTGGCCACATAAATGGACAATCTTGGGGTGTGCATAGAACGGAACGAATATTTACAGCTGGCCACATAAATGGACAATCTTGGGGTGTGCATAGAACGGAACGAATATTTACAGCTGGCCACATAAATGGACAATCTTGGAGTGTGCATAGAACGGAACGAATATTTACAGCTGGCCACATAAATGGACAATCTTGGGGTGTGCATAGAACGGAACGAATATTTACAGCTGGCCACATAAATTATGTTCCTCGTCGTGATCTTATGTATGAAAGTAAGATGGTATGAATGAATTGCCAGTGTGGTTTCGTTTAATTATCAGTTGGCAAATCAGATAATTTAACCACTGCATAGAAACTACACTCTTAATTGAATTGCCAGTGTGGTTTCGTTTAATTATCAGTTGACAAATCAGATAATTTAACCACTGCATAGAAACTACACTCTTAATTGAATCATGCGCACTATATGTCTATGCATGATATCACGGAGAGGAACAGAACTTATGTGGGTAACTGTAGCCTACATTATGTGACTCCAGACAGGTAGATGAATACCATGTAGGCTATGCTGAATGTTCATTGTGATACTTTAGCCAATCTAAGAAATACACTACTTTCATTCAGATAACACAACTCAAAGGGTAGGGTTATATCTATATTTTGGTTGAACAAAAAATCAGTGAGAGTCTGGGGTTAATTGGAATAGATTGATCTATGCTAGTGTTAGGCAACTAACTAGGTTTCTAATCAACGTCATGTATCTATCTCCACCCTTCTCTCTCTCTAATATATGTATATATATATATATATATATCTTGTGGTTTTATATATATCTTGTGGTTTTGGTGTGAAACAGGATCATTTTGATATTTTGGATTCCTGTCAACGTGTTGATATTAGAGTTTTAGAATCCCTCTATATTTCAAAATTAAAACCCTCCCTTAACTCTACTGTATCATCGCACCCGCTTAACTTTGTTTAAATTACCCCTCCTTTGTATTAACCCTATCATTCTGCCCCATATATATATTTTGTTTTTGTTTTTGTTATGTTCTAATTATTTTCAATAAGCTTTTAAGCTTTCATATTTGTAATATTATCTTTTGATTTGTAGACCACTGAAGATGACACCAGTGTGATGTCGAAACGTTTGATAATAAAGAATGGAACTGCTCGTAGCGTACTTTGTTCTTCTATTCCTGCTGAAGATACGGTTCCCAAGGAACACTCCTATTAGATATATATATATATATATATATATATATATATATATATATAATATATTGCATGGTGTGTGTATGTATGTGTGCATAATTAGTTTAATGTATATAGCATATTCTGTTAAGCGTATTTAACCTGAATAAAAAAAGGTGTAAATAAAATTCTTTGAGGTTAATGACCCCAAAACTACTATTAATTCAAGGTTATTCTGCCTCCACCTCAAACATATATGCAAGACTATATTTCCATATTACCAATTATTTTTGTGATTTATTTAGACCTTTAGTAATAAGTATGTAGATGACCTTTAACATACAATACGAAATAGTTGTAGATGATGAACATACAATACGAACATACAATACGAAATAGTTGTAGATGATGAACATACAATACGAAATAGTTGTAGATGATGAACATACAATACGAAATAGTTGTAGATGATGAACATACAATACGAAATAGTTGTAATGATGAACATACAATACGAAATAGTTGTAGATGATGAACATACAATACGAAATAGTTGTAGATGATGACATATACGAAATAGTTGTAGATGAACATACAATACGAAATAGTTGTAGATGATGAACATACAATACGAAATAGTTGTAGATGATGAACATACAATACGAAATAGTTGTAGATGATGAACACAATACGAAATAGTTGTAGATGATGAACATACAATACGAAATAGTTGTAGATGATGAACATACAATACGAAATAGTTTGTAGATGATGACATACAATACGAAATAGTTGTAGATGATGAACATACAATACGAAATAGTTGTAGATGATGAACATACAATACGAAATAGTTGTAGATGATGAACATACAATACGAAATAGTTGTAGATGATGAACATACAATACGAAATAGTTGTCAAGGGAAAACAACGGAGTGAAAAATATGCGTGTTTTGCCCAGTTAAGGTGGGTAATGGTAATTGGTTTGGTCTATTAATGTATTTATTAATTTATGTTATAATAACCTGGACAGAACTCCATTAAGCTTAAAACAAAATCCCCTAGATCCCCTTCAAGATAAATTTGTGCATTTTTCAGTAGAAAAAATTACCCAGGCGGAGATCGACTCCTCCTAGAATTACAGGCACGCTATCGCTCGCCAGGAAAAAATCGACACCTAAATGGCACGAAAGGTCTTTATATTGATAAAGAAATGGGGCAAAAGGTCTTATAATCACCAAACTAATTGAACGAACGTCTTAAAATCTCAAAGCTAATGGGACTAAACATGATGGAGAAAAAGCAACCACCTCCCCCTTAAGGTCACAAGTAGGCAGAGCCCTTGAGACCTCCTTCCTAGAACACTCCTGGGTTGCCATCCTCCAAACTCGCCCCATCATTCTTGTTGCTTCAGTAAATAGCCAGTGCGGTCGGCGCACATAGTAAATACAACATCAAAAATTCGTCCTCCTGGCTGAGATATTTAAGCCCCCAGCGAGCTTCCAGTCTTACACAGTCGAGGGAGCTCCGTGATACAGGGAGGAGTTTGTTAGTTGTCTTCCTGCCTCGTATATACACTTTCTGCAGCAGTTTTGATTTGTCCTTACCTGCCGGCCGTAAGTTAATGCTCAATATAATGGCG
>CM064514.1:8866211-8911211 GCA_032716605.1 Paralithodes platypus | reverse complement strand
CTCTCTCAAGGACATAAAAGATACCTTCTAAAATACGCAGAATAATACAATGCGATTGTTTTGAATTTACATATACATAATCTATTTTGTATTAATTTCACCACACCACCAAACGCCTCCAAAGAAATTAATGAAAGCATGTATGTGATCCACCGGGATTCGAACCTGGGTTATCACACACAGATTTTTAGACACCTTAACCATTACACCACCAAGACGGTTAAAGGTTTATGCACACGCCTACGACTTATGAAATAAATAATAAATGTTAGGGATGACAAAAGTAACACATATATATTGATTAGGAATAGGATAAGTAGCGAGGCAGCGAACAACACCTGTTACTCGCTGCCTCGCTAGATATCCTATTCCTAATTAAGCTACGATTCCCGAAGAACACGTCTATATTTGTTTATATATATATTAAGTGTAACAATAACACTTAGGATTTACGTTATTTGTGTTGGCTTAAGGAATAAGTAGGATAATACACATACTTGTGACCTCCACAATTTGTAATGTTTGAGGAGACGGCGCTTCAACCTCTCTCCTCAGTCCATCACATTCAAGCACCAACCCACCCACACCAACACTAACACATGATACAAAACAGACACACACACACTCACACCCAATAACATAAAACGCACATCACACACATGATCACATACAACGTAATGGGCACAAATCACTTACACATGATAACATAAAACGCACACACACACACACACACACACACTGGTCCAGGCAAACTAGAAAAGGTATTAGCATTATTGAGGAGATGCTGCTGTCTTCAGTGCGTGTCATGGCCATCCTGAGCCTTACGACGTATACAGACTAATAACCAGAGGTGGGCACTTTAGCCAACACTTCCGCAAATAGCCAATTCCGCCATGGCGGAAGTGTCATTTTGTTGGCGAATTAGCGTTGGCGCCAAAATGGCTGCCTATTTGCGGGTTTGAAGCTCTGGAAAGTACCTCCATGTTGCAAACCTCGAGTCCGCAAAATAAAAATTCCAGCCGCCAGCCAGCCCTGGGCCGCTCCTGCAGCTCCAGCCAAAAAAAGTCATGTGACCAAGCCAACTACCTGCGTTCTGGAATCTAGGCCTATATATCGGCTCTTCACGTTTGTTCACTTACTTAGTAGCAAGCGTCGAGCTAACACCTACAACACACAGCAGTCCAAGAGTTCCAACCTGCTAGCCCTTCAACTTTGTTTATATTTTCGGCCTATTGAAGTGAACAACTGAACATCATAGAGTCTACCATCGTGCCTACCGCAGCTGCCAACAGCATGGGGAGCAGTTCACCACCATCATCCGACAGTGATGCTGCAGAGCATGCAGAAATCGAGGACCTAAGCCACCCCTGGCCCCACCTAGAAACCTTCTATGGGCCTGTAATTACCAAGAAGATGTCTCTGGAGAAGGGCTTTATAACTTTATAATCTAGCCTAATTTAAGATTATAAAGTTAGGCTATCGTTAATTTGATTGATAGCCTGTTAATTTGTAACCTAAACTAATGTAATTAGGCTACCCTAATCCCATCAAAATGCCTCAAAGCATGTAGGCCTAGGCTAAGTCTAACTTCTATATAGGCTAGGCTATATAGCCTATAATCACTAATCCCATCAAAATGCCTCAAAGCATGTAGGCTAAATATTGCATGTTCTAACTTCTAAATATAGCCTAGGCCTATAGGCTAATTACTAATATAAGTAATTTTATTAGGCTAGGCCTAGGCTACCCTAATCCTATCAAAATGCCTCAAAGCATGTAGGCTAAATAATATTGCATTTTCTAACTTTTATATATAGGCTAGCCTAGGTCTAGGCTATAATCAGTCAATCACTAATTCCATCAAAATGCCTTAAAGCATGTAGGCTAAATATTGCATGTTCTAACTTCTATATATATAGCCTAGGTCTAGGCTATAATCACTAATTCCATCAAAATGCCTCAAAGCATGTAGGCTAAATATTGTATGTTCTAACTTTAATATATAGCCTAGGCCAAGGTCTAGGCTATAATCAGTCACTAATTCCATCTAAATGCCTCAAAACATGTAGGCCTAGGCTAAATATTGCATGTTCTAACTTCTATGTATAGGCCTAGGCCTATAATCACACTCATTGTATTAGTGTCAAGTAGAAAGTGTTAATTTTGAAAGTATCATATAGGCCTAGACTAAATTTAGCCTACAATAAAATTTTATTAAATTTTGATCTGAAGCTAGGCCTTTATTCTGAGCATTAAAATTAATAGGCCTAGGCTACTTTCTATTAAATTACTTAATCTATCTAAAGTAGACCTATCTAGGCATATATAGCCTATTGCCATTCCCAAAGGGGGGACCACGAATAAATCGCCTCCTTGCACCTCTGTGATCCGGCGTACCTCCTGAATGGTGCGGAATTGCGAATACTGATTATTACTGAAGCACTCTCCCCATAAACAAGTTGCCCCAACGTTTTACTGCCCATGTGGACAAACTAAGTGGCCTATGCTATATATATTAACCCCTTCACTGCGGGTGACGTTCTGGAATGTTTTGGCAATTTCAGCAATTTCCAAGCTTTAAAAGCCTGTATGTATATCCTTCAGGTCCATGGAAGTTGGGCAACATTATATTTAAGTAAATATATATATTTATTGACATTAGAGATTTAATTTATTGATTACCCTTGATTCTGCAGTTTAAATTTAAAATTAATAAAAAACGGTTTTGCGTTTGCATATTTGCATTTGAGGACTAGAAATTTCACAAGGTTTGCACATTTGTGTTTGCTGAAGATATGTTCTGGGTTTGCTGATTTGTGTTTGCTGACTTGACTTTTTGTTTGTGGTGCCCAGCTCTGCTAATAACATACATAACAAAGCCACTATAACAACTTCGTCTCTCTCCAACACCCCTTCTCCCCTCTCTACACTCTTCAGAAAATAGGAAAAGTAGAAAGTAGCTACGAGGTGCCGTTGTTAAGGCTTATCCTTCAATACCTTCACCTGACCTGACCCTATCCGGGGTTTAGCTGGTCCACAAGGGTGTGTGACATGAACCCAATAGAGAATTTGTGGGCCATCATGTCATGGAGTGGAATGTGGTTCAGGTTAGGATTGGAAAGGGCGGGAGGAGTGGGATCGGGGGGCAAGGGGGGGGGGGGGGGGGGAGAGGAAATCCGTCGCCGCCCTAATATAAGTTTGAAAATGTTTAAATCAGCTCCAACGAGAATACAGGAGGTAGTTGAGGCAGCTTGTGGGTGGAGATCATATTGATTTCATAAATATAAATTGTAAATGTTTACATTTAAGATCCCTTTATATGTATTATATAATGTGTATGTGTTTCCAATGTTCACCGTAACATAATGATGGTGAAATAATACATATTAAATTAAATTCAAGGTAACATACACAGAGCTATAGTATACTTTTAATTATGTTTGGACGATAATTTAAACAATACGAAGTAAAAATATAAAAGCCTAAACAATTTACAGTATATCAACTTTAAAACAACATAACAAGATTGCTTGGATTATCGTTAATTGTTCAATTTGATGACTTACTTTATAGTAAATCATTACAATGGGTAACGCCGAACTGTTTACTGATAATAGGAAGCCACAGTAATTAAGCTAGTAATTAAGAATCCACTGAGAAAAGTATAATGAAATAATCATAGCGTGTCATATTACATGTTAAGGTAATATGTAATATGACATGTTAAGGTAGGCGGATGCCCAACCCCGAAAGGGGTTGAAATAGGGGAGCTATCCCCCCGCCAAGGCGGCTTTCTAGGGCCTTTCCTAGCTGATGCTGAGAGGATTGGGTTCTAGTCATGTGGTGATGGGATGGTCTATCAGAGTGAGAACTGAGCGATCTCTGCCATACCCATAGCTTACTCTGACTGTTCCTTTTACTTATATATTTTCTAGATCTCAAGTGACGGGGCCTCTTCCGTGGATTGACCTCCCAATCTACCAAGATTGGAAGCCAAAGCGTCACATTTTTCCTTTGCCCCTCAACTTTCTCTTCATAATTGCTGAGGGGCACAGGGCCCTGGGTGGGTCTTTGGTTTCCCGGGCGTTTCCGCACCCTCCTTAGCTCCCCGCCATGGAGTGGCTTCGGTCACCCAGGCTTTATTGTGGTCGGCAGGGAGGGTTCTGTGGGGGCGCTCGGTTATGGCCTTGGCCTTGGGGCTGTTCGGCCAGGCAGCTTGGGGAACAACAACAACAACAACAACAACATGTTAAGGTAGATTATGAATTGGTCAACCACAGTGCTGTGAATAGTGGTATGGAAGAATTTTTTTTTTACTCTAATATGAACATTTGTTTTTATTACAAAAAAAAAAGACGTTTCGGCTCATCTAAAGTGTTTTCTCTAACTGGGCCGATATTATCTTGTCTTTATGATATATATATTTGGCTATAATTTGGTCAAAGCTAGATTACAATGTGATCCAACTTGTCTTGATGCGTGGATTGTAACATCCCGTTTCAATTACTTATATATTTATACGATTGTTTACACTAACCAGGACGCCAAGGTTGGCAACTTTGAGTGTTTTGCAACGGAGCATACTGTATATATTTATTTTCTATAACACATTGTATAAGGTAAATAATAGAATACGAGTTAATAATTGAGAATCAGTAAAGGTAAAAAGAACAGTATTATTAAAACACCAAAGATTTTTGTATGGACAGCTTTGAACACGACGATGAGGAAAATTATATATTCGGTTAGGAGAGAGAAGGGGGAGAGCACAAGAGAGAAGGGGGGAGATAGGGGAAGGCAGCAGAGAGAAGGGGAGGAGGGGGGAATGGGAAGTTCGAAGGATAGAAACTTGATTGTCTGTATATTAAATTCCATAAATAACGCAACACCTGATGTGTGTTACTTATTTGTGATCCGGCATGGGCTAGTCTAATAATATAGCCTGTGTGTTATGTTAAAATAAAGTTATTCTGAGTGCTGTTCTAGAACACACACACACACACACACGTTTGACTCCTCCTCCTTCCAACCTTTATACTTACCCCGCCCCCTTTTATTAGAAGCGATTAAAGGGCCATCAATTAAAAGATAAGTGAACTAACACATTGCCTCAGGCCATGACAACAAGTTCTGTCGTAGACTGTACATTCAACACGGTGAAGCCCGTGAGGTCTCGTTCCAGTCTTGGGAGTGAGACATTTCGAAGCTGCAACCAGCCTTTGCCATCCTGCCCTCCATATATATTGAGCTGCTTCGCCTTCGTGCTTCACTATCTCACTCCCAAGACTCGGACCCTCACTCTCAGAATGCCACCTATTGAGCAATTAACTCACTAGGCATTGCCCCCCTGTAGCATATTCTGAATATGGGAATATATATATCTGTATATACAGTGTAATAAGTACATATATATATATATATATATATATATATATATATATATATATGTATGGCGCAGCTCTATCTCTATTCTTCCTCTTGTTATGGAAACTGCGGTGCCCTCGGCTCCCTACTGATGTCTTATATATTTTTTTTATTTTTATTTTTTTTTCTATGTGATTGAGGAAGGCAAAAGGCATTACTGCCTATAGCGAGTGCCTCCCCTATAGTTGAAAGAGTGACAGGGCCAAAATCAAGGGACGTTCGAGCCAAAATGCCTGGACACACGGAGTTTGAAGCAATTTAAGTCATAGGAAGAGGGAAAGACTGATTCTGGGAGAGAGTTCCAGAGCTCAGCTGTTGAGTAGAAGAAAGTTTGAGAGTAACATTTCACTCTTGGGTTGGAGAGTTGCACAGAGTAGGGTGGGATTGAGTTGCAAGACGGGTACCACGTGCCCTACGTAAAGGAGGTGGTATGCACTGGGATAGCTCTGAGGAACACTGATTATTATAGTAGCGATAGAATAGCGAGAGAGATGCAACATTGCGGCGGAGAGAGAGAGACTGCAGAGAGTTGGTGAGTGGACGGGAGTTAATGATACGAAAGGCCTTCCTTTCAACTTTGTCTAGGAGAGCGGTGTGAGAGGAACCTCCCCAGACATGTGAACAATACTCAATACAAGGGCGCACTATGCCCCTGTACAGAGCAAGAAGCTGTGCAGGGGAAAAGAACCCCCTAAGGCGGTTGAGCACACCGAGCTTCTGGGAGGCTGCCTTAGCAAGACTGGTAATATGGTCCTTCCAAATATATATATATATATACAGCATATATATATATATATATATATATAGGCCTATATATAAACTTTATATATATACATATATATATATATATATATATATATACAGTAATCATCATCAACATCAGCCTGGGAGGCTCTCTGGCAGTACTTCTTTGGTTTCCCATGGAATGATTTCTGCTTCCGTGGCCGGGGACCCTCGGAGAGTGCTGAACGCATTACCGAGGTAATCTTATTGGGCATGGAAGCATACATGCCATTCTCTTTCTCTCAGACTAATGCTAAAAAATCTTGGTTTACTCACGCCTGTTCTACTGCTGTCTGCAATAAGGAGGAAGCATTCAAACGGTACCGACACCTTAAAACTCAAGACTCTCGTTCTTCCTATGTTTCTGCCCGGAATCAAGACAAATCTGTTCTTTGACTTGCCAAGCACTCTTTCATCAATAATAAATGCACTGAACTATCCAACTCTAGCTCTTCCCAAGCTTTCTGGCATCTAGCCAAAAACCTCTCCAACAATTTCTCTTCCTCGTCTCTTTCCCTCCCCTTTCCCACTCTGATGGCACAACCATCACTTCTTCCTCTGACAAAGCTAAACTCTTCGCTCAAACTTTTGCTAGAAACTCCACCTTGGATGATTCCGGTGCTATTCCTCCCTCTCCACCCTCCTCTCTCTTACTTATGCCCAATATCCTAATCTCTTCTAAAGATGTACTTTCTACCCTCTCTGGGCTTAATACTAAGAAGGCGTATGGTCCGGACGGTGTTCCTCCTGTTGTAGTAAAAAACTGTGTTTCCGTGCTGACTCCCTGCCTAGGCAAACTCTTTCGTCTCTGTCTATCCTCTAACGTCTTCCCTTCATGCTGGAAGTTTGCTCTCATTCAACCTGTCCCAAAGAAGGATGACCACTCTCAACCCTCCAACTATCGTCCAATTGCTCTCATCTCTTGTATTTCTAAAGCTTTTGAAACTATTCTTGCTTCCAAATTTCTTAAGCATTTCTCTTCTCATAATCTGCTCTCAGATCACCAGTTAACCTAAGAAGTGCGTACCGTATGTAGTGAACACCATGCCCTGGTGCGGACCAATTTCACTGTTTACATCACTAAAATTGTTAAATATTATAAATACTCATCCATATGCGCCTATTTTATGTTTAATATGAAGATATTAACATGCTACAACAATAAAACAAGTGGAAACAGTGTTTGGGTGGTCAAAATCGCGAAATGACAGCGAGAGTTTCATTCATCAAGTGTGAGCAGGCCTGGCCTACATCCTCCGCTCACGATGCCTGGAGAGACACTGACATCTCTCTCTTTATCTTTCGCTCTTTCCCACGCTTGGTAACACATATGACCACGCCCTGCTAGCAACTCGCTATTGTTAGCACGAAAATAGACCACAGAATAAGGGAATAACAGGGAACATAGGTGATAATTGAACGGGGGGGTGGGGGGGGGGAAGGAGGGGATGTGGAGGAGTGATATGTGGCATGGCCAAGGGAAAAGAAAAACAAATCTTAAGTGCTACTTGAGTGTTTTAAATGTTTTTTTTTAGGCCTAGGATCATAAGAGTCTTCCCGCAGTCGCCCAGTAAAACTCATAAGAGTCTTCCCGCACTTGCCGGGTTAAGGGTCGCTCTACTGGTGATCTTCTTTCATATCTTACTAACTCTTGGTCATCCTCCTTTCGGGACTTCGGTGAGACTTTTTATATTGCACTAGACATATCGAAGGCCTTCGATAGAGTCTGGCACAAATCTTTAATTTCTAAACTACCCTCCTTCGGTTTCTATCCCTCCATCTGTGACTTTGTCTCAAATTTCCTCTCCGGCCGTTCCATAGCTGCAGTTGTGAACAGCCATCGCTCACTTCCTCACCCTATAAACTCCGGTGTTCCTCAGGGCTCTGTCCTATCTCCTATTCTTTTTCTAATTTTTATAAATGATCTTCTCAACTGTACCTCAATTCCCATCCATTCATATGCAGACGAATCAACCTTACACTACTCCATTAGTTTTTCAGAACGCCCAAGCCAGCAATTCCTCAACGACAAACGGAATGAAGCCATAGAACACTTAAATTCTGATCTAACTACTATCTCCAATTGGGGCAGAGAAAACCTTGTTACCTTTAATGCTTCCAAAACCCAATTTCTCCATCTATCTACCCGTCAGGAACTCCCTGCGGACTATCCCTTATTCTTCAACAATACAAAAATCAATCCCTCATCTTCTCTCAATATTCTTGGTGTCTCTTTTTCATCTGCTCTCAGTTGGAAGGACCATATTACCAGTCTTGCTAAGGCAGCCTCCCAGAAGCTGGGTGTGCTCAACCGCCTTAGGGGGTTCTTTACCCCTGCACAGCTTCTTATACTGTACAGGGGCATAGTGTGTCCTTGTATTGAGTATTGTTCACATGTGTGGGGAGGTTCCTCTCACACCGCTCTCCTAAACAAAGTTGAAAGGAAGGCCTTTCGTATCATTAACTCCCATCCACTCACCAACTCTCTTCAATCTCTCTCTCTCTTCGCCGCAATGTTGCATCTCTCTCGCTATTCTATCGCTACTATAATAATCAGTGTTCCTCAGAGCTTTCCCAGTGTATACCACCTCCTTTACGTAGGGCACGTGGTACCCGTCTTGCAACACAATCCCACCCCTACTCTGTGCAACTCTCCAACCCAAGAGTGAAACGTTACTCTCAGACTTTCTTCTATTCAACAGCTGAGCTCTGGAATGCTCTCCCAGAATCAGTCTTTCCCTCTTCCTATGACTTAAATTGCTTCAAACTCCGTGTGTCCAGGCATTTTGGCTCGAACGTCTCTTGATTTTGGCCCTGTCACTCTTTCAACTATGGGGGAGGCACTCGCTATAGGCAGTTCTGCCTTTTACCTCCCTCACTCACATAGAAAAAAAAAAAAAGTTAGGACTCCACTGCTGGACAAAGGCCTCCCTTAACCTTTTCCATGACTCCCGAGACTTTGCCAGCCGTTGCCATGTTACCCCTGCAGTCTTTTCTATCTCATCTCTCCACCTCCTGCCTGGTCTTCTTCTATCGCGCTTTCCTTCTCTTGGGGTCCAGTCAGTTAGTCTTTTACTCCAGCTATTTTCCTCTCTTCTTGCTACATGTCCACTTCTGCTCTTTAATACTTTCTAGAATATCCTTTACTTTGGTTTGCTCTCTTACCCACGATGCTCTCTTCCTATCTCTAAGAGTTATTCCTAGCAATGATCTTTCCATTGCTCTTTGTGCACTCCTAAGCTTATTGTCCATTGTTTTTGTTAGTTTCCAAGTTTCAGATCCATAGATCATGGTTGGTAGCACACACTAGTTATAAACATTACACTTAAGGCATATTGGCAGTTTACTTTTCATGAACTTCTGTTTGCAATATGCTTTCCATCCTAGAGTGATTTGCCTTACTATTTCATGTTCATTGTTTTTTATTAGTTTCATTACTTGGCCAAGATAATTGTATTCTTCTACTCTAGAATTTCGTTATCAATCATAATTATTCTGCGTTGGGCCTTATCATTGTACATAACTTTGGATTTACTCCTCTTCATTTTTAGACCTACTTTGAGACTTTCTTTATTGAGATAATTCAACATTTCCTGGAGTTTTTCTGCTTTATCTGAAATTAAGACAATGTTGTCTGCAAATCGGAGATGGTTAAGGTATTCCCAGTCTACATTAATTCCCTTTGATTTCCATTAACATTTTCTGAATATCCCTTCAAGACAAGCTGTGAACAGCTTGGGCGAGATTGTGTCTCCCTGCCTCACTCCTTTCCCAATCTTTATCTTCTTTGTGTCTCTGTGTATTCAGACCACAGCAGTGCCTTTTGCATCTATAGGCCTATTATCTAAGAGTTTTATATATGTTTAATTTATTTCTTGTTCATGTAGCAAGGTTGCTATAGCTGTTATCTCTACCGAATCGAAGGCCTTTTCGTAATCTACAAAAGCTAAACAAAGAGGTATATTAAACTCTGAGGTTTTCTCTATTAGCTGATTCATTGTAGGCAAATGATCCATAGTTGAATTTCCACTTCTAAATCCTGCATGTTCCCGAGATTGATTTTAATATTAATTTGATCTAACTTATTTGTGAGGATTTTAGAGAACAACTTGTAAATAACTAATAACAAATTAATGGGACGGTAGTTGCTGAGATCTTTCTTATCGCCTTTTTTGTGAAGTAGAGTTACTATTGCATTGCACCAAGCTTCTGGAACACCCCGCTCACACAAACATTGGGTGAACAGCTGAGGTAATCTACATTGAACCTCATCTCCTGCATCCTTCAGAAGATCGCTTGTTATCCCATCATATCTTGGAGCTTTTCCCCTTTTTATTTTGCTTAGGGCAGACCTTACCTCATCTACAGATATTTTGTGGAACCTCGTCTGTGTCTGTTGTTGAATCATTTGATGGAATTTAAATACTTGAAGAATATAACTTTTCATGGAACTCTTCAACTCGTGTCACCATTTGTTCCTTACAGTTTATGATTTCACCATTGCTGTCTCTCAGAGAAGTCATTTGTTGCTTACCTAAAGCTAGTTTCCGTTGTGCTTGTTTGAAACTGTTTCCTATCCTAATAGTTTCTTCAATTAAGTCCATGTCTCTTTTTCTTTCTTCTTCCCGTTGTCTTTTGTTGATTAGCTTGTTTAGTTCTGCTCTCTCTATTTCATCTCTCTTCGTTTTGATTTGCATTGATTTTCTTCTTTTTATGAGATTTACAGTAGTTTGCAAATACTTGCTTTCTTTACTGGTGTTTGTTCTCCCTATCCTTTCTGCTGTTTCTCTAATTGCTAATGTAATGTTTTCGTTTACTTTGTTGATGTAATTTCCATTGCTGTTGAGAGCTATGAATCTATTTCCATTGCTGTTGAGAGCTATGAATCTATTTCCATTGCTGTTGAGAGCTATGAATCTATTCATTGCTGTTGAGAGCTATGAATCTATTTCCATTGCTGTTGAGAGCTATGAATCTATTTCCATTGCTGTTGAGAGCTATGAATCTATTTCCATTGCTGTTGAGAGCTATGAATCTATTTCCATTGCTGTTGAGAGCTAGGAATCTATTCCATTGAAGCTAATCTATTTCCATTGCTGTTGAGAGCTATGAATCTATTTCCATTGCTGTTGAGAGCTATGAATCTATTTCCATTGCTGTTGAGAGCTATGAATCTATTTCCATTGCTGTTGAGAGCTATGAATCTATTTTTAAGTTCTAGCTGGAACTCCATATTATTCTCATTAACTTTCTCTAGGTATACTTTCTTCCCGAGAACTAGCTTATTTCTTATGGCATTAAAATTAAACTTTGCTGTACAGCCTACAATTCTATGACCACTCCCTATGTTTACCTTATTAATAACAGTGACATTGTTACCACTCTTGTTTTTGTCTTCTAGGATGAAGTTTATCTCTTTCTTTGTTGTTACACTTGGACTTCTTCAGATACGCTTGCGACCTTTTCTTGTTTGGAAGAGAGTGTTCATTATCCTAATATCATAGTTTTCTGCAAAGCTAACTAAGATTTCTTCCGTGTCATATATATATAATTATGTATTTATATATTTATATATATACAGTATATATATACCGTATAGTATATATATATATAGTATATATATATATATATATATATATATATATATATATATATATAATATATATATATATATATATATATTAGATAATATACTGTATATATGAAAGCAGAGCTGGTGAGCAAAATCATAAAGTATACTAATAAATTTAATTTATATTTAATTGTATTAAAATAAATTACTATAAATAAACACAATATTATCATAATATAATCATAGAAAATATATATGTTTATTATGATTCAGCTATTAAATTATTTCATTAACAAATAAAAATAAGATAGGGCTACCTGAGCTTAACGGCGTTGAACATACAGCAATGAGAGGTTCAAGTGCCGACACGACAGAGACTGGGGGAAAACTACCCCGCCCCCGGGAACTACCTGGTCACCTGGTGCAACACCGGTACTCCGCCCTGGAAAGAGAAATTTCCGGGGATTAATGCTCATAGGGTTACACCCAAAAAATGGTACAAAATATGTGCCTCAAAACCGCCGGTCAACGAACCGTAGCACTCCACCACTACTTTTCATTGTCCTTTAGTATCATATTAAAGATTTCAGCATATCTTTACCTGTCCAGAAGATTTAAGCATATCTTCTGAATCCTCATAAAGATGAAGCATATCTTTATTAAAGATGAAGTCTTTCAAGTATCCCTTTACACTTGAAACACTAGTAAGATTCCGGCATCTTTTTATCCCATAAAAAGTCTAAGCCTATCTTAATCTCTAATCTGGCTTCTCCCAGAAGCCCTCATAGATCGCCGTCTTGAAGGCCGTGATACCCTATTGTATCAATCAATTGTTTGGCAAATTATCGC
Organism: Paralithodes platypus; assembly: GCA_032716605.1. NCBI lineage: Eukaryota > Metazoa > Arthropoda > Malacostraca > Decapoda > Lithodidae > Paralithodes > Paralithodes platypus. The sequence goes on along the minus strand of CM064514.1, from coordinate 8,898,583 downwards.
GAATTGCAAATCAGTTAATATAACCACCCAAAGGTACAACCGCCGGGTTTTATATGCAATGTCAAACCAATTGTACCTGCCCCAGACCTTTTTGTAAAAAGGTCGCCGGGAGGGAAAGACCAAACAAACAAACGGCATTGTTTCAATGGCTTATTAAAGATTTCAGCATATCATTTACCTGTCCAAAAGAATTAAGCATAACTTCTTAAACCTCATAAAGATGAAGCATATCTTTATTAAAGAGGAAGTCTTTCAAGTATCCCTTTACACTTGAAACACTAGTAAGATTCAGGCATCGTTTTATCCCATAAAAAGTCTAAGCCTATCTTAATCTCTAATCCGGCTTCTCCCAGAAGCCCTCATAGATCGCCGTCTTGAAGGCCGTGATACCCTATTGTATCAATCAATTGTTTGGCAAATTATCTCGAATCGCAAATCCGTTAATATAACCACCCGAAGGTACAACCGCCGGGTTTTATATGCAATGTCAAACCAATTATACCTGCTCCAGACCTCTTTGTAAAAAGGTCGTCGGGAGGTAAAGACCAAACAAACAGACAGCATTGTTTCAATGGCTTTGAAAAGCAGAGAAAACCAAGTCCAACAGGTGTCAGCCTGATCACCTAGAAAACTGTGTGGAGCCCCCCTCGACGGGAATAACCCAGGAAGCCTGATCCCAGGCTCGACCATAGAAAACGCAGTTTCTGATGAGTCCTCAAGCGACCAAACTCGTCGGGGTAACTTACCTATTTTAGCCATCCTGACAAAAACTCGGTAAACAAAAACGGTGTTCTCGGAGCAACGAGAAAAACGCCGGAAAGGTAACCCACACTAAACTATACATTACAGGAGGGCGTAATGCATAAAGCAATGAATAACACAGGAAGCCTGATCCCAGGCTCGACCACAGAAAACGCAGTTTCTTATGAGCCATCAAGCGACCAAACTCGTCGGGGTAACTTACCTATGTTGAGCCATCCTGACTAAAACTCGGTAAACAAAAACGGTGTTCTCGGAGCAACGAGAAAAAACGCCGGAAAGGTAACCCACACCAAACGAGACATTTTAACACATTTTATACAAAGGGTGTGTGCAAAAATAGGGATACCTGAACAGGAGGGCATAATGCATAAAGCAAAAACCGGGGCAAAGGTAGCCATGACAGAGACTGGTGGGATACTTACTCCAGGTTCTGCATAGACCCGCCGGGACCCAGCTCTGGAAAAAAATTAAATTTCCAGGAATTAATGCTCATAAGGTTAACCCAAACATGTTCGCACACAAGTGTTAAATAACCCGCCGGGTAACGAGACGTAATACTCAACGACTACAGCTTGCTACGCGGTGGGGTTTCCTAAGTAAAAGATTTCAGAATATCTTAATTTGTCCAAAAGATTTATGAATACCCTCTGACATAATATATAAAGACCAGCATGGCGTTTATAACTGATTAAGTCTTTCCGGTGGTGTTTGTTTCAAGATTAAATTTTGGAAAACAAAAAACTAAAAAAGACGCCGGCCCCCGAATTATCTCGTAGATCAAAAACTGGGAAGCCTGACCAATATACGAGATCTAACTTCTCCCGAAGTATCTTTTTAGATCGCCGTATGTTTAAGGCGGCGATACAAAACGTATCCCTCAATTGTCTGGTTAACTAACTGAATTGTAAATTCGTTATTCCCATCCCTCCAAGGAGCACCCGCCGGGTGTGAATATTAGTTTAAAAAACGTTAACCCCAATTGTGCCCTAAAGCGCCGTATGTTGAAGGAGGCGATACACAATGCATCCCTCAATTGTCTGGTCAACTAATCTGAATTTTGCAAATTCGGGCATCCCACCCTTCCAGGTTGCACCTGCTGGGTGATTTAAAGTTTAAAAGTTAACCCCAATTGTTCCTAACCCCACTTCTTTGTAAAAGATCGCCGGGGAGGAAATACAACAACAGCATAGTTTTATATTGGCTTTGCAAAACCGAAAAAACTACAAACAACACGTGTCCGTATGAACACTGTTAGATGGGTACAGTCAACCCGCCGGGAATCATAAGGAGCCTGAAACAGGCACCAAAGAGACGCAGTCCTGGGGAGCCACAGACACCCACTCGCCGGGAAAACAAGCCTGTTTTTAAACCACGTGTGGCCAAAACTCGGCAACCAGCCGGGTTATCAAGGTGAAACCGAGAAAAACCCGCCGGAAAAAACCCACCCCGTCCAGATACCATCTGAACGCACCACCGGACCGAGGCGTAGCCAAAACACAACTAACGCCGGGCCCAACATAGTCCGTGGAATTAGCCAATACACAACTAACCCAGGACACATAAATAGTCCGTGGAATTAGCCAATACACAACTAAACCAGGACACACATGACACAGTAGTACATATTTAGAAAATAAATCAATAACACTTGTATATGTGGTAAAGCTACGAGAGGCTGGCTAGGCCTAGGCAGACGGATAACATTAACATGTCGGAATATAAACAAAAAGCACTGAATTATATCACAACAGGAACCACCGCCAACACACCACTGTAGCAAATACTTCCGGCAAAGGGAAGAACTGACTCGGGACTCAGAAAAAACTTCACTAAGTGAAGAAAAATACGCTGGGAACGTCAGCAAAAATACGCTACCTCATCAGAAAGATAAAAGGAAGCAATAACGCGTAATGAAAGCCCCCTGCATCACAAAGCTAGGTAACTGTGAAAAAGTTCACCTGTCCACAACCGGATGACGAGGGTACATCCGAAATAGATGCCCCAAACACACGACCCAAAATACACTGCACTGCGGGCAACCAGCCCAGGACACTCCTGCTACGCATATCCTAACCTTACTCGATACATCCCGGAGTAAACAAATGAGAAAAAACTCACTAGGGACGCAGCAAATGCGGAACCAGCGGAGCGTGGAGAGACACGTCCGGGCCGGCTGATCGCAGAGCAGAGAAGGAAGAATGACGCCTGAATCAGCGTCTGGTCAAAGATCCACACAAGTACATCCACGATATGATGGAAAGCTTATTGGATAGTTATTCTTATTTTCTTTTTGTTTTTTATTTTTTACGAAGTTTTTTCGTAGTGAGAACCCAATTCATAATGACTGAAGCCATGAGTGAGGTCGCGTGCGCTCATGATGAAGGCTCCTCAGATTTTAAATGCTCTGCGCGGTAGATTCAAACTACGGCGGATTAGTGTTTGAAGAGGATGCCTTATGTAATAGGCATGTTCGTCAATGATGGAGGGGCCACTAATAAATATATATGTATATATATATATATATATATATATATAATTATATACAGTATATATATATATATATATATATATATATATATATATATATATATATATATATATACAGTATATATATATATATATACAGTATATATATATATATATATATTTTTTTTTTTTTTCTTATGAGGGAGGCAAAAGGTAAAACTGCCTGTAGCGAGTGCCTCCCCCATAGTTGAAAGAGCGACAGGGCCAAAATCAAGGGACGTTCGAGCTAAAATGCCTGGACACACAGAGTTTGAAGCAATTTAAGTCATAGGAAGAGGGAAAGACTGATTCTGGGAGAGAGTTCTAGAGCTCAGCTGTTGAATAGAAGAAAGTTTGAGAGTAATGTTCCACTCTTGGGTTGGAGAGTTGCAGAGAGTAGGGGTAGGATTGTGTTGCAAGACGGGTACCACGTGCCCTATGTAGAGGAGGTGGTATACACAGGAAAAGCTCTGAGGAACACTGATTATTATAATAGCAATAGAAAAGCGAGAGAGATGCAACATTGCGGCGGAGAGAGAGAGATTGCAGAGAGTTGGTGAGTGGACGGGAGTTAATGATACGAAAGGCCTTCCTTTCAACTTTGTTTAGGAGAGCGGTGTGAGAGGAACCTCCCCACACATGTGAACAATACTCAATACAAGGATGCACCGTACCCCTGTACAGAGCAAGAAGCTATGCAGGGGTAAAGAACCCCTTGAGGTGGTTGAGCACACCCAGCTTCTGGGAGGCTGCCTTAGCAAGACTGGTAATATGGTCCTTCCAAGTGAGAGCAGAAGAAAAAGAGACACCAAGAATATTGAGAGAAGATGAAGGATTGATTTTTGTATTGTTGAAGAATAAGGGATAGTCCGCTGGGAGTTCCGGACGGGTAGTAGATAGATGGAGAAATTAGGTTTTGGAAGCATTATAGGTAACAAGGTTTTCTCTGCCCCAATTGGAAGTGGTAGTTTGATCAGAAGATAAGTGTTCTATGGCTTCATTACGATTGTCTTTGAGGGATTGCTGGCTGGGGCGTTCTGGAAAACTAATTGAGTAGTGTAAGGTTGAGTCGCCTGCGTATGAATGGATGGGACTTGAGGTCCAGTTGAGAATATCATTTAAGAAAATTAGAAAGAGAATAGGAGATAGGACAGAGCCCTGAGGAACACCGGAGTTGATAGGGTGAGGAAGTGAGCGATGGCCGTCCACAACCGCAGCTATGGAAGGGCTGGAAAGGAAATTAGAGACAAAGGCACAGATGGAGGGATAGAAACCGAAGGAGTGTAGTTTAGAAATTAAAGATTTGTGCCAGACTCTATCGAAGGCCTTCGATATGTCTAGTGCAATAGAAAAAGTCTCACCGAAGTCCCGAAAGGAGGATGACCAAGAGTTAGTAAGATATGAAAGAAGATCACCAGTAGAGCGACCCTGAGCGCAGATTATGAGAAGAGAAATGCTTAAGAAATTTGGAAGCAAGAATAGTTTCAGAAACTTTAGAAATACAAGAGATGAGAGCAATTGGACGATAGTTGGAGGGTTGAGATCGGTCACCCTTCTTTGGGACAGGTTAAATGAGAGCAAACTTCCAACATGAAGGGAAGACGTTAGAGGAGAGACAGACGAAAGAGTTTGCCTAGATAGGGAGTCAGAAGGGAAAGCATAGTTTTTTAGTACAAATATATATATATATATAATGTATATATATATATATATATATATATATATATATCTATATATATAAATATATATATATATATATATATATATATATATATATATATATATATTATATATATATATATATATATATATATATATATATATATATATATATATATATATATATATATATATATATGGGGAGGTGTGGCAGAGTGGTCTTGCCACTGGACTGGTAATCCAATGGACCCGGGTTCGAATCCCAATATGTCAATGGGAAGATATTATTGGGATGGAATTTGTGCTGTACCTAGTTTCAGTGCATTACCATAGCACATCGAAATGCCCCCCAAAAAATACCCTCATTATTCCCTGATTAAATAGCACTGTATGAATATTCCCATATTCAAAATATGCTACGGGGGGGCAATGCCTAGCGAATTAATTGTTCAATAGGTGGCGTTCTGAGAGTGAGGGTCCGAGTCTGGGGAATGAGACTGTGAAGCACAGGGGCGAAGCGGCTTCAGAGATGGAGTTGCTTCGAGCAGTGAGTGGGTGCTTCGCATGTCTCACTCCCTAGACTGGAACAAGACCTCACGGGCCTCACCGTGTTCAGCGGTAGAGTGTGCAGGCTCTCAGCCTATGCCCGAGAGGGAGTAGTTAGGATATAAAAGAGAAAAAAAAAAAATATATATATATATATATATATATATATATATATACAGTATATATATATAATATAATATTATATAGTTATATAGTCATATCTATATATATATAAATATATATATATATATTTATATATATATACAGTATATACAGTATATATATATATATTTTTTTCCCCAATTTTGCAAAGAAGGTATTAGATCGGGTATGTTATTGTAGATTTATAACTTTACGATCCTAGCAATATATGGTTATTGAATTTTATGAGAAAACAAACAAATTTCACATTTTAAAATATTTCTTCAAATGCTAAAATAATGTTTCATGACATATATCATACAATTAATTGGAGTTGTTCACAAATTAAGATAAAGCAAAATTAATGCAATTATACTGTATTAGAGGAGTGAAAATATATGCATAAAAATTTAAGTCCAAGATAAATAAATGGCGTAACAGACAATATTGGGATAATTGTACCATTATTGAAGTTAATCTAAACTACGTTTTTTTTTAGTTTTTTTTTAGTTTTTTTTACCCCGAGAGGTATTTTCTGAGTTAGCGTACCGAGATTATAATAAGAAAGCTATTAGTATATTAACGCTTATGCTGCGGGCATATATCCACCTTTTTCCGCCATATTAGGGCTCATTCAGGCACTCCTGATTGATTAGGCAAGTATCTGAATGAAATGAAATGTATTCAGCTGAAAATTAGAAGAAAATAGCTTCAAAATGACATCAAAATGAGCTTCGTAGCTCGCGGGGTTCACCCGCAGCGCTACCATAGACATTCGCTAAAATGAGCAATTATTGCTAATGTCGCGCTACATTTGCCTTTGGCAGCACTGTATATCTCGCAAGAGCCCTCAGTGCCGCAGCCGCCTGGCTGAGAGAAGGACGTGTGGCCTGTCATGCTCCCGCTACCTCGCATTGATTTTACAGGCTTTAAGAGGCTTTAAAAGCCTGTAAATTGCTGTAAATTGCCATGGCGTTCGGGAACGTGTCCCACAGGGAAAGGGTTAAAGAACAGTTGTTCAGCTCTTTCATTAAGAGGTAATTCCTTAGCTAAAAATCATCTTTTATTGTTAGCCAGGGTAAGATAAAACAAAAGGAATAAAAGGAAAGATAGCAATGAATTTTTTATCTTGCCATTACCATCTCGTATATTTTTATTTTATTTCCCAGAGAGTAGCCATGCACAGAAGTGCTGCGTTGCTAGTGGTGGCGGGGACCCTGGTGGGGGCCTTGACTGGCCCTCAGTATGCCCTCTATGATGAAGTCTGGGGCGAGGGCAGTGATCTCAACTACTTCCGCGAGAGGAGGGACTTGGACGACCCCGCAGACCTCCAGAGAGTGAGACGTCAGATAGGGGGCTTTGGTTCCAAGAGTCGCCACAGTGGAGGCCTGTCTAACAAACCTGGAACTGGTGGCAGCTTTGGGGGTGGAGGCGACCTGTCTAACAAACCCGGAACTGGTGGCAACTTCGTGGGAGGAGGCGACTTGTCTAACAAACCTGGAACCGGAGGCAATTTTGGGGGTGGTGGAAACTTCGGGGGCGGAAGAGACCTGTCAAACAAACCCGGAACCGGAGGCAATTTCGGGGGTGGAGGTGACCTGTCAAACAAACCTGGAACTGAGGGAAACTTCGGGGGCAAAGGCGGCCTGTCAAACAAACCTGGAACTGGTGGGAATGGTGGGTATTTCGGAGGTGGAGGCGACTTATCCAACAAGCCTGGAGTAGGCGGGGGTCACCGTCGTCTAATTGGCAGATCCATTGATGATCCAGCACACTCCAGGATGAAACGAGGAGCGGATAAGCGAAAGGGTGGATCCTTCTCATTCTCAGGTGGAGGAGGGGGTGGATCCGTCAGTGGGTCTTTCAGTGGTTCTAGAGGGAAAGGAAGTGGATCAGGTTCCTTAAGTGGGTCAGGTGGATCTGGCAGTGGATCTTTTAGTGGATCTGGAGGGAAAGGAAGTGGATCAGGTTCTTTCAGTGGCTCGGGAGGGAAAGGAAGTGGATCAGGCAGTGGATCCTTTAGTGGATCTGGAGGGAAAGGAAGTGGATCAGGTTCCTTCAGTGGCTCGGGAGGGAAAGGAAGTGGATCAGGCAGTGGATCCTTTAGTGGATCTGGAGGGAAAGGAAGTGGATCAGGTTCCTTCAGTGGGTCAGGTGGATCTGGCAGTGGATCTTTTAGTGGATCTGGAGGGAAAGGAAGTGGATCAGGTTCCTTCAGTGGCTCGGGAGGGAAAGGAAGTGGATCCTTTAGTGGATCTGGAGGGAAAGGAAGTGGATCTGGTTCCTTCAGTGGATCTGGTGGATCAGGAAGTGGATCCTTTAGTGGATCTGGAGGGAAAGGAAGTGGATCAGGGTCCTTCAGTGGATCAGGAAGTGGATCTATCAGCGGTTCGTGGGGTGGAGGTGGTGGAGGTGGAGGAGGACTAGGTGGAGGGGGACTAGGTGGAGGTGGAGGACTTGGTGGAGGTGGAGGACTTGGTGGAGGTGGTGGAGGAATAGGTGGAGGAATAGGTGGAGGTGGAGGAATAGGTGGAGGTGGAGGGGGAGGGGGACTAGGTGGAGGTGGAGGACTTGGTGGTGGTGGTCTAGATGGAGGTGGAGGTGGCGGTGAAGGGGGACTAGGTGGCAATGGAGGTATAGGTGGCGGTGGAGGTGGAGGGGGACTAGGTGGAGGTGGTCTTGGTGGAGGAGGTGGAGGTGGTGGTGGAGGTCTTGGTGGAGGTGGAGGAATAGGAGGAAATGGTGGTGGAGGGCTTGGTGGAGGTGGAGGAATAGGAGGTAGTGGTGGTGGTCTTGGTGGAGGTGGAGGTCTTGGAGGAGGTGGTGGTGGAGGAATTGGCGGAGTTGGAGGTGGTGGTCTTGGTGGAGGCGGGGGAGGACATGGTGGATGTGGAGGAAACAAAGGTGGGTGTGGTGGTGGTGGAGGTGGAGGAGGTCATGGTGGAGGTGGAGGTCATGGTGGTAGTGGATCAGGAGGTGGAGGTCACGGTGGTGGTGGATCAGGTGGTGGTGGATCAGGTGGGGGTGGTCATGGTGGAGGTCACGGTGGTGGTGGATCAGGTGGTGGTGGTGGTCACGGTGGTGGTGGATCAGGTGGGGGTGGTCATGGTGGAGGTCACGGTGGTGGTGGATCAGGTGGGGGTGGTCACGGTGGTGGTGGATCAGGTGGTGGTGGTCATGGTGGAGGTCACGGTGGTGGTGGATCAGGTGGGGGTGGTCACGGTGGTGGTGGATCAGGTGGGGGTGGTCATGGTGGAGGTCACGGTGGTGGTGGATCAGGTGGGGGTGGTCATGGTGGAGGTCACGGTGGTGGTGGATCAGGTGGGGGTGGTCATGGTGGAGGTCACGGTGGTGGTGGATCAGGTGGGGGTGGTCATGGTGGTGGTGGATCAGGTGGGGGTGGTCTTGGTGGAGGTCACGGTGGTGGTGGATCAGGTGGGGGTGGTCATGGTTGAGGTCACGGTGGTGGTGGATCAGGTGGGAGTGGTCATGGTGGAGGAGGTGGGGGTGGTCATGGTGGAGGTCATGGTGGTGGAGGTGGTCACGGTGGTGGAGGATCAGGTGGAGGTGGTCACGGTGGTGGAGGTGGAAGTCATGGTGGTGGAGGAGGGGAAGGTCACGGTGGTGGTGGTGGAGGACATGGGGGAGGAGGATCAGGAGGTGGAGGACACGGGGGAGGAGGATCAGGTAGTGGAGGCGGATCAGGAAGTGAAGGATTCGGGGGTGGAGGTGGTGGTGGATTTGGAGGTGGAGGAGGTGCTTCAGCAGGAAGTGGAGGTGGCTTCGGTGTTGGTGGTGGATCAGGAGGTGGCTTCGGTGTTGGTGGTGGATCAGGAGGTGGAGGTGGATTCGGCGCCGGTGGTGGATCAGGAGGTGGAGGTGGGTTTGGAGGTGGCGGCTCCTTCAGTGGGGCCGGGGGTGGTGGGGGTGGTGGGGTAGTGGGGCGGTGGGCTGCTTGACCAACAAACCCGGGGAAGCCTATGCCGGGGGGTCTGTGCAGGCAGGGGGTGCGGGGGGAGGCTACGGGGGGGCTAACAGGGGTGAGTCTTGGGCTACGGGGGGCGCATTCACCTCAGACGGTTCCCAGGTCAAGGTGGATGTTAGGAGTGGAGGAGAGGCGTAACATCCAAATCACTCCCATATAACTATAGTCTATTCATTAGAGCGATACTTGTTTCTTTTAGTTTAGGGAGAGCTGGAGTAAACGGGCTGTATATTTACACACATCTATACTGTTAGTTTCTTCCCACATGTGGAATTATCAGTTCGATTGATCAAGCTCCTTTTCAGTTATGAGAGGTTGGGAGTTGACAATTCTAGACTTGTCATGAATAAAATAGATTACATTTTTTATAGTAATGTGCTCAACAACAAATATACAAATAAAAGTGATGAATTAGTTTGAGTGCCCTATTTTAAACACATACGGTGATTAATTTAGTTGGATGCAACAAAGACAGAGTATCAATATGCTGTGCAATATTAACATGATGAGGAGTGGCAAAGATTTTCAGTATATTCAAGACTCGCTATGAGCTGAAGAAAAAAACTTGAAAGTAACAGAAAATTACTGGCCAATTAACCACTTGCGAGTTTCATCTATAAGGAAGTTGGAGCTGTAGACATCGATATTAAGTAGAATTACCATCTAAAATAAGGTTGTAGTGCATTTATAAATGCATAAAATCACCTTCAAAATACTTTCTATACATCATAAACCTACATTGTTATTTAATTACTTGTTTATCGATGTTTATAGCTACCTTCTTTATAGCCTGAAGCTCGCAAGTGGTCAGTTATGGGTATCAAGACGAAAAAGATTAGCAGAGCAGCCTGAGCCAACATCCACTATAATACACCAAGTGATTCGACCCGGTGTTCTACTACTTTCTCCAGCTTCCAACTTTTATAATATGTAATCAGATATTGTATCTATCATTATTTGTAACTCACTGAGTCAACAAAAGTGCCTCAAATTAATATTTGTTTCTATTATTGAACTTTTAAAGTCCTAGCTAATACTCACTCAGTAAGCTAATCTAAAAGTAATTGGAATTTATTGTTTAAGTGAACTAGATATTTTGGGTATGCTTCTACCAAGAAATCTTAAATAAATATAAAATTGAAACATGTATAAAATGTAAAACCAATTAAGCACAGTTATAGTGTTATTTATGTTAACAAATTTAAAATAAATTAAGTAAGTTTTTGTTATCTACCCAACATAGAGCCTACATTTTGTTATCTACCCAACATAGAGCCTACATTTCTTTCATCACAAGTATTACGATTGCGGCCAAGCAACAGTCGTAGAATATTTAGGTGAGCTTTTGTATTTATTTATTCATAGTTTCCAACCCAGACCTCATCAAGCTTAAAAAGAAATACCCCCAAGACTCCCTTCCGAGATAAATTATGCCTCGGCCGAAAGCTGATTCCTCCTAAATTACGACATCTAAATGGCACGAGAGGTCTTACAAATTTACAAATAAATGGGGTGAAAGGTCTTAAAATAGCCAAACGGGGCGAACATCTTAAGACCTCAAAACCAAGGGGGCTAAACACGTAGGAGAAAGGGGTCCACCATCTGGGATCCACACACACAACAACATAAACTAATGGCCATACAAAACAAAGCTGCAAGATGGCCGCGGCGGTCGGGTGGAGAGCACGCTCACGTGTGAATCTGCTTGACCTGGGTTCGATGCCAGCCAAGGCGGACATATTTAGTGGGTGTGGTAATACGTCTTAGCGTGGTTCACATGCTCGCACCCAGTCGGGGAACACCTTGACGACGTATACAGATTAATAACACACACAACAAAGTCACTCTAACAGCTTCCTCTCTCTCCAACACCCCTTCTCCCCTCTCAACACTCTTTGGAAAATAGATACGAGGTGCCGTTGTAAAAACTTATCCCTCAATACCTTCACCTGACCTGACCTGAGATGGATCAGACATGAATACAGACACACTACATCTATCACGTTGCTCAAACAAGACATTAGACTAGACCCACTTGTAACAAGAAGACAAATGCACAGACAACAGATGTTATATTAAATCACTAACAACTTAATAGACATAGACAAATAGATATATTTACACCCTACAAATATACGATTTACGAGACGTGCAACCACAACCTAAAATACCACACGTATCAGGCAAGCACGGACAGATTTAGACTCATTTTCCCCCGCAGCATCCAAGAATGGAACCACCTCCCATTTCATGTAGTTAATAGCCCCACTCTTGATTCTTTTAGAATTAGGATCAACAATCATTACATCCCTAATCCTTATCCTAATCCAGTCCACAACCACTAGTCCTAATGCACAACCCCCGCATACCATGCCGCCCTAGAGTAGGCCTCTGCTTGTCCCTCAACGTAAACATAAACGTAAAGAACCCATAATTGTATACTGAGGTAAGCATGACCATAATTGTATACTGAGGTAAGCATGACCATAATTGTATACTGAGGTAAGCATGACCATAATTGTATACTGAGGTAAGCATGACCTTTCGCACCATTCCTCTGTCAATTTTAAGACAGTTTGTGCCATTTAGTTGTTAATTTTTTTCCTGGTAAGCGATAGCGAGCCTGCAGCTTAGGAGGAACCAGAAATGTGTCTATTGAAAACTGTACAAATTCATCTCGAAGTGAGGTCGTGGGAGTGTTCATTTAAGCTTGATGGAAGTCTAGCGATCAAATTTGGAAAAAAAAACAAAAAACAAAAAAAAATACACACACACTCCCAGAGACAGGGAATACGGAAATCCCAGATAATTCAGATATAGGTCCATCACAACGGTTCCTTTGTCTAATTCCATAATATATAAACCTAAAGAGTTAGCCCTATTTGGTCCAAGCCTCCGAGGGGGGTATTTTTGGACCTCCCCTGTTTTGCTCCATTAGTTTGGAGATTTTAAGACGTTTTACTTCATTAGTTTCGCAATAATAAGACGCTTCACCCCATTCAGGTGTCGATTTGTATCCTCTGGGTGAGCGATAGAGCCAAAAACATAGAATAACTCGGCCGAATTTTCTATCGAAAAATTTGCAATTGTATCTTGAAGGGGGTCTGGATATATATATATATATATATATATATATATATATATATATATATATATATATACCGGTGTATATATATATATATATATATATATATATATGTATATATAAATACCGGTATATATATATATATATATATTTATATATATATATATATATATATATATATATATATATATTATATATATATATGTATCTATATATCTATCTATATACATAATTATATACTGTATAGGCTATATATATATATATATATTATTGAGTTTTTTATTATATTTTTACATTTTTTTCGGGTTGAAGGAAATTTGGGAAGGCGTTTTTGTTAGCCTATGGGACATGCTAAAATACATTGATCGAAAATGAGAATGGCAAAATCAAGCAAAAATCATCACTAATAATTATACACTATATCCTTATAACCTACAAGACGTCGGACCAGATAGTGTTAGTATGACCAAAATACATGATACCTCTAATGACATTGCCCTACCCCTGCTGCTATGATAATAATGACATTGCCCTACCCCTGCTGCTATGATAATATATAGACGTCGGACCAGATAGTGTTAGTATGACCAAAATACATGATACCTCTAATGACATTGCCCTACCCCTGCTTCTATGATAATAATGACATTGCCCTACCCCTGCTGCTATGATAATAATGACATTGCCCTACTCCTGCTTCTATGATAATAATGACATTGCCCTACCCCTGCTGCTATGATAATAATGACATTGCCCTACCCCTGCTGCTATGATAATAATGACATTGCCCTACTCCTGCTGCTATGATAATAATGACATTGCCCTACCCCTGCTGCTATGATAATAATGACATTGCCCTACCCCTGCTGCTATGATAATAATGACATTGCCCTACTCCTGCTGCTATGATAATAATGACATTGCCCTACCCATGCTGCTATGATAAAATGACATTGCCCTACCCCTGCTGCTATGATAATAATGACATTGCCCTACTCCTGCTGCTATGATAATAATGACATTGCCCTACCCCTGCTGCTATGATAATAATGACATTGCCCTACCCCTGCTGCTATGATAATAATGACATTGCCCTACCCCTGCTGCTATGATAATATGACATTGCCCTACCCCTGCTGCTATGATAATAATGACATTGCCCTACCCCTGCTGCTATGATTATAATGACATTGCCCTACCCCTGCTGCTATGATAATAATGACATTGCCCTACCCCTGCTGCTATGATTATAATGACATTGCCCTACCCCTGCTGCTATGATAATAATGACATTGCTCTACCCCTGCTGCTATGATTATAATGACATTGCCCTACCCCTGCTGCTATGATAATAATGACATTGCTCTACCCCTGCTGCTATGATAAAATGACATTGCCCTACCCCTGCTGCTATGATTATAATGACATTTCCCTACCCCTGCTGCTATGATAATAAAATGACATTGCCCTACCCCTGCTGCTATGATAATAATGACATTGCCCTACCCCTGCTGCTATGATAAAATGACATTGCCCTACCCCTGCTGCTATGATAATAATGACATTGCCCTACCCCTGCTGCTATGATTATAATGACATTGCCCTACCTCTGCTGCTATGATAATGATGACATTGCCCTACTCCTGCTGCTATGATAATAATGACATTGCCCTACCCCTGCTGCTATGATAATAATGACATTGCCCTACTCCTGCTGCTATGATAATAATGACATTGCCCTACCCCTGCTGCTATGATAATAATGACATTGCTCTACCCCTGCTGTTATGATAATAATGACATTGCCCTACCCCTGCTGCTATGATAATAATGACATTGCCCTACCCCTGCTGCTATGATAATAATGACATTGCCCTACCCCTGCGGGGGCGGTGGACTCATCACCCTGGCACACAAAGAAATATCATACATAGTAACCAGTGTACAAACCAAATCCCTCTTCCCCCCAAATGATAACACAACAGAAATACAATCAATTAAAATACGCACTGGCAACAACTCCAACATAACCATCATAAACACATACATCCCTCCCCAAACATCCCCTACAGTACCAAATGAATACAGACCACACTTACAACACATCACAAACACCCCACACATCATCCTGGGTGGTGACTTTAACGCCAAGACGTCGGCCTGGTTTGTCGACAACCCCGACACAGACAGAGGGCTGGTACTACAAAACCAAACCGATAACCTCATCATCCTTAACGACATCCATCAACATACCCATATTCCTCACCAAGCCCTCTATAACCCATCATCTCCTGACATCACCTTTTGCTCCCAGAACTCGCCCCCACAACATCCTGGAGGGTGGTCAGAACCTTAGGCTCTGACCACCTCCCGATCATTATCACCACCAAAACCAGACTCACCCCAGCTAGCCACAAACACACATACACCAATTATAAAATAGCTAACTGGGAAGCATTTACAAATGAGACAGAACAACACTTCACAACTCTAAACAGTACACCCATCACTAACATCAACAATGCTGTACACATACTCAATAAAACGATCCAAAACGCTGACAAGAAACACATTCCAAGAGGTAACAGGAAAAGACACAACCCCAACTTCACACCAGAAATTCAAAACCTCATCAGACAACGCAACATACTGAAACACTCCCCAGCACCCCACACACAAGACATCACACAACAAATTCAAGCACTCAACACCCAAACTAACAACAAAATACAAGAACAACAAAAAACTAAATTGGAATAACTTCCTACAAACACTTGATCACAAAACAAACCCCAAAAAAACTCAAAAAAACACTAAACAGCATCACACTTTCCAACAGCAACACAACACAATCACATGCTGCAATCACAACAACAGACTCTACTCCTTCATGTAAACAACAAGCAAACACTCTCATCAATCACTTTTCACATGTCAGCCACCTAAAACCTCACAAAGACGACCGACGTGTCATCCGACGTAAGAGACAATTCCCCACAGACCCTGACTATACACCCTTCACCAATCACCAGACAAAGCATATCATCAACAATCTCAAGCACTCACCCGCCTGTGGCCTAGACAACATAAGCAACATACACCTCAGACACCTGGGACCACAAGGCATACAAGCACTCACTAACATATCAAACTACAGCTATTCACACAACACAATACCAGACATTTGGAAGCATGGTATTATCATCACATTCCCCAAACCCAACAAAGACCCCATGCTACCCTCCTCGCACCGCCCCATCACACTTCTTTGCTCCCCCTCCAAAGTCATGGAACGCCTAGTATTACAACTAATTACACCTGACCTACCCCTAGCTCCAACACAACATGGCTTTAGGCCACTGCACTCCACAAACACTCTTCTCACAGACCTTACACACAGAGCTTTCGACGGCATCAACTCAGCTAGACCACCACACAGATCACTATTAGCCACACTCGACATTAGTAAAGCCTTCGATGCCATCCCCCGCCACAACCTAACAAACAAAAATCTACAACACAAACATGCACAACAACACAAAAAAGGTGGCTGGCCAACTTCCTAGCAGGCAGATGTGCACACGTATCTTTTGCCGGTCAGTCATCTAAAATCAGAAACTTTCCAAACGGAGTCCCACAAGGATCCGTCCTATCGCCCGCACTCTTCAATCTGTACATGCACGATATAACTACACCCAATACGCCCCAAATAAACTTAGCCTCCTATGCAGATGACATAACACTCACATGCACACACCATGACCCAAAAAGAGCAACAGATCTCCTTCAATCCTATCTCAACACACTACATGGTTGGTGCACTACAAACAGACTTAATCTAGCCCCAGCCAAATCCACCGCAACCCTGCTCACAAGTTGGACAGGAGAACACGAATACATCCCTCAACTCACCATAAACAACACACCCCTAACACATACACACACACCCAAAATCCTAGGAGTAACATATGATACTCATATGACATTCAAACAGCACACCACAAACATTAAAAAGAAACTGACACCCAGACTTAACGCCCTCAGGTCACTTGCTCACACAAAATTTGGACACAACAAAGAAACTACCACCACAGTATATAAACAATACATAAGATCAGTGATGGAATACGCAAGCCCAGCCTGGGCTTCTAACCTAGCTGAAACACATCATAAGACCTTACAGACTATTCAAAACAAAGCCCTGAAGATCATTACAGGCTGCACAGCTACTTCACCCACAGATCACCTACATCAAGAAACCAAAATTCTCAAAGTCAAAGACCATCTGGACATGAGAGGCACTCAATTCCTGGCAGCAGCCTCCACGAAACCAAGACCACCCACTAAACTACATGGCAACACACCCACAGACACCAAGAAATATCAAAACAACACCCAGCACACGGTATCACACACAATTATTGTCCTCTCTCCCTCCCTGCCCACCCCGAACCAACTTCCAGAAGCACATCCATACTCATATCTCTCACCGATCCATCCACTCACTCACAGACAACACGCAGCTGCATGCACGATCTCCCGAAATCCATCCTTCCGAATCCTCCCTTCCTGGCGAGGACAGAGTCCACCTGGCCAGGCTGAGATGCGGACACCATCCAGCTCTCCTGAGCTATCAGAAGAGACTGGATGACTCTGTTGTCGATGCCTGCCCGGGATGTAACACAGCACCCCATACCATTAAACACATCATAGAAGACTGCATTTCACACAACCACTTACGCCAACAACACAATCTACACTCAATGAGAGCTCTGTGGGAAAGCCCGATCGTGGCCATGGCCTTTCTCAGGGACTCGGGGCTGTTCGGCCAGGCAGCTTAGGGAACAACAACAACAACAACAACCCCTGCTGCTATGATAATAATGACATTGCTCTACCCCTGCTGCTATGATAATAATGACATTGCCCTACTCCTGCTGCTATGATAATAATGACATTGCTCTACCCCTGCTGCTATGATAATAATGACATTGCCCTACCCCTGCTGCTATGATAATAATGACATTGCCCTACCCCTGCTGCTATGATAATAATGACATTGCCCTACTCCTGCTGCTATGATAATAATGACATTGCTCTACCCCTGCTGCTATGATAATAATGACATTGCCCTACCCCTGCTGCTATGATAATAATGACATTGCCCTACCCATGCTGCTATGATAATAATGACATTGCCCTACTCCTGCTGCTATGATAATAATGACATTGCTCTACCCCTGCTGCTATGATAATAATGACATTGCCCTACTCCTGCTGCTATGATAATAATGACATTGCCCTACCCATGCTGCTATGATAATAATGACATTGCCCTACTCCTGGTGCTATGATAATAATGACATTGCTCTACCCCTGCTGCTATGATAATAATGACATTGCCCTACCCCTGCTGCTATGATAATAATGACATTGCCCTACCCATGCTGCTATGATAATAATGACATTGCCCTACTCCTGCTGCTATGATAATAATGACATTGCTCTACCCCTGCTGCTATGATAATAATGACATTGCTCTACCCCTGCTGCTATGATAATAATGACATTGCCCTACTCCTGCTGCTATGATAATAATGACATTGCCCTACCCCTGCTGCTATGATAATAATGACATTGCCCTACCCCTGCTGCTATGATAATAATGACATTGCCCTACTCCTGCTGCTATGATAATAATGACATTGCTCTACCCCTGCTGCTATGATAATAATGACATTGCCCTACCCCTGCTGCTATGATAATAATGACATTGCCCTACCCCTGCTGCTATGATAATAATGACATTGCCCTACTCCTGCTGCTATGATAATAATGACATTGCTCTACCCCTGCTGCTATGATAATAATGACATTGCCCTACTCCTGCTGCTATGATAATAATAAATATATAAATAAATATAGAAAGAATAAATAAATAAATAACCCTTTCAGTATGTTAGGACACATGTCTTCATTCTATTTAGGCTAGTAGTAGACGATTGTATGCAGCTTAGGAAGGATCTCTTGGAGACAATGATCTCTAAGGAACAAACTATTTCAATTGTGACTTTCGACTCCCACAAATCCTTTCTAAGCTTTCTAAATAACCGTCGTCATAAAAGATGCATCAAATAATACCGTCGTCATAAAACATGCATCAAATAATACCGTCGTCATAAAACATGCATCAAATAATATGAATAAAACATGCATCAAATAATACCGTCGTCATAAAACATGCATCAAATAATACCGTCGTCATAAAACATGCATCAAATAATACCGTCGTCATAAAACATGCATCAAATAATACCGTCGTCATAAAACATGCATCAAATAATACCGTCGTCATAAAACATGCATCAAATAATATGAATAAAACATGCATCAAATAATACCGTCGTCATAAAACATGCATCAAATAATACCGTCGTCATAAAACATGCATCAAATAATACCGTCGTCATAAAACATGCATCAAATAATACCGTCGTCATAAAACATGCATCAAATAATACCGTCGTCATAAAACATGCATCAAATAATACCGTCGTCATAAAACATGCATCAAATAATACCGTCGTCATAAAACATGCATCAAATAATACCGTCGTCATAAATGTTTTAACACTATGACTAAGAAATGCCTTTAACTTTATTTGGTCAGATGTTTTTTTGTTTTTTTTTTAATCTACCCAGTTCCGCTTTATTAGTTTGAAGATTTTAAGACGCTTCGCTCCGTTAGTTTGGCGATAATATGACGTTCGACCTCATTCATGTGTCAATTTTGTTTTCTGGGCGAGCGGTAGCGAGACTATAACTTAGAAGATATTGACCTTTGGATGGGGCATTTTCCTATCAAAATATTTACAAATTTAGCTTGAAAGGGGTCTGGGTAGATATACATTATTTATATAGTATTTTTTATGTGTGTGTGTTTTTTTTTTTTTTTTAAAGGAAGTATGGGAAGGCGTTTTTGTAAGCCTAGGAGGCTAAGGGTCAAACTAAAATCCATTGCTCGAAAATGGTAAAAAACAAGCATAATCCTCGATAATAATTCAATAATATAACACATAACCCCCAATTCGTCGGACCAGATAGTGTTAATGACTTCATAACATATCATAGTGTTAGCCTATAATGCTAGAAAATACATTATACAAATCAATGGTATAAAACAGGTGAATATAATCAGTGGGTACATTGATAGTCATTTACCTGTCTATCCTTAGCTCAGATGGGTTTATTAATATAGCCTGTTCTAATTGGGCAGGCTACAAATTGTGAACGATAACCTCTGTAACTAAAAAAAAAGGGCTAGACAAAATGGATTGTAAATTTCCATGCCTATTCCCTGGCTGGTCCTTCCCAAATGGTACAACATTAACGTTTGTAACTCACGAACAACTAGAGTAATACAGATAATATTTAATATTATCTGTATTACTTTAGTTGTTCATGAGGTACAGAGGTTAATGTTCAAGAGTTTTGGACTACTTACTTGGAAGAAGGTATACCAATAATTGTTATGCCACATTTTTCAAGCAAACGTGAGATATTCTGATTGCGATTCCCAACTTAGGGATCAGCAGTTATATTCAGTACCTCTCCGCTGGGCAAGGACTGACCTTACCTCTCCTTATCAACACACAAGCAATAAACAATGGACACAAAACACAAGTATAGGAAACACAACTTTTATTTCTTAACCACTAAGGTACAATATCAACAGGTCTCTGTGAAAATAAGAATATTAAATATATAACAATTATAATAATAATACACAGAGATAATAAGCCTCAAAATCACAATAAATAATGTCCTTAAGTAAACAGAGTAAATACTCAAACAAAGATAGATAACAAGTTACTGAAACAATAAAGCCGTGGATCTGAATGTACAGTAGGCCTATATACAGTACAGTACAGTACAGGAAGGACAATATTAAGCCGTGGATCTGAATGTACAGTAGGTCTATATACAGTACAGTACAGTACAGGAAGGATATATACAGTACAGTACAGTACAGGAAGGACAATATTAAGTTCAAAACGAATAACTAGTTAATGCAAATGGATTAACTTTTAAAATAAATGCAAAATAAATCAACAAGTGACAAGGATGGAAACAAACTTCATCCAGGTTAATTAAACAATAAGTCAATTATAAGTGACTGAAAAGCATTTAGCCTAACTCTGCGACGAGAATTTCACTATTTGATCTGTATTAAAATGATAAGGAACGAATAGACTCAGGTCTGCGCGAAGTATTCCAAATGTATGTGTAGGGTGCATGTATTTATAACAGGAAATATTATATATATATTTCCCACGCGAGGAATTCGGGAGTCCGAATTCGAGGAAGTATGTATATATTTTCCTAACTGATAGTGTGGAAAGTTTACCTACAATCGGGACAACGATAATTAAACAAAGAAGGGAAGAGATGAAAGCTCTACGATATTACGTTAAGTTTGAATAGAATCTTGGCATACCTGGTGTTATGCGACGATATAATTTTTAGTCGCTTTATACAATTCGATATTTCCACTCTAGGAAAGCTTCAGAACTACAACACTCAACTGGAACATAGCTGACTTTAATCAATATAATTCTTAGTTCAATCAATCTCCACCAATGTCACAGAATACACAAGTTCGGTACACAAGTTTTATTTCTTATTAGCTAGGGGTACAGACACAATAATTTAACTAAGTGGTATCTATATAAAATACACTCAGAATATCCTCAATAGAATAATAATAAGGATAGTTATTCTTGCTTCATAAATAACAAGAATTAAATATACAAATTGTAATATGGCTATCTCATCAATAAGTAAAAATAAGATGTTTATATACACATCACATAAACATACACAGAGAGGGTAATCTCAAAAGAAAATAGCTATACTCTATCCAACTCAACCTTGCCGCCGGCCTCTGCAGCAGATACGAGACCGCACCTGTGATTGGCTGGCAATGACATCACGCCCTAGACATTAACACCTTATTGGCGGGCTAGGCGGTCTAGGGGACCGTAGCGCCCAGCGTTTTTTTTTTACCCTAAATAGGGTTGTTTACGTGATTATTTTCATGCCTAAATAAGACTCAGAACGTAAAACAAGTATCTATCCCTGAAAGGGCGTAAACAGAGCTTTCCAATGACACCCGAACCATCCTTGTACGACCACTGGTTCTCTTGCAACAATCGAGCAACACGAGTGCAAAAACCCTATAATTAGGTAATTTCCTTACATAATTCCCTATGTAGCGAGTGAGAGAGGGTAGAGGAGGGTGGGATTCATGTCAGTAGGTCTGCCGCGGTGGTCTGGAGCAGTCATACGCTTGCTACGCTCCTCCCACCACTCATCTCTCTCTCTCAGCAACATTACGTGGTGAAAATGGCACACGACATAAGTTGTGAACCGCCACTTAGTCCATATTTATTTCACACGACATAAGTTGCGCGCTGCCAAAGAAGGGTTAAAGGTTCCAGAATTTCCAGAGTTTGTATTATATGCACTTATCCTTGATGTTGTGGTTACAATTTAGCCAAGTTATTATACTAGAAAATAGCATATAAACCCCTTTGTTATTTAGCATACAACACACTGAGCATAATATTCAGAAACCGCCGAAAAGATGGAAATGCAGTGTATAAATATATAACAAACCACCTCCTGGCAACACTGCACTGGCCCGGCGGCGTCTTTTAAACTCTCAAATATTATCTTATTTGTGTCTGTATGTGCAGATATAACCATTATCTATTCATGTTTACCTTTCGTTGGCTTCGTACTATTGTTCATAAGGTCGCAGAGTATGGTAAGCAAAAGAATAACATATAAAATATAGCCTATTACGGAACATGAAGATATCACATTATCGTTTGAATTAATTCAGCTTTTCTTTTATATTCCATATATATTAATTAAATTAGATAGGTTTAGGTCACACTCTAATGGTGTGATAAGTGATATCCAAACCCTAAGAGCTATAAAATACCACATGGAACACATAAAATCGTAAGATATAATACTGTAAACACAAGCAAGGTAGGAATTACCGTCACTGTCTACTTTAAATGTGTGCGAAGTCAAGCACGGCCTGTGATTCGCTAATACGCACGGGCCCGAGCCAGTCAGCCTTCCCTCTCGCTTACTTCCCCTGTTTATCAATTCCGTATCTCCTTGTTTTTACTTTACGATATATACGTTATTATTGTGTCTCATATTATATTTAATAGCGCTTTAGAATCGGATAGCACTGTAATTTATTAAATAATCATTAACATTTCTTAAACGTATCTAGTTTAATTAATAAATAAGGAATAATAAAGATAATGAATAAATTATCAGCTCTGCCTCTCCTATTGGCCAGATAGCCAATCACAGGCACAGTCTCGTATCTGCTGCAGAGGCCGGCGGCAAGGTTGAGTTGGATAGACTATAGTATCCGGGTGAATAATAAACGCAAGGTAGCGAGTGAATGGGGAAGGTAAATATTACTGCGTAAACACGTACACTGAGAACTAATTATATAGAACGAAGATACTAGCTGAACTATGAATAACTGGATGGTAATTCAATACAATAGATTATATTAATCTGAATTAACTCATAGAGTTACAATAATGAATATAAATTCAATGAAGTAAGAATAAATTATAATAGCCTGAATGAAGGCTGAAGATCTCGCCGGGACGGATTAACTCGGCGTGATACGGACAGGAGTTTAACTTTAACTCAAAGGAGAAACTTAAACTGAGTTTGATGTCAGGAAGTATAAATATAAATTTAGTCTGAATAGGAGACTGATAATAACTCTCTCTCTCTGTGGACACTTATACACTCGATTACGTACCCAGCTAATAATAACAAAACAGAATAAGATCTGATAGAGTGTTCACTGGTAAATACGTGTATGGTGTATGTATAATTTCTGAACGAATATGAATTATAGGAATCTATAAGTCAAGGAATATAGTTATATCAATCCCACAGATATAATATGTATTGTTCTCTCAACGCGAGTGATGATTGCTAGAAGGCGAGAATATATATTCTCTAAAGGATGGCACTTTGAACACTTAACATATCTTATATAACCTTCGCAATAATCATCAAAACAATAGAATTAAACAAGAGGCACTTATGTTTGTTGAAGATATGAAGTAGAAGCCGTGAGAGATCTGGTCACATGTGGTAACAGAGTAGGATGTCCAGCTGCCTGTTTACACCAGGGGGACACTTCCTTCAGTCGCACTGGTAGAATGGTCACTGCTACGTCGCCTAACACTCGCACTTGGTCAACTGCACTCAAACAGCTTGCAGGATACTTTTTAAGGCGATTCTGGCTAACCCCTACGGAACTATTCTCCGAATTTACTTTTACTACAATTCAGCACGTTCACCCTAAGGAGAGGTACTCGAAAGTAGAGTAAATTTTGCCTAAACATATCTTGTTTCGGGCAGGTAATATTCGGTTTTTAATTTGGTATTCAGGTCGTGACTTTCGGAATATGAAAGGCATGTGAATTACTGGTTTTGGATTATTGTTCAGTTATTAAAGGTCCTAAAGATATAGTACATATAGGGTTACATAGATAATGTTATTCTTTATTTATTAAAATTAGAAGTAAATATTAGAAAGCTTGTAGAAGTGAATAATAATTAATTTACAGTTTTGATGGTTCTTATACATTTGTTAGGTTTTATGCAATGCTTTCGTTACTAGTTGGAATACGGCTCTTGTTGTTGTTTGTTGTCCTCGTAGTAGTAGTGGTGGTTATTTCCTTGTGGGTAGAGACAGGGAAATTGAGGAGGTTGATGCTGTAATTCCATAAAACATCTCTCGTTATAGTCGAGATCTGGTTCTGGTGTGGACTTCACACCTGTGGAGGGGAGCGGCCATTGTTGGAGCCTCGACCGGAGAGGATTAGCACCTGGGAGCGGCCCGTATCCTTGCTGCCCAGGTAATAGGTTGTGTTTACCTTTGGTTGGTGGTAGGGGCCACTGAGGAATACTGCTTTCTGGTTTGTAGGTGTTCTTATTCTTTCTCCTTGTGGTTCTTATGCCAGCAATTCTATATGTTGATGTTGGGGGCTCTTCTATATTTGGGAGCAGATTCTGGAGATGCTTTGGCTCATTGTCCTCGAGCCCCGTCATCTCACCTGGATCTAAATCCTAACGATAATCATTGTTACCATTACGAAACTTAGAAAGGCACTAAAAGAAATTAGAGGTTTAGAGAAGCACTGGTAGAGCGAATTTGGGCGTGGAAGGGTATGTAGTCACGGGGCAGTATCCTTCCAAGCTGTAGGGACATAACGTCGCACTTGGAGTCCTTGGCCCTCAGGCATCTTTTCCCACGTCAGAGCTAGGTTCGGGCCCAAACAATTCCAACAACCGCATGGCAAGATTCCTTCATGGCTTCGACTTAGTGCGACTTCGGTTACACCTATTCACACTGGACCTATGGGATGAATCTAAAGTATCCCCTGCACTTGGTTGGAATAAATCCCTTCCAGGCATAGGAGGACAATTAACGTAACAAATATCCTAAGCCTCACCAGAGTGTGGTAGTGCAAAGTCAGGCTTAGTGGTTTTTGGCAGACTTGTTTGCACAGCAAGAAGTTCACTTAGAGTGGTCAATGGACTGGTAGATCGAAGTCTGTTAGCACCATGACAACTCTGGAACTTAACAATTACTTTCAACTTTGCTAGCGACTCAATCTCGGGCCCAAATAAGGAAGTGTCGCCACATATTGTCCGATTCCCGATACAACTAAGTCGTTGGTAAGGTACGGATGCCGAGATGTAAGTTTTCTCACTAAGCATAGAATCAGTAATTCTCCTTTCTAACCTAGGAGTATTGAGGACAGATTCAAAAATTAAGTTCAAGCCAGGAGCTGGCTGAATGCTTGACTCTGATTTGGTAATTGTGGATAGTGTTTCTTTAGTCTGTGTTGTCCTGGATAGGTGCTTCCTGGGCAACAAGGGCATGCTAGGTATTTTGGCTTTGTTTTCAATCAGGGAGCAAGGTGCACTGGTATTAATTTGTATGATCGGTGCACTTATCAGTTGTGCATTCGGGGACACTGATTTGACATTTGAATTGGTGTAAAAGGGGTAGATATTAAGGTTAGAGCTTAAGGTCAATTTCTCCACTTATGGCCTGTTCGTTTCACTTGGCTGTTTTGGTACATGAGTGGTTGGAATTGGTTTTAGGTAATTTTGTATTGTGCACTGGTTTGGATCACTGTTGGTGTTGAAGTTTGGTTATGCAGGGTTTTGTGGTTGCTGAACTTGCTGTTGGCTTTTCTTGCGAAGTGTGGGGTTCTTTGCAATGGCCAACTCCCCGTGTTTGCTACCTTTTCGTACTTTCGGTCGTGTTGCAGGTTGCAGATCAAGTGTAGGATGGTTGCTACTGGTGCACTGGTTGGAGGCAGTTGTGTGATGAGAAGTTGGTTGTTCAGGCGTTGTTGGTTGCTGTGAAAAGTCTATTTGAAGTGGCATGGGGGGGAAGATCTTTAGGGAGTTTGAAATAGTTCCCCCTCGTGGACGCATTTTCTTTGGTGCTGGGCCTTGACTCGGTTTCCTTGCTGGAATGTGGCTGATTTGGATTGCAGGCGTTTATGCTAGTAATCCTACCTGGTTGTTCCTCTGGGCTTTTGGATGCCGGAAACAGTTGGGGAAATCTCGGCTGCACTTTTTCTAGTTACCCTTTTTATACTTTCTTCAAACATATTTGTTTGACAATATAAGGTATCATGAAACAGAAGTAGAGTCACATGTCCACTACAATTGACCACTTGTGAGTTTTGGGCTATAAGGAAGTTAAGAGGTATACTTAACCTCTGAAGTGCACATGGGGGTAATTAGACACCTCTGCCTGTGCGCATGTATTTGAGCTGTTTCCATCACTAAAATATTCATTTTACCATAAATAGCATTAATACTTATCCATATGCGCCTATTATAGGTTGATTATAAAGGTATTAACCTGTTACAACAATAAAACAAGTGAAAACAGCGTTTGGATGGACAAAATCGGCGATACAGGGCGGGAGTTACATAATGTATGGGTGAGGCAACCTCCTTTCCCGCCAATTTCCCCCAAGGCTGGAGAGACACTGTCGATCGATACTCTCTCTCTCTCTTGCACTCGCTTGCTAACAGTGATGACAATGCCCTGCTTGCAACTCGCTAATGTTAGCACGAAAATATACCTCAGAATAAGGGAATAACAGGGAAAATAGGTGATAACTGAAGGAGGGGAGGAAAGTGGGGAAGGAGGGGAAGTAGAGGAGTGATATTTTGCATGGCCCAGGGGCAAAAATAAAATAAAAATATATATATTTTTTTTTCGATGTTTAAAGTTGATTTTTTTTTTCTCTGACTCTTATGAGTCTTCCCGCAGTCCGCCGGGGGAACTCTTAAGAGTCTTCCCGCAGTTCCCGGGTTAACCCATCGAGGCGGGTGCTCAACCCCGAAAGGAGTTGAAATAGGGGAGCTATGCCCCCGCCAAAGGTGGCTTTCTAGGGCCTTTCCTAGCTGATGCTGAGAGGATTGGGTTCTAGTCATGTGGTGATGGGCTGGTCTATCAGAGTGAGAGCTGAGCGATCTCTGCCATACCCATAGCTTACTCTGACTGTTCCTTTTACTTATATATCTTCTAGATCTCAAGTGATGGCGTCTTTTCTGTGGATTGACCTCCCTACTGCCAAGATTGGGAGCCAAAGCGTCACATTTTGCCCTTGCCCCTCAACTTTCCCTTCATAATTCCTGAGTGGCACAGGGCCTTGGGTGGGGCTTTGGTTTCCCGGGCGTTTCCGCACCCTCCTCAGCTCCCTGCCTTGGAGTGGCTTCGGTCACCCAGGCTTTGTTAGTGGTAAGCAGGGAGGGTTTTGTGGGGGCGCTCGTTTATGGCCTTGGCCTTGCTCGAGACCTTGGGGCTACTCAGCCAGACAGCCTGGGGAACAACAACAACCCATTGAGTACCAGGGACATCCTTTTTATCATATTCTGGCAACTATTAGACGATATTGTTCAGCATAGGTAGGACCTTTAGCAATAATATTGCTTCAAACTATCTCAACCAACTCTTTCAACTACCACAGAGCCTTCCTAAGCTACATAATATCGTCAAAATATAGCTAGCATTAAAGCACACGTCGCTGGTACTCAAAGGGTTAACAAAATTAACAACTAAAAATATATTACTACTTTATAAATACATAATATCAAATTAATCATACTTTCATTCCATCAGAAATGTACATTGTTTTTTGCATTTCTGTTCTATAGCCGCGTTTCGTTACCACCACTATCTCCGATAGACTGGAAAAGGTGTCGTATTACACCATTAACCCTTTCACGCTTATGACGCGATTTTGAGCCTATTAGGGATGCTTTAAAGCCTTTGTTACCATCAGGGGTATTTAGAAACCTTAAGTTTAGTTACTTCAACCTCTGCAGTTGTCTTTGAGTTAGCTGTGGGCAGAAAACTAATTTTGGAGTGGTAATTATAAGAGAGAACTCTATTTCTTACTGCTAATCTGGCAACCTCTGCGTCATAAAAACGTGAAAGAGTTAAGGGTGTCGAATATCAATCCAACTCAAAACTGCTTTTCCACTGGTTTGAGGAAGTGAAGAACTGGTTTGAGGAAGCGAAAAGTCAATCCGATTCGGGCTTTAAGTATATATCTGTTAAGCTGCGTTTTTCGTTACCACCACTGAATAGCCATTGGGCTTTGGGCAGAAAATGCCAAAAATTATCAGTGATATCCGAAACATGTTTACATACAGTATTCTCATCGTCCAGCATATTACTGCTTCATAATCATCAGCCAACTTAGAATAGCCCTATGTAATATTTAATTATCATTAGAACAATACACTATACCATGTAGGAAGTCTTTTGGAGAAAGAGGGCAAAATTAGAAAATAATACAAGATAAACTAAAGCACAAATGTATGCTGAAATATAATTGAAAAATCGCTAGATAGTCCCCAGACACTAAAAACTTGTATGTCACTAGACAAAATATGTTGAAGTATCTAGAATAATCTTTAGCAATCGAAAAATCTCTACAATTCCTTAAAATGGTGAAAATAACTTTAATATCGCTAGAATTCATCATATCTTGATGTCGCTAGATAGAAGTGATGGAAGTGATTCGCTGGATCTAGCGGTAGCCGCTACATTGGCACTGTTGATATGTGTAATTGTGTATATTTAATAATGGCCCCTCCATCATTGACAATGTTGCCTATTAGTATAATAGTCTCCATTCAACACCACGTCAGTCGTTTGAATCAACCGCCGCGAGGAAGAAAAAGAGTCATCTTCATAAGTGCAACGCTACTTCTCTTATGGTGTCGTCACAGATCGGGTACCCACTACGAAAAAACCTTCGTAAAAAATAAGAGAGTAAAAAAGGAAAATGTTAAATACTTAAAACACTGTTATCAACAAGCTTCCCACATTCGGTGGATTTTCTTGTGTTGTGGCTTCTAACCACCTCTCGCCATGCGCACAATTCGTCCTTCTTTTCCTCATGGGCCTACTATCTACACATGTGCCCCCACGCTCCGGCTTCATTCGACGTTCGCTCTCCTCTAGTGAGTCCTTACTCAATTGTATATATTGGGGAGATAGTGAGCAGGGTTTAGACTAGCTAGCACGGGTTGTGTTATTGTTGGCCCACAGGAAGTGTTAAATTAGGGTACGTTTAGGCGCTGACTTTGTGTTCATTTTGTCGCCACACGTGTGGTGTTTTTTGTTGCTATGCGCCTTAGTTTTTTGCTTTCTCTTAGTTAGGAGGCTTCCTTCAGTGTTTTATGGCTGTTCCTTTGTTCAGCTTAGGGTCGTGGGACCCTGTCTTTGTTCTTTTGCAGACGCGCTAGATTGAGATTGTCACACGTGGCTGTGGGATCTTCTGGCGTCCGAGCCTGCTGAGAGGCCCCATTCGGGGGCGATCTCTTCGCCCTTTTTGGCTCTATTCTCTTAGTTCATTCATGTCGTCGTTCGACATTTCTTTCTGGTTAAGCCTGTAGGTTATCTAGTATTTGGTGGGTTGCGTTATTTTTCTCTTGTTGTGAATGATTATGACCCCTTTGTTTCTTGGGACTCCCTGTTGGTTAGTGTTCCACTTTCCGGGGGTCCTGGGAGTCGGCCTACATCTGGGTTTGTTTGAGAGTTAGGTGGTTTCTCTCGTTGTTGCTTTGCTTCGAGTGTTTTCCCCCTTTTTGTCCCGCCGGCCTCTGCCTCGCGGCTTTTGGTTCGGCCCGCCGTGCCGGCGTTTGCTGGGTCCCTCTCTTTTTCCCTTGTCGAGGCTCTGTCGGTGGGAGGTAGAGCGCGTCTTCCTCCCCGTTCCGGCGACCTTGCAGGTCCGGCGGAAAATTGGTTTTCCGTGTAATACATGGTTGCGGCGCGCTCGCTGACCCTTTTTTACAATTCACACCGTCATTACCGGCGGCTTAGTGTTGAAATATTCTGACGGCGGGTGGCGTTTGTTTCGCAGAACATGCCGATACCCGCCGCCAGAGGTCCCTAGGACCAAGGTCAGGAGCCGGCGCTCTCATGGTGTGACGTTTTCCCCCCGTGTTGCTCACGGCCCAGTTGGCAAACGCACCGGCGGCGGCTACGGAGTTTGGCTTTAACTGTGCTGCCCGCCGCCAGTTGGCTTTCTCCCGCCCGTCTCCAGTTGGCTTACCCAACCATGACCCTTGTCATGGGTTAGCTCTCTGCGGTGTACACCTCTTCTCAGGTTTACAAGGGGCATCAGAGGAGGCGTGGCACCACCTTAGGGGTGGGAATAAAGAGGAAGGCCGTGGCCCACTGTTTTTTCCTGCCCCATGGGGATAGCATGTGTGAGGCCCCCTCGGTATATCCTTATGAGCACTGATTCCTGGAAATGTTATCTTTTCAGGCGACTCCCCAGGACATCCTACTACTGCGACATTCCCGCCAGGGAGAGGAGACTCTGTAGTCATGCCCTTGTTCACTATCTGCTCAACTCCCACGTGCA
This sequence comes from Paralithodes platypus, assembly GCA_032716605.1. Classification (NCBI taxonomy): domain Eukaryota; kingdom Metazoa; phylum Arthropoda; class Malacostraca; order Decapoda; family Lithodidae; genus Paralithodes; species Paralithodes platypus. The sequence continues at coordinate 8,867,862 of CM064514.1, read as the reverse complement.
TTCTTGTCCCGGTACCGGCGCATAGACTGTGTATCCGGTGTATAAAATGTTTAGATAAAGCTTCTTTCATGTGGACATCTCGCACGTGTCCAGTCTGTTCAGATTTGTTTGAAGAATGGCTCGCGGGCCAAGATACATCTTGTTTGCTCACTCTCATCGAAATTAAGACCAAGTTCACGGCTTATGCTTCTCGAGTAGCTAACGTAGAACTTACATGTGATAATCCGGAATTGTTATGGGTGGTCCAGTTATATTCATTTGATGAAAACATAGCTCCCCAATCTCAGAACCCCCCAATACCCTTGTTGACCCTTGAGTCTCCCAATTCCTCCACAACATCGGCTCAGAGCTCCTCTCCCCCATCCAAGAGGAGCCGCTCTGTGTCACCGGAATGTCACAAACCTGTCCTCCCGGATCCACCGGCGGGCCGCCTGCGAAGAACGGCCAGCTCGGAGTTTCTGCCTGACAAAATCCTTAGGCTCTCTAGTCCTCCACGCACCATTAAAATAACTAGAGAGATCCCTGCTTCATCGCAAGTAGATCATACGGTAACACGGCCGGTGGCCCCGACGCCCACCTCGGGAACGCCAGGGTTTTTCCCCGGCCTCCTCGGGGCAGACGCCGGCCATCCCCACGCTGCCACCAGAATTAGGAAATCTGTACAAGTTAGGCTGCAAGGTTCCAAACTGGTTTTAGCTAACAGACACAGTCCTCAGTACGATAGAACTCTTACTCCTACTCAGTCTCCTTGTTCCATTACATTAGACACGGTTACGACTACTAAGCATTACGCGGCGGCCCATCCACCATCTAGGGTCCAGCCAGCTTTCGCTTTTGTCCCCAGTAACACTGGACCTTACCTTACGGCCGCTCAGGAACCACCGACGCCGCGCGACCAAGAGTTCATTAGTTCGAGCCAACCGTCCACAGCTAGTAGCAGTCAGGCACTAGACCCCAGTCCTAGGTCAAACACAGCAAAGCTAGTACAAGTAGACCAACAAGTTAGGCCCCCTAAACGTCCTAATCCCCCAGGTTTTACGGCTGACCAACTAAATGACTTGTTACAGAAGGTGATCCGTCAGTGTGCTATAAAACGCAGCCAAACCCCTTCTCAGACACTGGGACCACCTTCGAGTTTACCTATACCTCACCCTTCTCATGTCAATAAAGGCAGTCCCCTACAGCCCACCCCTCCGCCGGGGCGGCGACTGAACAAATAATCACCCACCCATTGACTACGGGTCCTACGCCGATTATCCCTAGGATTCCTCTCACTAAGGTGAAAGAGATTCGGCCTCCGACCTTAGGAGCGACCCCAGGTTCGTTGCCAGAACCAACTGTAATCCGCCCTCAAACCCCGGCGTCCTTTTACCCAGGGTTTGTAGATTTACAGTCTTCTAACGTAACTCCCCCTTCCGCCGGTCGGCCCACTCAGGGATTACCGGCAGATGCCTTGTTACTTGCTTCTACCTCCCATAGGTCCCCCTCATGTAGAATTGACACTAGTGTGGTTCCCAGGACTGAAGGTCTCCGACAGGATAGTTCTGTCAGTTCCGATGACACACAACCTTATATGTCCCCTCCTTTGACTAGGAACCAACGGTCCGGCAGTCCGCCGGGGCTTACTGGTCCTTCAACCACTCACTCCTCT
>CM064514.1:8684734-8866111 GCA_032716605.1 Paralithodes platypus | reverse complement strand
CTGTTCTATAGCCGCGTTTCGTTACCACCACTATCTCCGATAGACTGGAAAAGGTGTCGTATTACACCATTAACCCTTTCACGCTTATGACGCGATTTTGAGCCTATTAGGGATGCTTTAAAGCCTTTGTTACCATCAGGGGTATTTAGAAACCTTAAGTTTAGTTACTTCAACCTCTGCAGTTGTCTTTGAGTTAGCTGTGGGCAGAAAACTAATTTTGGAGTGGTAATTATAAGAGAGAACTCTATTTCTTACTGCTAATCTGGCAACCTCTGCGTCATAAAAACGTGAAAGAGTTAAGGGTGTCGAATATCAATCCAACTCAAAACTGCTTTTCCACTGGTTTGAGGAAGTGAAGAACTGGTTTGAGGAAGCGAAAAGTCAATCCGATTCGGGCTTTAAGTATATATCTGTTAAGCTGCGTTTTTCGTTACCACCACTGAATAGCCATTGGGCTTTGGGCAGAAAATGCCAAAAATTATCAGTGATATCCGAAACATGTTTACATACAGTATTCTCATCGTCCAGCATATTACTGCTTCATAATTATCAGCCAACTTAAATAGCCCTATATAATATTTAATTGTCGCTAGAACAATACACTATACCATGTAGGAAGTCTTATGGAGAAAGAGGAACAAATTAGAAAATAGTACAAGATAATTAAAGCACAAATGTATGTTAGAATATAATTGAAAAGTCGCTAGATAGTCCCCAGACACTAAAAACTTGTATGTCGGCAAAATATGTTGAAGTATCTAGAATAATCTTTAGCAATCGAATATCTCTACAATTCCTTAAAATGGTAAACATATCTTTAATATCACTAGAATTCCTCATATCTTGATGTCGCTAGACGGAAGTGATGGAAGTGATTCGCTGGATCTAGCGGTAGCCGCTACATTGGCACTGTTGATATGTGTAATTGTGTATATTTAATAGTGGCCCCTCCATCATTGACAATGTTGCCTATTAGTATAATAGTCTCCATTCAACACCACGTCAGTCGTTTGAATCAACCGCCGCGAGGAAGAAAAAGAGTCATCTTCATAAGTGCAACGCTACTTCTCTTATGGTGTCGTCACAGATCGGGTACCCACTACGAAAAAACCTTCGTAAAAAATAAGAGAGTAAAAAAGGAAAATGTTAAATACTTAAAAACACTGTTATCAACAAGCTTCCCACATTCGGTGGATTTCTTGTGTTGTGGCTTCTAACCACCTCTCGCCATGCGCAACAATTCGTCCTTCTTTTCCTCATGGGCCTACTATCTACACATGTGCCCCACGCTCCGGCTTCATTCGACGTTCGCTCTCCTCTAGTGAGTCCTTACTCAATTGTATATATTGGGGAGATAGTGAGCAGGGTTTAGACTAGCTAGCACGGGTTGTGTTATTGTTGGCCCACAGGAAGTGTTAAATTAGGGTACGTTTAGGCGCTGACTTTGTGTTCATTTTGTCGCCACACGTGTGGTGTTTTTTGTTGCTATGCGCCTTAGTTTTTTGCTTTCTCTTAGTTAGGAGGCTTCCTTCAGTGTTTTATGGCTGTTCCTTTGTTCAGCTTAGGGTCGTGGGACCCTGTCTTTGTTCTTTTGCAGACGCGCTAGATTGAGATTGTCACACGTGGCTGTGGGATCTTCTGGCGTCCGAGCCTGCTGAGAGGCCCCATTCGGGGGCGATCTCTTCGCCCTTTTTGGCTCTATTCTCTTAGTTCATTCATGTCGTCGTTCGACATTTCTTTCTGGTTAAGCCTGTAGGTTATCTAGTATTTGGTGGGTTGCGTTATTTTTCTCTTGTTGTGAATGATTATGACCCCTTTGTTTCTTGGGACTCCCTGTTGGTTAGTGTTCCACTTTCCGGGGGTCCTGGGAGTCGGCCTACATCTGGGTTTGTTTGAGAGTTAGGTGGTTTCTCTCGTTGTTGCTTTGCTTCGAGTGTTTTCCCCCTTTTTGTCCCGCCGGCCTCTGCCTCGCGGCTTTTGGTTCGGCCCCGCCGTGCCGGCGTTTGCTGGGTCCCTCTCTTTTTCCCTTGTCGAGGCTCTGTCGGTGGGAGGTAGAGCGCGTCTTCCTCCCCGTTCCGGCGACCTTGCAGGTCCGGCGGAAAATTGGTTTTCCGTGTAATACATGGTTGCGGCGCGCTCGCTGACCCTTTTTTACAATTCACACCGTCATTACCGGCGGCTTAGTGTTGAAATATTCTGACGGCGGGTGGCGTTTGTTTCGCAGAACATGCCGATACCCGCCGCCAGAGGTCCCTAGGACCAAGGTCAGGAGCCGGCGCTCTCATGGTGTGACGTTTTCCCCCCGTGTTGCTCACGGCCCAGTTGGCAAACGCACCGGCGGCGGCTACGGAGTTTGGCTTTAACTGTGCTGCCCGCCGCCAGTTGGCTTTCTCCCGCCCGTCTCCAGTTGGCTTACCCAACCATGACCCTTGTCATGGGTTAGCTCTCTGCGGTGTACACCTCTTCTCAGGTTTACAAGGGGCATCAGAGGAGGCGTGGCACCACCTTAGGGGTGGGAATAAAGAGGAAGGCCGTGGCCCACTGTTTTTTCCTGCCCCATGGGGATAGCATGTGTGAGGCCCCCTCGGTATATCCTTATGAGCACTGATTCCTGGAAATGTTATCTTTTCAGGCGACTCCCCAGGACATCCTACTACTGCGACATTCCCGCCAGGGAGAGGAGACTCTGTAGTCATGCCCTTGTTCACTATCTGCTCAACTCCCACGTGCATTCTTGTCCCGGTACCGGCGCATAGACTGTGTATCCGGTGTATAAAATGTTTAGATAAAGCTTCTTTCATGTGGACATCTCGCACGTGTCCAGTCTGTTCAGATTTGTTTGAAGAATGGCTCGCGGGCCAAGATACATCTTGTTTGCTCACTCTCATCGAAATTAAGACCAAGTTCACGGCTTATGCTTCTCGAGTAGCTAACGTAGAACTTACATGTGATAATCCGGAATTGTTATGGGTGGTCCAGTTATATTCATTTGATGAAAACATAGCTCCCCAATCTCAGAACCCCCCAATACCCTTGTTGACCCTTGAGTCTCCCAATTCCTCCACAACATCGGCTCAGAGCTCCTCTCCCCCATCCAAGAGGAGCCGCTCTGTGTCACCGGAATGTCACAAACCTGTCCTCCCGGATCCACCGGCGGGCCGCCTGCGAAGAACGGCCAGCTCGGAGTTTCTGCCTGACAAAATCCTTAGGCTCTCTAGTCCTCCACGCACCATTAAAATAACTAGAGAGATCCCTGCTTCATCGCAAGTAGATCATACGGTAACACGGCCGGTGGCCCCGACGCCCACCTCGGGAACGCCAGGGTTTTTCCCCGGCCTCCTCGGGGCAGACGCCGGCCATCCCCACGCTGCCACCAGAATTAGGAAATCTGTACAAGTTAGGCTGCAAGGTTCCAAACTGGTTTTAGCTAACAGACACAGTCCTCAGTACGATAGAACTCTTACTCCTACTCAGTCTCCTTGTTCCATTACATTAGACACGGTTACGACTACTAAGCATTACGCGGCGGCCCATCCACCATCTGGGGTCCAGCCAGCTATCGCTTTTGTCCCCAGTAACACTGGACCTTACCTTACGGCCGCTCAGGAACCACCGACGCCGCGCGACCAAGAGTTCATTAGTTCGAGCCAACCGTCCACAGCTAGTAGCAGTCAGGCACTAGACCCCAGTCCTAGGTCAAACACAGCAAAGCTAGTACAAGTAGACCAACAAGTTAGGCCCCCTAAACGTCCTAATCCCCCAGGTTTTACGGCTGACCAACTAAATGACTTGTTACAGAAGGTGATCCGTCAGTGTGCTATAAAACGCAGCCAAACCCCTTCTCAGACACTGGGACCACCTTCGAGTTTACCTATACCTCACCCTTCTCATGTCAATAAAGGCAGTCCCCTACAGCCCACCCCTCCGCCGGGGCGGCGACTGAACAAATAATCACCCACCCATTGACTACGGGTCCTACGCCGATTATCCCTAGGATTCCTCTCACTAAGGTGAAAGAGATTCGGCCTCCGACCTTAGGAGCGACCCCAGGTTCGTTGCCAAGAACCAACTGTAATCCGCCCTCAAACCCCGGCGTCCTTTTACCCAGGGTTTGTAGATTTACAGTCTTCTAACGTAACTCCCCCTTCCGCCGGTCGGCCCACTCAGGGATTACCGGCAGATGCCTTGTTACTTGCTTCTACCTCCCATAGGTCCCCCTCATGTAGAATTGACACTAGTGTGGTTCCCAGGACTGAAGGTCTCCGACAGGATAGTTCTGTCAGTTCCGATGACACACAACCTTATATGTCCCCTCCTTTGACTAGGAACCAACGGTCCGGCAGTCCGCCGGGCCTTACTGATCCTTCAACCACTCACTCCTCTGCTATACCCCTCTCCCCCCTCAATGTTACCACAATCACTTGCCCAATCTCAAGTCCCGAAGGAGCCAGGGTACCTCTGGCTTCCGGTGACAGCCTTGTCAAGAGGGGAAGGTCATAGGTCGACACACAGGGAGGTCCCAGTGCCGGTAGAGTGGGCGATATAATTCAATAGACGGAAGGTCTTTAGAGCTAAAGATGCTCAAGGAAACGTGTTACAGGTCCCTATCTATGCTAGACCTGATCCTGCTAATTACCGTTATTTTGTATATATTCCTGGCCAACTGACTCCTTTTCCGCCGGTTCCCACGGTTCAGGACCCAACTTACCCAGACACTCTTCTTTGCCCTGATTGTAATGAACGTTGTGGCATTAATGGGTGTCATTACCTTTCCCAGTGGACAGAGCCTTCCCTCAAGTTTCACAGATGTGGTCCCCATCGGGACCGAAGGGAGCTGAATCTGGGTGAGGTGGGCGATGGCCCTTGGGTAACGTGGGATCAGGAGCTTCAGCAATTTGCAATAGATATTACATCTAACCCTTTGTCCCCAGTTCCTCCTCCCCCCATTACCGAGTTTGACTGGCTACGACAACAACCGGGTGGGGTCCCGCTGCCTACTTTTGATTTCCTTATAACCCCCCAACTAATGGTAGGGGATTTTCCCCTGACCTTAATTGCTCCAGAACCTATTGAACTCCAACGGGAATTTCTAGTTAGAGATAATTCCCATCGCAAGTTATTAGTTTCCTTTTAACTAGGGATACGGCCCTGGCTATTGCTAAACCCATACCGGACCCCCCTCGGCGGAAGGAGGAATTATTTAAAGCTTTTCAACAATACCTCCTCCCTTCCCCGGCTCGTACTATCACCGAAATCAGAACGGCCTTATTTGAGGCAGTACGATCATGGCAGCTACTCAGACTTGGTATGGCTCAGGGATTACCTATGAATGCTTATTATAGGATTTTGTTCTCTCCGGTCTTAACCCCCAAACTGTTTGATGACCAGACAGAGAGAGATGTGAAGGTAATGTGTAAATTGCAGGGGAAGACTCCACAGTAAAGTACATGATAGGGGGTGACCCCGCAATAAAGGTCTCCCCTATGTGGTGCAGCTGCCGGCGGACAAAGGGCCAACGCCCCAGCTACTAGACAGATTTGTTTTTCGAGGACTAATAGTCAGTCATTTCTTCCTCCCTACATCCTCCTCTCCCCCTCGGCCATGCTAGTGCAACAGGGTTCCGAGGTTGGAATTAAGGGTTGTTCCCACGGGTTGGCTGCGCCTCCTTAGGTCGTCTGCCTGACCGGACTGCTCCGGCCCCAGGCCAGCACACGCCGGGAAACGAGTCTCGAAGCTCACCCTTCCCCCGGCAATGTGCAGACACGATACCACCTTCTGGATAAGGAATGGGACACAACGAAACCTAGTAGGCACGTGCTCACCAGCTCAGGGGTGGTATGCACACACCACTAACCCAGGAACGGGAACACGTAAAGGAAACTGGCTTCTCGCTAACTTTGACTTCATCTTAGATAAATTATGAAATACACCCGTCCGCCAGCAGGCGACTACCACGGACCTTGGTAAGGAGTATTACAGTTCAACATCTATGTAGACTCACGTTGGGACGGGGCTACCTCGGGGACTGTTTTTTCTCAGTTACACTAGGCAAATCCCCAGGGTGGCCCCTATGTACGATATGTGCGGCACAACGCGAACAAGTATGGGCTCTCTCTGGTTCAATTTTCTTTTGAGGGCACCTTAAGCTCCTATGTGTTTCAAGGGCATCTTAAGCGATGCCAGGGCTGGTCCTTTAGTATAACTTCCCGCCGTCAGGGGGTGGTTTCCGTCCCGGCGGGCAGGTTCACATTAATATTCAGGAGTTTTTGCCTCTTCCCATACTCACACGCATTGTGCCCACATAACGGAATGTTTTTTATGGTAACCCATTTACTCGAGTCAGGGACAGCTCCGCACCAGGCCCATGCTCTTATTTCTTGGGGTCGGAACAGTCTTCTACTCCCCCTACCCCTCCACCCTGGGATAATGTGTTACTCATTCTCCCTTCCATCCCTCGATGATGGTTTCCAACCATAATGCAGGCCCACCTCCCCTTTGCTTTCACTTCAAGCTATTCACAAAATTTGTTTTTAAGTCCCCACTTGTTACTACCACGTTCTCCTCTTGTTGGTGCACCATGACGCCCTAGGCTCGAGTTTTCGGCCAATCAAAAGGATTTCATACTAAAGTAGAACTCCCTGACATCTTAGCGTGGCTGGCAATTCTCGGATTGTATAAATCCCTCTCGGACCTGCCGTCAATTTTGCCAACAGCTTGCCACACATGTCTGCTCCCCCTCCTACTTTCTTTGTAACTCCGACACCCTCTGTAATGACAGGCACCTGGAGTCACTCCTTTTCAGTTCACTGTTTAGACGAGTGGCTTCTCATCTTTAAGAAAGGGTTTAGACAGCTATGCTGACCCTGAGCTGTCTCTGACCTCGGAGTGGTAATAAACGGTTTCTTTCAAAGTTTACCAGGTTAAGTTCAATATGTCCTTTTTAAGTAGTGCAGGTTGTATTACGAATGTTTTAAATGTCCAGTCTCGAACGCCGGCGGAGGGGACATGGCCAAGCCACCCTTGATTCCGGCCAAGTGGTTACAGGAGTCTTCCATGATCCTCTTAAACTAGGAACACTTCACGGCTTCCCCCCCCCCCCCTCCCCCGGCGGACAACCTGGCATAACCGGCTGAGTTTTTGGTGCTTTGCAGTTTAATCTTTATATTTACTTTGTGCTCACTCTACGCCTCTTTGGCTAAAGTCGTAGTGATCAACAGAGGTGCCCCCCCCTGCCTTTTTTGCGGACATCACTTACATTTGTTATCTCTTTAAAAAAAAAAAAAAAATAGTCCGGTTTTTTGTTCTTCCCGCCCCCCTTTTTTTCTCAGGCTCCACATATAGGCAGTTTTTTGGGGGCTCTCTTTTTTTACTTGTATTCCAGCCGGTCGGCACTAGTACTGTGATATTTACGCCCATTTTGACTTCGAAAAGGGGGGGGGGGGATAGGTAGATCCCAGTACAGAGGAGAACCCCCCTCCCGCAGGATTACAAGTTCACACAGGGCAAGATAGGCATGGCTTTCGCCAGGCCAAGCCCACATATAGGTATATGAGCTAGGAAGCTCAAAGGATTTTTTTTTTTAGTTACTAGAACTAGTTTAATCATTTATGTTTTGATATGCTTAATTAGAAGCTCATGTTTTGTATACATAATAAATATTGTTTACACTCATTGTATTTATGTAATTAAAATTTCTATCCTAGTCTGCACTAGATTAAGAAAGATTCATATGAAGATTGGTCAACGTGACACAATAAATGGACCTACGGAACAAGCTGAGCTCAGTCCGGGTTCCAAATTACAAGTGATGAGGAGTTTTTGTATTCACTCTAGGTATCACGCTTTACTACACACACCTCATGTACGAGGACATTGATGGGTTTTTTTTGTATGAACTCTAGGTATCACGCTTTACACCAAACACCTCATGTACGAGGACTTAGTGATGAAGGGTTTTTGTATGAACTCTAGGTATCACGCTTTACACCAAACACCTCATGTACGAGGACCAAGTGATGAAGGGTTTTTGTATTCACTCTAGGTATCACGCTTTACTACACACACCTCATGTACGAGGACTTAGTGATGAAGGGTTTTTGTATGAACTCTAGGTATCACGCTTTACACCAAACACCTCATGTACGAGGACCAAGTGATGAAGGGTTTTTGTATGAACTCTAGGTATCACGCTTTACTACACACACCTCATGTACGAGGACTTAGTGATGAAGGGTTTTTGTATGAACTCTAGGTATCACGCTTTACACCAAACACCTCATGTACGAGGACTTAGTGATGAAGGGTTTTTGTATGAACTCTAGGTATCACGCTTTACACCAAACACCTCATGTACCAAGTGATGAAGGGTTTTTGTATGAACTCTAGGTATCACGCTTTACACCAAACACCTCATGTACGAGGACCAAGTGATGAGGGGTTTTTGTATGAACTCTAGGTATCACGCTTTACACCAAACACCTCATGTATGAGGACTAAGTTGAAGGAGCAAGCTTCTTTGAAGCAATGCACTGCTCACACTCTTTCATATTTTTATATATGTTATATTGTATGCATACTACAATAACATACTTTTCCTGTTATGAAGATTCTTGACTTACGACCTGCGGTTACTGACGATACGATATTATTGCGAATGTCCCCCTCCAGTCTTGGAATTCAGGCAACATCGTCAATGATGGAGGGGCCACTATTAAATTATAGGTTTGATTCCCGAAGGGAAGTAAAGAAAACCTAATATTTAGTAGGGGCCCCGGAATCATTGACGATGTTGCCTGAATTCCAAGACTGGAGGGGGACATTCGCAATGTCCAGCCATCCCCTTCCCATTCGCGTGATATTTTTGAGGTTTTTTATCTTGATATATCAGTGAAGGACGAATTGTGCGCTTGGCGAGAGGTGGTAAGAAGCCACAACACAAGAAAATCCACCGAATGTGGGAAGCTTGTTGATAACAGTGTTTTAAGTATTTAAAAATTTCCTTTTTTACTCTCTTATTATTAACGAAGGTTTTTTCGTAGTGGGTGCCCGATCTGTGACGACACCATAAGAGAAGTAGCGTTGCACTTATGAAGATGACTCTTTTTCTTCTTTGCGGCGGTTGATTCAAACGACTGACGTGGTGTTGAATGGAGACTATTATACTAATAGGCAACATCGTCAATGATTCCGGGGCCCCTACTAAATATTAGGTTTTCTTTACTTCCCTTCGGGAATCAAACCTATAATATATCGGGTTCATAATGAGACACACTGGATAGAACTGTAGTTCACATTTATTGTAAGGGGTGTGTGGCTGGTTACATAACATCAAGAGCCTTGTCGCCAGGGAAGGTTTTAGGAAGCCCTGCCTTGATATCGGCTCGCCTGTAGATTATATATTTAGTTAACAATATTGTTACCAATATTATAACATCCTCTCTCTTTTGAGATGATAGCTACCAGTGAAGTTGGTATTAGAAGAATATTGATAAGAGATAATTGTATTAATTTATTTTGAGACTTTTGTATTTGTGAAATGACTTTTGACATTTTGTAGTCTCCTAGGATTATTAAGTAATACTTATTCTATTATGGCTCATGAGCTAGAGTAATAATAGTACCAATATGATTTATAAAATTGTACAGTACTATGATTTGATAGTTACTGGTACTGTACTGTATACAGTATGTTACTGGTACAGTAATTATAGTATTGTAATACAGTATGGAATGTGATTAATTTTGTTAGAATATTAATCTATTAGTATGTAAATATGAGATATGAAGTAGATTAGGTATATCAGTCAAATCTATTGATATGGTATTACAAGACTAGGTGAGGTAGGTTAATTATTAGTTGATAATACTGTCCTACATGAGAATATCCAAATAGTATGATATACAAAACCAATTGTATACCCTTGTGCTAGAACAAAAAATTTATGAGATTATATGGGATTAGTAATTGTTGGTATATTAGTAAAGTTAGTACATTAGAACATTAATATTCAATGTTCTGCATATGACAAAATGTTTCATGCAAAGTTATTGGTTACATCATGCAGGATTAGTAATAAAGGTTATATGATTGACTTAAAATTATAGATCCTGATACCCAGTACCGTACTCAAAATCATCCAATCTATTTCCTTTCGCATTACAATTTCTTTGCATTCCGATCTGCAAATCTTCTCCATTCACATTACAAAACCTTTATCATTCAGACTGTAGTGTTAGGTTACTCCTCATTCAGTGGCTTAGGTCGTATGCTCACTCACTTACTCCATTTAGATAATTCTTTCTCATCCTGTAACATTCTCATCCAGCATTTCCATTTCTGCCAGTGCCTCATCTCATACCAGTATTGGACTCTTAGTCAGACATGCAATCAGTCATACCGGTACTGTACTCTTACCTGGTCATGTCAAACTCTCGGTACCTGGTAGGTAATACATTCCTATTCCGTATCACGCTCGTTGTCGTGTTCTCATGTTTCGTGACAGGTTCATCAAGTCTACTGTGTGTGTCTCTCACGTTGTGTCTGTTGTTTGCGTCTGAAACACATATGTCTGTAGAATTCCTATCTACAGTATATATCTAATGGTTGTGGTGTTGTCTGTATTAGTGACTTTTGCATTATTTCTTATGTCAGCGTTTTCACTTGTCATCCGTAGATGACCTCGATTTCGTCTTATCGCTCCATTCCCTGTCTCCACTTCATACGATCGCTCGTCTAATCTCCTGGTTACAACTCCTCGTTCCCACTTCTTCTTGCCTAGTGATGTTGGCTTGATTCGCACCACGTTGCCTTCAACCAATGGTTCCAAAACTCTCGAACCTTTGTCATAGTACTTCTTGCTCTTGAGATCTTTCAGCATCTTCTTCCGCTTCACTCGCTCCAACATAATTCCTTTCGGCTCCAACAACTTGCTAGTAGTTGGCAGTAACGTCCTCGTACGTCGACCAAAGTTGGACTCTCTTCCAAATCTTGCATAGGCGTATTTCTGTAGTCTAGAATCGCCAAAAACGGATCTTCTCCACTCTCGACAGCTTTCTTGATTAGTTTCTTCGCCGTCTTGACTGCTGATTCTGCTTTACCGTTAGACTGGGGATGATGTGGGCTGCTCGTTCGATGTTCATACTTCTCCGCGAATTCTTGAAATTCTTCACTGCTGAACTGCGGACCATTGTCACTAACTAGTACATTTGGCAGTCCATATCTTGCAAAGTGCGCCTTCAACTTCCTGATAACAGCGCTTGACTTGGTGCTTTCCAGGTAGTCAACTTCCCAGAAATTACTGAAATAGTCCACTGTAACAAGATAGTTGTGACTCTTGATTGTCATAAGGTCTACACCTACTTTCTCCCATGGTCGGCTGGTTTGCTAATGCGTCATCAGAGGTTCTTTTTGTTGAGCTGTAGAGTATGTGTTACAAATTTCACACTCTGAAATGAATTGCTTCATCTCTGCATTCATTCCTGGCCAAAACAAACATTCTCTTGCGCGTCGTAGACAACCTTCAACTCCCATATGTGACGAATGTATAGCGGACTTCATCTTCTGACGTAGACTGGTAGGAATTACAACACGTTCTCCCTTGAAGATCAATCCATCTTGAAATGACAGTTCTGTTCGTACATTAAAGTATGGTTTCAGTATGGTCTCTACTTCACTCTTGTCTTCTGGCCATCCTTTGAGAATTACCTCCTTCAGTAGTTGCAATGCTTCATCTTCTTCAGTTGCTCGACGGATTTCTTGCAATCGTTCACTTCGGATGGGTACGTAGTCTGTCATGTTGATCTGTTCAAACACCTCTTCCTGCTTATCTCTTGTGTTTTGCAGATAAGCTCTTGATAGAGTGTCGGCTAGATACATTTCTTTGCCCTTCTTGTGAACAATCTCGACATCATACTGTAGTATCCTCATCAACATCCCTTGCAGTCGTCTTGGTACACTTGACAACGGCTTATTTTGGATAGCTTCTAGAGGTTTATGGTCGCTCTGGATTGTCATCTTCCTCCCAAAACAATACTGATGAAACTTGTTAAGTGCAAAGACGATTGCCAAAGTCTCCTTCTCTATCTGCGCATATCGTGTCTCCGTGTCAGTCAGTGCTCGACTTGCAAAAGTGATTGGTTTACTCTCTTGAAGTAACGCTGCTCCTAAACCTTTCTGAGATGCATCACATTGAATCTCCAACTTTTGCTCTGGGTTGTAGTACTGTAAGATGGTCATCATCTTCTTGATCCTCTTGAACGCCTCATCATGTTCTCTTGTCCAATTCCACTCGGTGTCCTTATGGGTCAGCTTCCTCATAGGCTCCATGACATCCGATAGACTGGGTACAAATTTACTCAAATAGTTCACCATTCCAGACAGTCGTCATACTGCAATCACATCCTCTGGTGCTTGCATCTTCACGATTGTTTCAATCTTCTTTGGGTCAGCCATCAGACCATCCTGCGATATCTTGTGACCTAGGAATGTGATCTCTGTACTACCAAGCTCAGTCTTTGCTCTGTTCAGCCTCAGACCCTTTGCTCGGCATCTGTCCAGTAGGTTTCTCAGCTTTGAGTCATGATCCCTTGTAGCTTCTTCATCAGTGTCACCAACTCCAAAGACCAAAATGTCATCAGCAACACAAATTACGCCTTGTAGATCATCCAGAACCAGTTGTAGCTTCTTCTGAAAAATGTCGTTGCTTACAGCCAAACCCAAAGGAAGTCTGTTCCACCTGTATCTCCCATACGGTGTTTGAAATGTTGTCAGCTAGCGGGATTCTTCATCCAACACACAGTGCCAGTAGCCATTCTTGAGGTCAAACTTGGAGAAAACTTTGGCTTTTGCAAGGTCAGGCAGAATGTCGTCGATTACTGGTAGAGGGTGAATCTCTCTTATGAGTGCTTTGTTCAGAGCTTGAGGGTCAATGCAAATTCTCAGATCCCCCGACTTCTTGGTTCCTTCTACCATTCGACTTACCCATTCTGTAGGCTCGTCGACCTTAGTAATGACATTTTCCTGCTCCAACTGCTCCAGTTTCTCTTTAACCTTCGACTTGATGCTCAATGGTACTCTACATGAAGGAATTGCAATAGGTTTCACCGACTCATCCACTGTTAGATGAACATTTCCTGGTATCTTGCCAACTTCATCAGCAAATACGTCTTCGTAGTCTGTTAGGATGTCATTCATTGCACAGATGTTTTCATAGTTAACTGTGATGAATCCCATCTTCTCAGACGCTCGCTTACCAAAAATTGGTGTAACAACCTGTTTTACAACAACAAACTCAACAGAATAGTACCTTTGTGGTTGCTTGCAGTTGCGGACATCAATCCTACACTTTCCCAACGGGTGAATTGTAGTAGAGTTCCACATTTGAAGAGTTAACTCACACGGCTGTAGCTCTGCGTCTGGTACCAGATGACTTGGAATGGCATTCACACTTGCCCCGCTGTCGATCTGGAACTTCACTTTATTACCGTTGACCATGAGATTAGCCATTATGTGTTTTCCTCTGGATCCGGTCGATACGTTCATGATGTATTCCCGTCCTCTTGAGTTATCTTCTGAGTCGTCGCTTTCTTCTGTGTCTCCATCTTCTACCGCATGGACTCTGCTCGATGTCTTCTTTTTGCCTCCTGTCGCTGCGCTTCTTGCTGCTTCGCCGGTCGCTGCATTACTTGGACATTTCTTGGCATAGTGTCCAGTTTTCTTGCATTTAAGACATTTGGCATCAGGTGCAGGACAGTTCTTCTTACCCCAATAATGTGCTAAACCACACAAGTTGCACTGCCTGAGGTTAGGCCTAGTCTTCGTTGATTGTGGATCACTCTTCTTGGGTTTTGCACTGAGTTTGTGTAGAGACTCCTGCTAGTCACTTCGAAATGCTGTCATTGATCTCCTTGATGTTTCATAGGCAGTACACATCTTAAGTACAACATCTAGGGTTAGGCTATCCTCCCTAAAGAATTTTTCCCGAAGTGTATCCTCTTGGCAACCAAAACCAATTTTATCCCTCAGAAGTTCATCTTGAAGTTCTCCATATCCACAGTGTCTTACCAAAGTCTTCAGCCTAGTGATAAAAGATTCCAAGTATTCATCTTTCCTTTGCATGCTATCATGAAAGTTGTACCTCGCCATCAGCTGCTCATCTCTTGGTGAAAAATACTTGTCAAATTTCCCAATTAATGTTGCATAAGTCAGGGCATTTTCATCTTCTATGCCAAAAGATTCGTAGATATCTAGCAGAATGTCACCTCCAGTCAACAATTTCGCTATTTTAATATCGTCACTCTGTTATCGTCACTCACCCTTCAGACTGTTGCCAATGATGTAAAGATCGAGTTTCTTCTTGTAACGCCTCCACGCCACTGCTTGTTCAATCTCAGACTTGCAGATGAAAAACGGCTGTGAAGTGGATGCCATGACATCACTCACTCACTCATATCTTTCGACTTTTCAAGGTTAAATCCAAGGATTACTCACTAGTTCAGCTGTAGAACTTGGTCAGCAGTATTTCATTCACACGTACACTGCTTACCCAGCTGCCACCATGTTGATATGTGTATATTATAGGTTTGACTCCTGCAAGGAGATAGAGAAAATCTAATATTTAGTAGTGGCCCCGTAATCATTGACGATTATGCCTATTACATAAGGCACCCTCTTCAAACACTCATCCGCCGTAGTTTGAATCTACCGCGCAGAGCATAAAAAATTGAGGAGCCTTCACCATGAGCACACGCAACCTCACTCATGGTTCAGTCATTATGAAATTGGGTTCTCACTACGAAAAAACTTCGTAACAAATAAAAAAGAAAAAGAAAATAAGAATAACTATTCATAAGCTTTCCATACAATCGTGGATGTACTTGTGTGGATCTTTGACCAGACGCTGACTCAGGCGTCATTCTTCCTTCACTGACATATCAAGTAAACCAAAATCCTTAATACATCAACGAATGGGAAGGGGATGGTCGGGAGGGCCCCAGTCGTCAATGATTACGGGGCCACTACTAAATATTAGGTTTTCTTTATCTCCTTGCAGGAGTCAAACCTATAATTTATTAGTGGCCCCTCCATCATTGACGATATGCCTGATATCTAAGACTGGAGGGGGACATTCGTAATCATATCATAACTCTAGCAAAGGCAGATAATCAAACAACCACATAGTATTCTTACTTTGTAAAAAAAATATATTTGGCGCATAAACTTTATACAGCACAACTTATACAAAAAGGGGTACAAGCAGGAGCGTGCTTCAAAGAAGCCTGCTTGATAAAAAAAGGGTGTTAACTCTGAGATTCTGAGAACAGATCCGCCAGTTAACAAGGCACCCCACTTAAATTAAGTGGTGAAAAATAAAACTTATAAGTTTACATGTGCACATATAAACCCCATAAAATTAGTGGATATATCTTGCAAAATATAACCAATGCTTAAAATTAGATTGCTTCTCAGCCCAAAAACTACTTACAACAACACTGTTGTTTGTACTATAATTGTACTAGCACAATTTCCTGTAATGAATAGTACAGAGAAATTTACATATCACAACACCCATAAACAGTATCACAGCTCTCATACTCCGGCGGGGTCTAGGGTGTCCTATGTTACACTGACTGCACCCCCCCCCCCCCCTTTTCTTGAAATTAAACAATAAGTGACTTAGGGGCCACCTAGACCCTCTGCCTTAGAGCTATACATGGCAAGGAAGGTTTGTCTAGAGCTACTATAAGGTATCGAATCAAAAACGTATGATTAGAGGCCCACAACTGTGTGGACGTAATATCTTCAACAGATTTTTTTTTAAGGAAACGTAAAGAAGCTGCCCACTTGCGTAAATCGTGGGCCCTACCCACAACGCCGGGATTACTCTCTTTAATGACCTCGACCAAGAGAGAAGCCGGTCTACATTTCATCAAGCGTTTACCCGTACTTGCTACCCATAAAGCACCCTGGTGATTTAGAGGTGCCACTCTCAAATATTTGGCTAGAGCTTGCACTGGACATAAATTATGGTGCACCTTTCCCCTTTTCAACGCCGGCACCGTGAACTCTGAAAACACGTGTTCACTGTGCTCATTCTTGGCTATGAACCCTGGGGAAGGTGCAATGTGAATACACTCATTAAGCCTACCAAACCTGAGGCAATTAGGTGTGTTGCTCATCGCCGCCAGCTCAGATACTCTGTTCCCGGTAGCCAAAGCCTTTTTAAAAGTAATGTAAAGTCTGCAGTATTTTGGTACAGACGGGAATGAAGTAATGACAATGCTTTGTCCAGAGACCAGGTAGGCATGAGCTGACGGGGAGGTGGGCGGAGTTTAAAACATGCCCTCATAAAACCTGTTTCCTCCGCGACTGGTATGGAGAGACCGGTAAGGTCCAAAAACAGCATCCTAATCACTGTTAAGTGATTTTTTAACGTTATTACAGATAAACGTTTCTGCTCGAACAGATAATTTAAATAATTAAAAACCAAAGCCACCGAGGGCACAGTTTGTTCTGTTCTAAGAATCCAAGAAGTAAAGGCTTGCCAATGCGATTGATACTGTCGCTTAGTAGACTGGGTATATTGATTCATGAGTTTATTGGTCACGTCTCTACCATATGGTGCTAGCCATTTGGCTTCCTGAATGTCCATAATGCAAAAGTCAGCGAGGTCTTTAGGTTGCCAATTGTGTCTAAGTGGAAAAACCCGACCGGGAGTGACACCGGGTGCGGGCACCACGTCTTCAATTGCTGGTACCACAACTGCGCCGGCCACAGGGGCGCAATTAGCGAGACTACGCCCCGATAATCCTGTAGTTTGTTTACTACGTGGCACATTAGAGACGCATCTGGCGGCGGAAACAGATAAATGGAACTCCACCTGTTCCAGTCTGTCACCAGTGCGTCTGGCCTGCCCGCCGGCGTTATCGTCCGGCGGGTGAGGTACAGTGGGAGTTTGTGAGTCTCCTCTGACGCAAATAAATCCACTTGTGGATGGTAAGGCTCCGTAATCATTTGGTTGAAAATGGTTTGCTTGAGCGCCCATTCTACTGTTGTGCTCTGTCTCCGAGACAGAGCGTCTGCCCAGACGTTTGCTACGCCTGGGAGATAAGATGCGTGAAGATGAATGTCCAGCCTGTTGGCTAGAATAAAATCTTTTCTGACACGTTTAGCAACTTCCGAGATCTCGTTGACCCTTGTTTCTGAATACAGTGAACTGCATTCAGATTGTCCATTCTGAAGGCCATCGACTTGCCCCGTAAAGTAGAGCCGTGAGCCTGAAGGAAATATAAAGGGACTAGTAATTCTTTGACATTGATGTGGGAGATTTCTAAATGGAACCAAAGCCCTTGACCCTGGTGCCCTTGGTTTGACTGAAAGCCCCTACCTATCATTCCTGACGCATCCGTGTCTACCCATACCGTCGGCGGAGGAGAGGTCCATGACATGACTGAGTGTAACGTTTCCCTCTTCGCCCAGACCGCTAGTAAGTTGTGGATTAATTTTGGTATGGGCCATAATTTTTTCGCCGGCAATAGCGGAAAATATTTGTTGCCCTCCAATATTAAACGTTTGACTCTCAACCGGCCCAACCTTACAGTTAGTTGAATCCAGTTGAGAGAGCCGACCAGAGACTCCCAGATTCTCCGTGTCGTAGTCAGACTGTGAAGGAACAGAAACAATTTCATGCGAAATCTGTTGCGATTGTCCACACTCTGACTCAGAGTGAGAGTAGCTGTGTCCCAGACCAGCCCTATCCACTGAACTACTCGTGAGGGAACAAGGTTTGACTTTACCAGGTTGACCTTGAACCCTAGAGTTTTGACATGATTTAATGTTATGTTGACATGATTTATGCATACTTGTTCCGTCTCTGCCACCACTAGCCAGTCGTCTATATACCACAAAATCCTGATCCCTTGCTCTAACAAGGGCATCAGGGCTTGCCGGACTAATTTCGTGAATAAGCGAGGTGCTAGGTTCAATCCAAACGGCATCCTCTGAAAGACATAAGTCTGATGCTTTATTCTTAAGGCCAGAAACCGTTGAAATCTTTTGTTTACCGAGACGTGCCAATACGCGTCTGTCAGGTCTAAAGAACACATCCATCCTCCCGGCGGAAGTGTTAGCCTGATCTGGTTTACTGTCAGCATCCTGAATGACACGTTGTGAATATGGAGGTTCAGATAAGACAGGTCTACGACTGGCCTCATCTGAACACTGTCCCTTTTGGGCACTAGAAATAGTTTGGATGTAAGGACTGGGTAATTTTGAGGAACCGGGATGATGACATTCTTGGTGATCATTTCCTGGATCAGTGACTCCACTTCTAAAGAAACTAAATTTGCCTTTGTCGGCTGACGTAAACGAGGTCGCCGGAGCCACTGCCAGGTGATGCCCTTGCGTGCCACCATCCTCGCCCAAGTATTTACTGGCCATGCGCGGTGACACGTCCGGAACGACCAAGTTAGCAGACAAGGGTTCGCCGGCTGTACTACCCTCTGATCCGCCCGCCGTGAGACCGGCCCTGGGAGTGAGAGAGACTTTAGTTTTTTGATGGTGGTGGTGGTGGTGGTGGTGGATGCTTAGCCGACTGGCCGGCGTTGGCAGAAGACGGGCCCTGGCCCGGTCTGTTATAGTTTCGTCCTTTATGACCTGCAAACTTACCTTGTTTATACCTGTACTGACCTTGGGGGGAAGAGGACTTAGGTATATGAAAGTGCTTTGACTCACCCGGCTGAGCTTTTGCGACTGGTTTGGGTTTGGGAAAGTTAAAAGCAGGTTTCTTAGAAGGGGCGGAACTGTGCTTAAAGGCCTGAGCCATGTTGAAAACAGTTCTCCACACATCAGGGGACATTAAAGAGGGGGTTAGCACCGGAGACATGACCACCTGGTTCGCAATTCTATCAGGAAGTTTCTTCACCAAGGACATCCTAAGATCCTGTCTCGCCCGCACCGCCTCGAGCAAGGCTGTACGGATATCCCCCAACGACTGAATAAAAGTCTGAATGAGTAACCGCCGAGCTAGTTCAATCGATCTTCTGACATCCGCGTCCGCGATTGCCTGAGTAGATCTGAGCATAGATTTCGCCACCTAGTGCGTAACAATGTATTGGGAAAGAAATCTATACGCCTTCCCCCGTAGCCTAAACTCCCGGTCTAGGTGAGCTGGGGAAGGTGTAGTGAAAGGATCTTTAAGTTCGCATAGATTGATTTTGGGGGCAGCTAAAAAAGCAAACAAAGCAGATGGCACTCCGCCGGCCGAAAAGGCTGGCAGAGAGAACCAAGAATGGCTGTCCTGAGGAATCTGGTGCGAAGATTTTGAGGTGAAGGTGGTCGCAAAGTTCTGAGCCTCTACCTCCCATTCCAACCAAGGTCCTGGACCCAACTGCCCCACCTTCAACACTGGGTTAGCGGCTGTGTCTGTGACCGTTTGTAAATCTAATTCTGGAGTGAGAGCTGACAGTGCTTTTATATCATTAAAACCGTCATGCTTGGTCCAGTCAGAAAACAGTTTTGAAGCTGAGGCAGGGGGCAGTGCAGGTGTAGCTGTATACACAAAATAGTCATGGTGATAATGGTTCGGAATGGCCTTAATATTAACATCAAGAACATTACCCGCAATATCCAAAGCTCTTAACTTTCTCGATTTATTCCCTTGGATTACCCACTCACGTGGCACTGGAAGTTCCCCTGACAAAGTGGGCTGCACCGCCTCTGGCTTAGTTGGGATCATTTGTACCCATGAATTATCTGGACCGTATAAAAGGGGCACAGCTACCTTTCTTAACGGTGCTTTATCTAAAGGGGGAGGATTCACATCCGCTACCACCCTTACACTAGAAGTAGTCAGTGCCGCCGAAGCAGGCCTAGTGACCATAGTAGGTGATATAGAGGGAGGGTGTGGAATCTTAGTTAAAGCAATGGAAGCGATCAGAGGCCGAACACTTGAACTTGTCATGGAAGCTCCCAGGTCCACTGTAGGAGTCTCCGGCTGTTGGCCAAATTTTTTCGTTAGAGCAGTAGCTAATAACCCATCTATTTCCTCCGCCGTGACAAATTTAGCAGATGAAGAACTAAGAGGTGAATCATTCCTATCCTGTGAGTCGTCTAGAACTGAACCCGACTCTTGCACCTCCATGTCAGAGATTATAGACACCTCATCCTTGTCATCTGGCCCATCATGAGAGGATTCCGCCGAAGCCTGAATCCCATCGTGGTGCCATGTTAAGTCTGGAATGGATGATGGGATCACAGCGTCCCGGTGTACGTCCGCCAGTACCTGTGGCTCCTGAACCAGACGTGGGCCTTCATGCCGTGGTTGGGAATACCGCCATACACCCAGGCCTTGGCCCAAACTCCCTTGAGAGTCAGATACACCATCAACCACTGAGCCCCCACTAGACTCTTCTAAAGGGCGATCACTGCCCACAGAACTCTCTAATTCTAAATTTACAATATCCATTGGTAACCTGTCCGCCGGTAACACCCCCACCACAGTCTCTGACACCACTCCCGCCCGATCAGATTGGACACTAGATAAGTCGGGAGTAGAGGCAGAAAGTGAGGCACGAGGCTCCGGCGAACGCCGGGAGGCCTTTCGTTCCTGAGAATCTTTCCTGGAAGATTTGTGGCTGCGGTGTGACTTAAATCTTCCACTAGAACTGCTCTTGGACTTCTCAGATTTATCACTAGAACTGCCCTTGGACTTTTCCTCTTTGCTCTTCTTTCTCGCAGGTGAAGAAGAGTGACTAGGCGGCTGTTGTCTGAGGGGCGACCTGGACCTGGACCGCGCCCGTGACGTGGAGGCTGTCACCGGGGGCGTGGGTTCACGAGGTCTCTTAGATGTGCTACGGGCCAGAGTAAGTACTGTACCCTGCCCAGTCTCTGCCGACTTTCGTACAATTACTCTAGAGGTACGTTTAATAGGGGGGTGCTGAATCAGTAATTTATCCCAAAGAATTATGTTGTCACATTGAAGCGCTTTATGAGCCACTGAGGTAGCATAAGTGGACAACAGCTGCCTGACCTCCCGTAAAGCGACCGCCGTGGGTCTATCATTGTCTCGCAATACTTTAACACTCAATTGAGTACAGAAGGTACAGTTCCCCGTCACCCACAAACCCCTTGAGCGATCTAAACATTTAACAAATCTAATGCAAAGAGTGTGTGCAAAGATAGGGAAACCTGAACAGGAGGGTGTAACACACAAAGCAAAAACAGGGTCTATGGTAGCCATGGCAGAGACTGGTGGAAAACGAACCCACCCCCGGGTTTATTCCAGGTTCTCTATAGACCCGCCGGAACTCAGCCCTGGATTTTTTTTTTTTCCAGGAATTAATGCTCATAAGGCTACACCAACATGATCGAACACAAGTGTTGAATAACCCGCCGGGTAACGAGACGTAATATACAACTATCACGGCTCGCTACGCGGGAGGTTCATAGTTAAAGATTTCAGAATATCTTAACTTGTCCAAAAGATTTATGAATATCCTCTGACATGATATAAAGACCAGCATGGCTTTTGATAAATGACGCTGTCTTCCCAGTGGTGTTTGTTAAGTTTACTGGAAAACCCATAAAAAGACGCCGGCCCCCGTATTATCTCGCAGATCAAAAACTGGGAAGCCTGTCTAAAATGCTAGATCTGGCTTCTCCCGAAGCGTCCTAGATCACCGTATGTTGAATGGCGGCGATACTTATCGTATCCCTCAAGTGTCTGGTCAACTACACTGAATTGCAAATCAGTTAATCCCACCCTCCCCAGGTGCAACTGCCGGGTGTGAATTTAAGTATAACGTTAACCCAATTATTCCTATCCCAACTTCTTTGCAAAAGATCGCCGGGGAGGAAAGACCAATCAACAAACAGCCTAGTTTTACTGGCTTTGCAAAACCGGGAAAAACTAAACTCAACAAGTGTCCGCATGAACACTTAGATAAATGGGTAAAGCCATCCCGCCGGGAAACACAGTAAGCCTGAACACAGGCACCACCACAGAGACGCAGTCCTGGAGAGCCTCAAGCCACCACTCGCCGGGGGAAACAAGCCTTTTTTAACCACGCGTGATTAAAACTCGGCAACCAGCCGGGTTTTCATGGTGTAACCGAGAAAACCCGCCGGAAAAGGCAACCCACCCCGTTCAGATTCAATCTGAACGCACAAAATAGACCGTGGAATTAGCCAAAGCACAACTAACCCAGGACACATAATTAGTTCGTGGAAATAGCCAATACACAACTAATCCATAACACACAAATAGTCCGTGGAAATAGCCAATACACAACTAAACCAGGACACACATGACACAGTAGTACATATTTATAACATAAATCAATAACACTTGTACATGTGGCAAAGCTACGAGAGGCTGGCTAGGCCTAGGCAGACGGAAATAAAAAGTAATCATGTCGTAATATAAACAAAAAGCACTGAATTATATCACAACAGGAACCACCGTCAACACACCACTGTAGCAAAAACTTCCCGGCAAAGGGAAGAACTGACTCGGGACCCAGAAAAAACTTCACTAAGTGAAGAAAAAAAACGCTGGGAACGTCAGAGAAGAAAAAGCTACCTCATCAGAAAGATAAAAGGAAGCATAATAACGCGTAGTGAAAGCCGCCTACATCACAAAGCTAGCTAACCGCGAAAAAGTTCACGCGTCCACCACGGGACCACGAGGGTACACCCGAAATAGATGCCCCAAACACACGACCCAAAATACACTGCACTGCGGGCAACCCGCCCAAGACACCCCTGCTACGCATATCCTAACCTTACTCGATACATCCCGGAGTAAACAAATGAGAAAAAACTCACTAGGGACGCAACAAATGCGGAACTAGCTGAGCGTTGGGAGGCACGTCCTGGTAGGGTGAGCGCAGAGCAGAGAAGGAAGAATGACGCCTGAGTCAGCGTCTGGTCAAAGATCCACACAAGTACATCCACAATTATATGGAAAGCTTATGAATAGTTATTCTTATTTTGTTTTTGTTTTTTATTTATTACGAAGTTTTTTCGTAGTGAGAACCCAATTTCATAATGACTGAACCATGAGTGAGGTTGCGTGCGCTCATGATGAAGGCTCCTCAATTTTTTATGCTCTGCGCGGTAGATTCAAACTACGGCGGATGAGTGTTTGAAGAGGGTGCCTTATGTAATAGGCATAATCGTCAATGATGGAGGGGTCACTAATAAATATATCGGGTTCATAATGAGACACACTGCATAGGACTGTAGTTCACATTTATTGTAAGGGGTGTGTGGCTGGTTACATAACAACAAGAGCCTTGTCGCCAGGGAAGGTTTTAGGAAGCCCTGCCTTGATATCGACTCGCCTGTAGATTATTTATTTAGTTAACAATATTGTTACCAATATTGTAACAGGCACCATCGTACTAAGACCATTCGTTTCGGCTATGGTGAACAAGGCTAGATTTCGAAACTATTAAAATTATTTCAAAGTTCAGAGATCATCAGATTGGTTTGGAAGTCGATGTAGACAATTTCAGTTCCATTAGGTTAAAAAACATTCACATAATATACTACTTAGAGGGTTTAATAAAAGAAGCATTCCTTTCCCCCAGATCATTCAAGCGAACGCATTCAGTTGCTCTTCTTTTTGTTTTACGAACGACAACAAACGCTTTGTATATTTGGGCTTGGTGAACCTTTTGGGGTTCCTAGTTATATATTAGAACATATTTATATTTTGCACACTCTTATAAGTATAAACACTTACCCATTGGCTGCGGCTATGTTTGGGCTATGTAGGGCATATTCAGGCACTCCTGAATGATAAATCAAGCATCTGCATTAAATGAACTGTATTCTGCCGAAAACTAGGCGAAAACAGCTTCAAAATGTGACCAGAACGGGCCCCGTACGTGGTCTGGTTCACCCGCAGCAGTGTCAGTAAAACGCGGGAAACCCACTGTTTGGTAGCACTTGCTCGCTTGGCTACACTGTTGAAAGAGACAGAGAGAGACCCGCGCGAGACACAGCCTAGCTCAGTGAGCCGCTCGGTGCTCTGAGGAACGGAGGTGGGCCCCTCACGCTTCCGCCCACTAACACTCGATTTTTACGGTTTTTACAGGCTTTTAAAGCCTGGAAATTGCTGTAACTTGCCAAAACATTCCAGAACATCACCCACAGCCAAAGGGGTAAAGAGGAAATACACAAAAGTCCAATTTCGAATAATCGTGAATTACTTTACTTTGGCATATGTTTGGGCTAATTTAAGACTACATTTAGACAGATAGATTTTTTTTACACTCGCCAATGAAATATGATGACTTGCTTACAGATATATACTTAAAGCCCGAATCGGATTGACTTTTCACTTCCTCAAACCAGTGGAAAAGCAGGTTTGATTTGGATTGATATTCGACACCCTTAACCCCTGCTGTACCGTAGGGTATATTTGGATTGTTATTCGACACCCTTAACCCCTGCTGTACCGTAGGGTATATTTGGATTGTTATTCGACACCCTTAACCCCTGCTGTACCGTAGGGTATATTTGGATTGATATTCGACACCCTTAACCCCTGCTGTACCGTAGGGTATATTTGGATTGTTATTCGACACCCTTAACCCCTGCTGTACCGTAGGGTATATTTGGATTGATATTCGACACCCTTAACCCCTGCTGTACCGTAGGGTATATTTGGATTGTTATTCGACACCCTTAACCCCTGCTGTACCGTAGGGTATAGTAATAAAAGTCCCCCCCAGTCCCAAGCAATATGTGCCCAAAATGGCAGGATAGAACACCCTTCCACTTCAAGAGATGAAGGAATACTGGCTCTCCCAGCGTTCAGTGGGTCTTATATAAGCTGAGCAGTGTTGCCATATCGACAAACGGTCGTGGTACCTGGTACAGCCTTGTACAGGCAGTTACAAGGAAAGCACACTACTGACGGCTATAGCCGTCTCTGGGACTGGGGAGTGACTTATCTACTGACGGCTATAACCGTCGCTGGTACTGTAAGGGTTAATGGTGAAATTATAGGTTTGATTCCCGAAGGGAAGTAGAGAAAACCTAATATTTAGTAGGGGCCCCGGAATCATTGACGATGTTGCCTATTAGTATAATAGTCTCCATTCAACACCCACGTCAGTCGTTTGAATCAACCGCCGCGAGGAAGAAAGAGATTCATCTTCATAAGTGCAACGCTACTTCTCTTATGGTGTCGTCACAGATCGGGTACCTGCTACGAAAAAACTTCGTAAAAAATAAGAGAACAAAAAAGGGAAAAGAATTTTCCCATCTTAACACTGTTATTTACACGCTTCCCACATTCGGTGGATTTTCTTGCGTTGTGGCTTCTTGCCGTCTCTCGCCAAGCGCAACGATTCCTCCTTCAATGCTATATCAAGATAACTCAAAATAACAGCGAATGGGAAGGGGATGGTTGGGAGGGACATCGTCGTCAATGATTCCGGGGCCCCTACTAAATATTAGGTTTTCTCTACTTCCCTTCGGGAATCAAACCTATAATTTAATAGTGGCCCCTACATCATTGACGATGTTGCCTGAATTCCAAGACTGGAGGGGGACATTCGCAGTAGCAAAAACTCCTAAAAAACGCATGGTTAAATCCAGAATTCTCATAACAGGAAATGTTCTTTGTATATGTAGTTGTGGATACAACTTAGTAAAAAATATAGACAGAGTGTGAGCAGTGCGTTGCTTCAAAGAAGCCTGCTCCAACAACAGAGTCCTCTTCCATGAGGTATTTGTTGTACCGTGTGACACAGAGAGTTAAATGCAAAAAAACCCTCGTCACCTCGACCTGTAACCTGTGCTGAGCTCAGCTTGGTCTTTAGGTCCATATTGAGTCGCTTCGACCAATACTAAACTTAGTGAATCTAGTGCAAACTAGGCTGGAACATGTGTTGAGTCATTTCGACCAATACCAATCTTTCGTAATCTAGTGCAACTAGCATAGAACCTGCAATGTACATATATAGCAATAATGAACATCTCGAGTCACCTCGACCACTACCAACTTTTCGTAATCGAGTGCAACTAGCAAAGAAAACTGAACGTAACATATACAGTATAATAAACAGTAGTGTAACACAATCTTTTATTATTCGTAAACTACATGAGCTTTAATTAAGCTTTGCAAACTTAAAATGAATACATCAGATTTAATAATTAAAAAAAAAATCCCGAGCTTCTTGGCTCGTGCATTTCTATTTGGGCTTGGCCCGGCGTAAATAAGCCTAGCTTGCCCTGCATTAACTTGTAATCCTGTGGAAGGGGGTTCATCTCTTGTACTGGGATCCGCATACCCCCCCCCCCTTTTCCTAATCCCCTATTGGGCGTCCACATCACAGTACTAACAGCTGGCATTACAAGGAAAACAAACAGAAGGAGTGTGCCCTTGTGCAGATCATAAGAAAAAAGGGCCGGGCCGTAATAGAACACCAAGTTTGTAACCAAAAAAGGGAAAAAACATATGCAAAGAAACAAGTCTGTACCGAGGGCGCCTCCTGTGACTACCACGTCCTCTGCCCACTTGGTGTGGAGCGAGGACAGGTAGGATCCTGGAAAAAACTTAGAGAGCTAGAAAAACAACTGGCTATATCAGTTAGTCCACCGGGGGATGCCAAAAAATGTCTAGTCTAAGAGGATCGAACAAGATACCTGGGGGACATGAGCCATAGGGCCTGAATGGCCCCGACCCCGGCTTCCCCCGGCGGTAAATGTACCTCCGTCTGAGCTCTTTTTGCCTCATACCACTAAAAAACAGCTCACGATTACTTAGAGGTCAGAGAAAGCTCCGGTTCAGCGCGGCTGGCCATATATTAAGGAGGGACAGGCTTCTAGACTAAGCCGGAGGGAAAACAAGGAGCCTGGGATTGAAGGGGAAAACTGTCACTTTTGAAGAGTGATTGTTGGCGGCAATTACAGAAAAATTTAAGAGAGCTGATATGTGTGGAAGGCTAAGGATGAGACTGACATAGAGAGATCTCTGGTGCGTAAGGACTGCTAACAGCGTTAAGTTATCGCTAGGCTTTACTGAAAGTATAAGCCTAAGTAACGAAAATCACACGCTTTTGCCAGATCCATATAAGCCGCTCTACTGGCTGTGGCTGTAATGTCATATGGAACAAAATCAGGGTGAGAGAGCCCATAGCGGTTTTCATCTATCTCATTTAAGAAGAAAAGTGGGGGGAAAGTAAATAACTGATTCGAACTTAAGAGGTTATCGTAAAAGTGGGGACCTGCCACGAAGCTGTCCCTGACCCCGGTAAAAAACGGCTCGGCACGTGCGCACAGCTCTAATAAGCAGAAGGAAAGAGGAAGAAGTCCTCTCTAATATTGGAGATGGGAAACAGGTCCCGCCGGGGCGAATTTCTAGCCCCCCGCGGCGGGACTCTTCCCCAAAAAGGGACCTTCCCAACAAGGCCTGCTGAGGGCTTAAAAAATTGCGTAATCATGAAGTGAGCTTAGCGAGAGTGAACACTGATTCGCGTTGTACCGCACGTAATGTAAAGAGAGGGTCATCCTGGGGAATTGACAAGTGTAACTGTAGGAGAGACCCCTGAGGATATAGTCCTCCGACCCACCTAGATGTACTGACTAGTAGGACGTCATCCTAAAGACCCCCTGGTAGCTGCGTGCCGGCGGACGGTTGTCTGGCTTATAACCCAAGTAAGTGTGAGAGAGGCGGCCCTTCCTGGTGTGTGCCTGTCGCAGGGTTAACGGCGTACGCTCACCAGGCCTGGGCCGGGGATCGTGTGTGTCCTTGTGTAATTACTAGGTATCACATCCCTTATGCAGAGGGTTGTATCATTCTGTTATGCAACGCCGGGTGAGGCAAAGTCGCGTGACTTTCTTTCTGGCGAGCACATTGCGGTGACCGGCGTAGGCCGGTCGTGCAGCAGAGATAAGGTGGCGCAGTCACCCTTAGGAAGTAACACCTCGTCGAATCTCGGAACCCCATGGCACTAGCACTGCCGAGGGAGAGAGGGGGACGGAGGGAGGACACACAACCCAGTCCTTAAAGCATTTTTTATTTTAAATATACCAGAGAGTGGGAGGGGAAACCGTCCGTTGGCCGCTTGGAGCCTTCGGGGAGACCTAATGGGGGTTCCTACATTCGATATCCTCCTTACCTTCACATCTCCCTGTCTAGCTAAACATGAACTTCGCGGCGGAGACCAGAGAGAACCAAATCCTATAATAAGCATTCTCACTTAGGACTTATTGTAATCTAGTGCAACTAGTTTCGAAAATTGAAACATAAAAACTTTCTTTTTTAATCATCGTAAAACTTGAGTTTGAATTAAACAATCTAAATTTCTAAATCAAGCAAACTGAGCTTCTAAGCTCATACATATCTCATTTTGGGCACAGCCCGGCGTAAACAGCGTTTAGGCTTGGCCTTAAACTTGTAATCCTGTGTAAGGGGGAGTTCCTCTCTTGTACTGGGATACACACATCCCCCCCCCTTTTTCTCTGAAGCCTTTCTTGGCGTAACTATCACAGTACCTATAAACTAGGAATACAAGAACAAACAACAGTAGTGTGCCCACGGGCATACTTATAAAACAATTTTTTTTTTTTTTTTTTTAAAGAAAGAAAATACTTGACCGCTTATCCGGCGGGTATTCCGGGTATGTGGTGTCCCGCCGCAATACCGTTTCCTGACCCTGACAATGAGCGTTTAAGCGAAAATATTTTGATTTCCCGGCATCGGGACATGGGAGATATTTTTAAGGCTTAGGAAACAACATTGGATAACAACTGAGATGATCGATTGTACTACTATCGAAACGAGCTGATAAACAACTCCTGGGACTGATGCTACCTAGATCGCCCATCCGTTTGTGGTATGTAGACCGGGAGATAGTGAACTCCGGCGGGTTAAGTCCCTAGAGTTTCATAGTGAGCCATTCTGTCACTCACACCACCGGTCCTACGTTATCGAAATAGATGAGGATCCTTCCTCGATTTCAATATTCAAGTGGGATTGAAAGCTAGAGGTCATTGAGTAATGAACTGAGGCCTCTGGCTTAACATCCACTTTTAGTCTTACTGAGTCCGTAATGATTTATTCGTAATTATGCCTAACAAGGGGTGAAGCGCCGGGAGGGCTGGCATAATTAATTCAAAACGAGACGTTAATCCATGGAATCAGTGAGAAAAGGTCTACTAGGTATACCGTGTACACCATTGCCAACTCCAATCAGAAGGGTTAGGCTAATCTTAGATTGCCAATCCGCCGGGATCAGCCACCTATACGTAGTGTTTTGGGGTGAACCTGAACCGTTTTCATGAGGCCTGGAGCCATGCAATATCAAGTACCTATAATAGGAAAAACCCCTCTAGATACCCAGCAAGCTGTTGTCTATAGATAAGCTTGTAAAACGGTCCATATTCGGCAGCATAAAATAACACATCGTACTTGTAAGAGTTATGTCGTTAAATTACCGCTGAATGCATCCCACTCTTTATCCGTAAGAATTCGTATCCTATTACAGATTCGTGAACAAAAGAAGGTAAAAAAAAATGTGCATCTGTTTTCTTCATTTTAGGATGAGAGTCGTCTCGCCGGCTGAGGTTCAGCGTAAACAAACGAGCCGTCCCGCTGGCCTAAGTGCTGGACAATTATGAGCCGTATGACTGGCTTAAGTAATCGCAGGAACCATTAACCGAGATACTGATCGACTATTCTTAACTTAGATTTTTTAAGGAAAGAAAATTTGACTTACCCTAGCCGGAGACCTAGGTTCCATTACTCGGGAGTCCATCTAGAACGTTGTCCGGCGAAGCTTGGAGGGTTCTTGTATCGGGGAGGGGGGGGGGGGCTTGGGGGCTGACTCATAACCAATGGCTAATGGCTCAGCTAAGTGGTGAGTATTGATTGCCTAGATGCAACGTTATCCCTGATTCTGGGGAATTTTTGTTTTGAAAGTTAGCAACTGTAAACAATTCCCATACTGTGGGCATTTAGGTATCTATCGATCATGGCTGCCAGGCCCAATTGATCTATACAAAAACTCGCCCAATCCGCACCAGGATCTATGCCCACCGGGCATTGCTGGGAATTCCAGAGGCAAACTTAGATGCAGCCTGTCGTAATCTTAGAGTGCAAGAAAGTAAAATGTTTAAGACGCAAAATTTTGGTGGTTCCGTGTGGGGGCAAAAGTAAAAGTTTTGACTAAACCACTGACCCCCCCCCCCTCCTTTTCTCCCTTCCCCACTGCGGGAACGGGATGGTTCCTTGCCGTGCTGATCTGGAAAGAATTTCCAGGAATCAATGCTCATAAGGATAACCTGAGAGGAGTTAATAACATGCTAGTACAAGTCCGCCGGAAAGTTAGAAAAACAGTCACTATTAGTCTAACCTTCGACTGGACCTGAGTCTGTCATCAAATATTGGAATTATTTGGTGTAGAAATTGCCTACCTGTGACTAGCGTCACTGGCCCAAAAAAACGTGTAGATTATAGCATATAATCTGACCTTCTGAACTGGATCGCCGCAGGGCGATGCAGCCGGAGGTCCTGGGCATATAGACTCCCTCACCCTGGCGGACTCGCTGAGCGAGTAGCCCTTTTATATGACCCGAGGTTACCCGTGAAATGGGTTCGTGTCGTATGTCAGAGAGGGTAAGTCTTATTGCTCGGCTAACAATCAGGGCAAATTCCCTTGGCGGGCCGAGTACAGGGGCCCTTTAATAAGTAGCACTTCCCGTCGGGAGGCATGTAGAAAAGCCCACATGCCGGGACATTCAGAGTTTTTTTTAACTATTTGTAAAATAGAACCCGGCGGCCCTGCTAAGCAAAAAACCGCCGGAAAAACCATCCACAATTGTCCAGAGGCATCGACTTCCCACAGATGCCAATCAATGACCTGAGTCATCGTTGGTTAGGCCAGTTGGCGGCGGGTATCTGCGTGCAATTATAAAAAATAGCTAGCAGGCGCCGGTACGTTTACACACCTAGCCGCCGTAAAAGATGGGGTAAACACAACAAAGGGCCGTTCACACAGAAGACGGAGTGCCACCCTATGACACGAGTCATTGTTTAGGCCAGTTGGCGGCGGGTATCTGCGCGTTTTTTTAAGAAAAACTGCTAGCAGGCGCCGGTACGTTTACACCTAGCCGCCGTGAAAGACGGAGTAAACAACAAAGGGCCGGGCGGCATGCCAAAATCTTTCTCTTTGCCGGACATCCCTCCTTCCGCCGGCCATACCCGGTCGCCGGAAGAAGGGAAACACCACAAAGATCCCAAGACAGGGGGGGAAAGAGGAACACAACCACATGCCAGCACTGAACGGTCGCAGAACCGAAGCCGGCGGGGCCAGAGAGGAGTTCACTCGGTGAAAAGCACAACAACGAGAAAAACCACCCGTACTCTCAAACCAACCCTGACGTAAGGATGTCTCCTTGGACTCCCGGGAAGTGTGCAACACTAACCCACAGGGAGCGCAAGAAAAGGGGACACAAAATAATTCACACATAGAGAAAAAATAAATAGATCCCCCCCAAAAGCTAACCTAAAGGCTTAATCATGTGAAAATAACTTTCAAAATGAAAAAAACACGAAAGAGCAGCGAAAACAGAGCAAAAGGCTCAGAGAAAGCCCCCAAATGGGACCTCTCAGCAAACATGGACGCCGGAAGGTCCCACAACCACGTGTGACAACCTTAACCCAGCGTGTCTGCTAAAAAGACAAAGACGGGGTCCCAAGACCCACAGCTGGACAAAGGAACAGCTATCGATGAATAAAATAGCCTCCTAACTAAAGGAAAAGAAAAAACTAAGGTGCATAGCAACAATGAAAACCACGCGCGTGGTAACAAGAATGAACACAAGTAAGCGCCTGAAAGTACCCTAATTTTAACACTTCCTGCGGGCCAACAATACATAACCCGTGCTAGCTAATCTAAACCCTTGCTCACTATCCCCCAAATGTATACAAATGAGTAAGGACTCACTAGAGGAGAGCGAACGTCGAATGAAGCCGGAGCTCGGGGGCACTAGTGTTGTCGGTTGGCCCGCGAGAAAGAGAAGGAGGAATCGTTGCGCTTGGCGAGAGACGGCAAGAAGCCACAACGCAAGAAAATCCACCGAATGTGGGAAGCGTGTAAATAACAGTGTTAAGATGGGAAAATTCTTTTCCCTTTTTTGTTCTCTTATTTTTTACGAAGTTTTTTCGTAGCGGGTACCCGATCTGTGACGACACCATAAGAGAAGTAGCATTGCACTTATGAAGATGAATCTCTTTCTTCCTCGCGGCGGTTGATTCAAACGACTGACGTGGGTGTTGAATGGAGACTATTATACTAATAGGCAACATCGTCAATGATGGAGGGGCCACTATTAAATACGACACCTTTTCCAGTCTATCGGAGATAGTGGTGGTAACAAAAAAACGCAGCTTAACACCTTACGAGCGGCCTATGCGGTTTATTTATGTGTACCGCACAGCGGGGTGTTTTTAGCCAAAATAGGGCTGTTTACGTGATCATTTTCATGCCTAAATAAGACCCAGAACGTAAAACAAGTACCTATCCCTGAAAGGGCATAAACAGAGCTTTCGAATGACACCATAACGATCCTTGTATGATGGATAGTTTTCTTGCAATAACCGTGCAACGCGAGTGCAAAAAGCAGGTAATTCGGTACTTTCAGTACATAATTGAGTATGTAGCGAGTGAGAGAGGGAGGAGGGAGCTGAGATTTGTGTCAGTAGGTTCGCCGCGGTGGTCTGGAGCAGTCATACGCTCGCTAGTCTCCTGCCACCACTTGTCTCTCTCTCTCAGCCACATTACGTGCTGAAATTGCCACTCGACCTATGTCGAGCGCCGCCACATAGTCCAGCTTTATTTAACTCGACTTATGTTGCTCGCCGCTAAATAAGGGTTAAGCAAGTCATCATAAGCTGCATTTTCTATTACCCCAAATTCTGATAACCCACCCTCTTATCAGTGGGGTGGCACAAAATGTAAAATTTTTACGAGCCTGCCTTCAAAATGTATATAGAATATATACAACATTTGCTTACTATTGTTGAACGTGAATATAAATATATATTACAAAATTACCACTACAAAGTAAACCAAAGAATATATAAAGACGAAATACCGTAATATACTAAATATTATGAGGTATTTCAGGAACTGCAATGATCGACAACTAGACATATCGGCAAATAACTTAAAATATATACAATTGAAAATCGTTTGTGAAATACCCCAGAAAAGGAAAGCCTGCCCTACGACAGCGTCCTCTGAAAAAGAAAGTCACCAAAGAAAACATCAAAAAAGAGGAGAGACTAAAGTAGACGCCACTAAGAAGTCCCTACCCGAGCAACCAACTAACAAACGAACACCTCAACCGTCGCAACAACCAAACCCTGCTCCTCTATCTTCCCAACAACCAAGAGGACACCAACGGGATAAAATTGCACCACACCACACTACACCACCCACTGTAGACGAAAAGAGGAACGAATGCAGAATAGCCGTGATGTCGACGAAACTCCCCTCAACACCCGGAAAAGAGCTGCCCAAGCGTTCCTCAACTTCACCCACCTCAAAGAAGCGAAAGGTCCTATTTTCTCAAAGAGAGAAAGACATCTACCGTCGAAAATATAAATAACCCTGTTACCATGTTAAAAGCTATGTAGTAAATGAATACGTAGGAATTGCACCTGCCTGTCCCTATGCAAAAACATTGTAAATATATCCTTATGTATACCATTATAACTATTAAACCATTACTATTATTTCTTCTGAACATGTCTATACCTCTATTCTTAACTATACCTTATATTATATTATACGTTGCATCCCTTGCATTATTCTACAGATATTTTCACAGCAATTGTTCCGAGGAACTTGCTTCAATTGTGCCGCCTCTCCACATCTTTCCCTGTAGAACTAGGGCAGCTGAGAGCGCCCATGAATTTACATTTTCTCCTCCACAATGCAGGACTTCTGCTCATCAGAATTCATTTATCCCCAGAGCTACTACTCTTTGGAATTCACTTCCCTCGAATTGCTTTCCACAAACTTACAATCTACAAATGTTTAAATCCAGTTGTTACAAACATTTTATGAATGGAGGATGCCTTTAGGCACATGGACCTTTTTGTTTTATCTGTGTTTTTCCTTCCTCCGTTCATTGTCTCTTAAAAAAAAAAAAAAAAAAACTTACCTAAAAGCAGTGCAAGACTGCATACCATCGAAAATACGGCGTCCAGGCCATAATAATAAGCCCAAATGGTGGAATAAAGATATTTCAAACTGCCTGCTTGCTAAAAAATTTGCTAATGATAGATTAAAATCCTCACAAAATGACGAAGAACGGGTGAAATTTGTAGAGCTACGACGCAAAGCCAAAAAGTTAAT
Organism: Paralithodes platypus; assembly: GCA_032716605.1. Lineage (NCBI taxonomy): Eukaryota > Metazoa > Arthropoda > Malacostraca > Decapoda > Lithodidae > Paralithodes > Paralithodes platypus. The sequence goes on along the minus strand of CM064514.1, from coordinate 8,831,731 downwards.
TAAGCAAAGTAAAAAGACCTTAGAGTTACATATTGCGAATCAAAGTAAAACAAACCCGAAATAATTCTATAGTTATATCAGAAAGAAAAAAGTAGTTACTTCAACTGTTGGACCGTTAGTCGATGAAAATGGAGAATACACCAAAGACGAAGTACAAATGAGTAATGCCCTCAATACCTTCTTTGCATCAGTTTTTACAACAGAGGACCTCAGTGATATCCCGACACCATCGCCGATTCAGATTGATAATTCAGATGTTCTAAGCAATATCACCGTTACAGAGAGAGAAGTATTGAATTGTTTAGATAAACTCAAGGTAAATAAAATGCCTGGACCTGATACAATCTCGCCTAGAGTTCTAAAGGAAGCTAAGGATGAGCTCTCCAAACCACTGACATTACTATTCAATAAATCCTTGCAGTCTGGAACTATGCCTGATCAGTGGAAGCTAGCCAACGTAACACCAATATTAAAAAAGGCAGCAAATCCCTACCCAGTAACTATCGTCCAATTAGCTTAACCTCAGTTGTATGTAAAATGCTAGAAACGGTCATATGAGACAGACTCGTAAATCACTTAGAGGAAAATAACATACTTAAAGATACTCAACACGGCTTTCGTAAAAAACGTTCCTGTTTAACAAACCTCTTAGACTTCTTCCACGATATCCTCAACCTCTACGATGAAAGTAAAGCTGTAGATATTATATACCTTGATTTTCAAAAGCCCTTTGACAAAGTTCCCCACAAACGTTTACTGCTAAAACTAAAAGCGCATGGAATACAAGACGGTGTGTTGAAATGGATAGAAAATTGGCTCAGCGACAGAAAGCAAAGAGTAGTCATAAACGGTAAGGCATCTAAATGGACCAATGTAAGTAGCGGGGTACCCCAGGGATCAGTACTAGGTCCAATTCTCTTTCTAATTTACATCAACGACATAGATGAGGGTCTCACCTGTACAATCTCAAAATTTGCTGACGATACAAAAATTGCAAATAGCGTACTCTCAAAAGAACAAGTTGACGATATGCAACACAATCTAGATAAATTGTCATGTTGGGCCCAAATTTGGCAAATGAGTTTCAATGCGGATAAATGTAAAGTACTACATATCGGATACCTAAATGAGAAAGCAAACTATTCGATGAATGGCACTCAGCTTAAGAATGTAAACAGAGAAACCGATCTGGGAGTAACAATAGTGAGTAACCTAAAACCGAGTCAACAATGTTCAGAAGTTGTTAAGAAGGCAAACAAAATAATTGGCTTTATAGGCAGGTCATTTGAGCATAAATCCAAAGAAGTTATCCTAACCCTTTACAATTCCTTAGTCCGCCCTCTTCTGGAATACTGCGTTCAATCCTGGTGCCCTTATTACCAAAAAGATATAAACAAGCTAGAACGAGTTCAACGTAGAGTTACCAAAATGATACCTAACCTAAAGAACAAACCATACGAAGAGCGTCTTAGAGAATTAAATCTATTTCCTTTAACCCAGCGCAGATGTTGAGGTGACTTAATTCAAGTGTTCAAAATCATCAAAGGCATCGACAATATGGACTGTAGTAAGTACTTCACTATCGACCAATCTAATTACACGCGGGGAAACGGTTGCAAAATTATTGGTAAATCTTTTAACTCACACGAATCTAAGAATTTCTTCTTCAATCGAGTTGTCAACTTGTGGAATGGGCTTCCCCAAAACATTATAGACTGCAGCACCGTTGATTCATTTAAACTCCGCCTAGACAAATATCTCGCATCAAACCCGCGACTGATGCGTTTGTAAATGAATAACTTTATTTTATCCCCCCCTCAGTTACTAACCCATCTGTTCCCTACTAACTTCCTAATCCTGCCACGGACATTAGTTCCAGGGCAGTAATTCCCTTTCCAATGTTCCCTTACCCACTCTAAACCACTGTTTGGACACTTGATCCTCAGTGTTTTGGAGGACAAGCAACCTAGAAGGGTCACTAGATCTGTTGTTGCTTGATTTCCTTTGTACTCCTTTGTACTAGTCTAAACTTATTCTAGAACATCTCAGATAGATACAAATGAGCAAAAGACTCACTAGAGTTGAATGAACGTCGAATAAAGCAGAGGACAGGCTAGGCACCTCTACTCGGGAATGACGCTGCCTGGTTCAGCGTCTCAGATAGAATCCCAAAAAGATATCCACGAGTTGGAAAGCTCTATTATAACAATTCTTAAGTTAAATTTTTATTTTCTATTTCTTACAAAGTGTTTTCGTAGTGAGTACCCAATCATAAAGACGATTCCATAAGAGAATTAGCGTTGCACTTATGATGTTAGTACTTTCCCCTGCGGCGGGTGTTTCAAACAGGCTGACCGGGGGTGTTTGAAAGAGAGCTATTATTCAATAGGCATATCGTCAATGATGTAGGGCCACTAATAAATATGGACTAACAAGTACGCCAAATTTTTTAAATGGTATTTTGTATAATAAAATCTCTGATAATTTTCCTTTTTTCTCTGTTTTCGGTTCTAATGTAACAGCTAATAAGGATGACAGTATAGTTATTAGGAATAGAGACTATAATAATGATAAACTAGAACATTTCATAAATTGCATAGCAGATGTATCTTGGGATCTAATATTTTCTGTGAGTGATCCTAATTTAATATATGATAATTTTCTAACTGTCTTTAATGCATGTTTTAACAAACACTTTCCATTACTGACAAAACACATATAAAACAAAACGCCTTTGTAAACCTTACATAACTCCCGAAATTAAAATCTTAATTAAAGACAAAAATAAACTTCAAAGAAAATATGCTAGAAAACCGATCACATATGGTGAAACGTATCGTGAGATGCTTAATCAGGTCACGCTAAAGATTGCTGATGCTAAAGCAGAATCTTATAGACAGAAATTGGAAGACAGCGGGGGGGGGGGGAATTGCAAGAAAACATGAGATCTAATAAACACAGTTTTAAAGCGACATAACAATTCAAAACTTAGTAATACTTTTAATTGTAACAATAGAGAAATTAATAGGCCACAAGAAAGAGCAAATTCTTTCAATGACTATTTTATCAATGGTGGAAAAATCCTTGCAGAGAGTATTGAACCTCACAACATCTGTTATAACACATATCTAACAAACAGACAGGCAGCTTCATTCACTATGTCTCATGTTACCGAGGATGATTTGAAGGAGGTACTCAGCCAGTTAAGGGATTCTTCACCGGGCTATGACGGAATCCCCATTAAGATTATTAAAGCAGTTACAGGCACCGTATGTCCAGTATTATTACATCTATGCAATGCTTCCTTTTCAACGGGTATATTTCCCGACAAGCTAAAGATAGCTAAAGTAACTAAAAAAAAAAAAATCAGGAGATAGGAGGGAAATGAAGAATCACCGACCTGTTTCTGTGCTTTCTTCGAAAAGCAAAATTCTTGAAAAACTCATGTACAATAAAATTGAACATTTTTGTAACGATAATCACATTTTAACAGACTATCAACACGGTTTTAGATAGAGTAAATAAACTGAATCAGCCCTCACCTCATTTACTAAAGATGTTCTTAATTAATTTGATCAAAAACAATTTACAATAGCAACATTTTTAGATCTTTCAAAGGCTTTTGACACTGTAGACCATAACATTTTGCTATATAAACTGGATCATCATGGTTTTAGGGGCAACATCAATGATTGGTTTCGATCTTATTTAAACAATAGAATGCAATATGTTCAATTTAATGATTATATGTCGGACACTAAGCCTATAATGTATGGAGTACCGCAAGGATCGACTTTGGGACCATTATTATTTCTTATATACAGTATATTAATGATATTGTAAATAGCAGTACCTTACTTAAATTCACCTTGTTTGCTGATGACAGTACATTATCCACAAGCCACCATGACCTTCACGTCTTGATGAACATAATGAATAATGAACTAGTGAAAGTAAACAACTGGATTAAAAGCAATAAGTTAACATTAAATATTAGCAAAACTAACTATATAAACTTCCATAGCAAAAGAAAATTCTGTTATATACTCCCATTTAAGCTTACTTAACCAACTTTATTCCTTACTTACTTTAATTATTTACAGGGAGTACTTGTATTTTAACCTTTCATACTACTTATATTCCTATTATAACAGCTTATATTATTATCATTGTATTTTCTTGTATTATATACATCTGGTATAGACTATAGGGAGCCAGACTGTATTCATTTGACCTCTCAGAAGAAGAGGTCATGGGAATCACTTATGTCATGACTGGTGTCATCAAATCACATCCACCCTCTATCACGTGAGAGGGACATGTATAGGGTGAAGAAGAGAAAGAGGGAAGAAACAAGACACATCAGCACCAGCAAACCAGCCGCGCCTGTCACCGGGTCAAGGCCAAGACCTCACACCTCAAATGAACACCGAAGGGCCGCACCCATCACCCTAGGAAGTCCCACCAACCAGACAGGGAACAAAAAGCAGAAGACCCATCGTCCAAAAGTCCTATTCTCTCAACCCTTTTAAATAAACATATACCAATAACATACACCAAATAACTATATATACCCCATGTAAATAAAAAACATGCAATTATAACCTGTCTCAAATGTAGGATACCTAACCTAAATAAAACCGGTGCAACCATAACCGTATTGAAGATGTAAACTAAACACCAAAAAGAACAAGAGAACAAATACAGAGTCTAAAAACCAACTAAGTAAAGAGCTTGTAAACTACGAGACTTTACAATAACCATGTCTCCCAGAGATGAGGAATACCTCCACCATACACGTTATTATCTGATCGATTGATCAAACTATCACCGTACACCCATATACACGCCTTACTTTTGATCACCATGTATCCCCTTCTCCCATACAAACCACACGCCTGTCCCTGTCCACAAATAGGGAAATCTCACCCCTATGCCTATGTTAAGGTTAAGTTCTGTATGTATGTAAGAAGTAAGAACCATGCTTTACAATGTTCGTTACTCCTTTCTATTATAATTATGTATGTATAACTATTTCCCTATGTCATGATGTAATTATATTCTAAGTGTATAGCTGGTATGTAGCCAAATACGAGTAATAAGAACTCCAATACCTATATATTATATCTTATACCTTAGGACTCTCGCTACCATCATCTCTACACCTATACCAACACCATGGACATGTCTTCCTTTTTGATCACCCTGTATCCCCTTCCCATAAAAGCAGACAAGCCACACACCTACCCCTGTTCCACGAATAGAGAAATCTCACCCCTATGCCTATGTTCAAGAAACCAATCAAACCACAACAATAACCTTGCCACCAGGTATACTTATACCGCCTCAGAAATAAATAACCTTTCAGAGAAACCGACATCACTCAATCTGAGTGCACAGGTACAGAGAGACAATTCCCTCCATAAACCTGCTTAGAAATCTATACAATAACGAATGTACCCTTCCCGTTCATAAAGGTCCCTATCGACTTTCCCTCAAAATTAACAGTGGCCTGCTCCCGGTAGCCTCGCTCGAGGCTCCCTTAGTTCAACCCAAGAATTCCATTTTCCCTTAAATATTCTTATTATAAATTATTGATCAAGCCCCCCCCCCCCCCCCCCGACCAGTATATTTCCTGGCCATACTATGTTGTCCATCACATGCTATCCACTAGAAATAACAACCCCTCTACCATCTAACCCCGACCCGAGAATGACGGGCCATGCGAGGCTAGGACAACAACCTCTTGACCACTAAAAAAGACTGCTACTCCCTTGACCTTGACACTGAAGGAAATCAACCCCCACCACCAACCATAGTCAACCTCAGCAGTACTAAGTTTAAAATCCTATCAACCTCAGCTAAGAGTATCCAGAGATCGACAGTAGAATCCTTTAACAGACCAAGTTAACCTAGGAAACTAGATGCCCCATATCATTAAGGTGCGGCCCCCCCATACCACAAGGGACCCACAAAACCCCAAGCACGCCAGCCACGCGTAGTAATGACCTTGACCCACCAGCGACCCACCACCATTCTTGCCAAACACCAGGTGAGTTTTGATCTGATTATGAACCAACCCCTATTTTGGTTCAAGTCTGCTATACTCCCTGACCATTAGCAATACCCAAAACCATACCTAAACTCATTTCTATACTCGTAATAGCTTTCCAGCTAAAGGAGATAAATAAAACTTGTGTTTAACGCTGACAATACCACTCAGCATTGGCCTGTATCGCGCCACACAAAGTAGTTCCCCCCTTGACGATATATCACTCTCCAAGACGATACTACTAACTCTTGTTAGAACTAAATATCTAAAGAAGAACACCTATGATAGAGACCCACATGTTGAAAGTACTAAGACCCCCTTGATGCCCCCCTAAGTTCAGCAGAACAAATATACCCATTCATAACTCTGACATCCATCAGTACCCCAGTTCACCACCCCCCCTTGACCAGCCCTATAAATGCTTCCGCCAGGACCAAACTCGGCAGTTATAAATTAGCTTTCAATCACCGGCCTCCCGCTCTGTAGAAAGTCTAGTTATACTCCCCACCTCAAGAATAGTTACTGATAAACGGCATCTCATAGTCTATAATCTATCTGTGAGCTATAGCTAAACCTTTTATGAATTCAATATTACTTACTGCATCCTGTTGGGTAATATTGGAAACATAGACAACCTAGTTATATACAAACATTAACTGTATTACAAACTAATAGTGGTATGTCCTCTGCTACTTTAGTTTATAACCAGTTATAGAGTGTGCAGTAGCTCCATGTATAACCCATTAATTCTGGCATCCCAGAATCCAATAGTTATCCATACGAGTACGTTTTCTATCATAGTTAAAATCTTGGTCGTAGCAGGCTTCCCTTCCGACCGGTACCTTAACTAAATAGATCATACTAAACGCTTGACTCACATAGATCTAGGACAGAAAGATCTTTTGTGTTAGAAGGGATTATGCGAGAAACTCTTAATTGAGCACTTTGCACATATAATTCCTAGGTACCAATTGTCTGCGGCCTCCCGTACAGGATTGGTAACTGAAAGGTTTAAACACCGCCCGAGTTCCTTGAACCTCTTTCAAAGGTTAGCGGCTGTCAAGAAAGTTACTTCACTAGACTATCTTGCGTTTGTCCGATGTCTTGTTAATCCGGCCTCTGCCTGAAACATTACATTTAAAACCCCATTCAAGAGTAACATATCGGAACTTAATCACCGGTTAATTAAAGGTCAGAATAGTCAAGTATTTGCTTACAGCTACAGGCTCAGAATACTTGCGTTAGTTCGATATGGTGACCAACTGTACTCCACATAGTTACGGAACCATATTTAAGACCCCACACCCATTAACCCATCTGTAACCTTCTTCACACTGCCGGACACATTGGACGGCCCAAGGAGCAGCAGCTGTTAACCCCTTATGCCGTGCCTCAAGATAACCAGAAGATACCTCAACAGTGCTTAATTCTTAATTAGTAGCAGTGCCCCGATACTATATTCTATGATAAAGTGTTTTCCCTGTGCCTTGTAATCCATACTATTCTATAACCAAAGTGATTGCTATGCTAATGTGTTGTTAAGGTATATCAGTGACGTTAACACTAGGCGACCCGACTCATATAATAATTCTTGCCACCAGGTTTAATATTGTCGAAGTAAGTAAGTCTTAACTATTGTGACTACGGCTCGGGTGAAATCAATTCTAAATGAGTATTTGTGATTGTTAATAAAACCTAAATCGCCATAGCTGATATCTGTCTTAAGTGTTATTGAGACAAGTAACTATATCATACTAGTCGAAGCTAGCCACTATACCTCCTTTACGTATTATTCTTGGAGATATATATATCACTTAATTTTGTATCATCACCAGTGAGTCACACAGAACCTTATCAAGATAACATAGAATTAATAGCCTGATCTACGAGTGAATTCTTCAGAGTATTCTAGGCCCTATATCAGAAGAGAATACCTGATAGTTAGAAGTGGGAAGTGCGCTCTATCCAAACCCGCGATAGTGCTGAAGATTATAAAAAGTCCAACAACATTAATGCCCACTATTGCCCATACTATTTCGTGTGAATTATTTTATTTCTATTCTGCATAAATGTTAATTAAGAATAAAGCTGTACTGCAAACCATCTTCCGAGATTATATTATGTCCTCTATTGATTCCCTTTGTGTATTTGTATGAAATCCAATAACCCAGTCTCGTAGAACTGACCTGTACCGATAGTTAATCCTGAATAAAATCAGGGCATAACACACATAATGAAATGTTTCGTTTCAGTTTCGTATTATAAATGGATATAATTTGCGAAATGCCAATCTACTAGCAGTCCCCTTAATGATTTCAAACCTGTCACAATCATTAATTAAGTATCACGGCATCAAGATCTGGAACAGATTGCCTCAAAATATTTGTAGTGAAACAAACATTTTATCTTTCAAGAAATCCATAAAATTGTATTTAATAAATCAATATCAACATCAATAATGAATTGGAACTAGTAGTTATTTGTTTGTGTATTTTTTTGGAGTGATGGTGGTGGAGGAGATGAGTGTTAGAAGTACAGTGTGTGAGGGTGAATGTGATTTGTATAGTATACCGGTATGTGCAGCTTCTGACGGGTGTTCGTGGGATCTTGCGGTTTTCCTTGTGCGGGTTGGTCCTTTTGGTTTAGTGTTTGGATCGGGTCGGCTATTTATTGATGAGTGCATATTATGTATTTGTTAGTGTGTGGCTTGGTTGGTCTGGGCATTGATCTGGGTGGGTGTATTTGCGTGGGGGGAGGGTCGCGGGCTCTCGCGGACATTCGTCGGTGGCTGTGTATTGTCTTGACGCCACAACCAAATGGCAATAAATTATAATTGTGTGTATATGAAACTATGCATATTTAACCAGTACTGTGGTAGGTAATATGTGTGAATGAAAACTGTGTTTGGGTGTTTCATTTATATGCTGTTTAACCCTTGTTTAGCGGGACCTGACTTAAGTCGGCCTAGAGAACCAAGGACTAAGTGGCGGGGCCCGACTTAAGTCTGTGTGCAATTTTTTAGCAATAATGGCTCTGAGAGAGAGACGAGCGATGGAAGGAGTGTAGGTTGGCTCATGACTGCTCGGCACGGGTCCCGCGCCACTACTGACGTTCCCTCCACACACATCCACACTCACTGCCTCGCTACACAGGGAATTATGTAAGGATATTACCGTATTTTAGGGATTTTGCACTCGTCTTGCACGATCGTTGCAAGAGAACGCGTGGTCGTAGAAGGATGGTTCTGGTGTCATTGGAAAGCTCAATTATCGCCCTTTCAGGGATACATAATTGTATTACGCTCTGGCTCTTGTTTATGCATGAAAAAGAGCACGGAAACAAGGTCGTTTAGGGTAAAACCACCCGCTTGCCAGGTAGTAGAAGTTACCGACCTAGCCGCTCGTGGAGTGTTAAATATATATTTCTAAATTTATGAACACTACACTATATGTGTAAAATTATGTTGCATGTGTATGTGTGCGGTATGTGTGCTAATTATTATTTGATTAAATATATTTGTAAAACTAAAAATAATACCTGGAAATATTGTGAATAAATCTGTGGCTTTACCACCATATTAAAATAAGGTGCCTTTTAAGAGAGTTAACTCTCAAAAGGCTCAGCTAGAATATTTATAACACCTTGTAAATACTGTAAAAATTATGTAATACATGAAAGCTAAATAAATATTTTTCAATTTCAATTGTTCAAGGTCATTATTAACTCCTTCAGACATATATGACACTACCGCGTCATATGGCCGAGTGCGCCAAAACCTCATATTACGCTAGTGCGTCATATGGACTTATCTTCATGGCTCTCTAATAAGTTATATGACGCTCTAGCGTCATATGGAGCTCAGTAAGTCCGATAAGTTAGCTTACGATAAAGCCGTTGGTGGCAACCTCAGCCACCTCCGATAATTCTAACGGCCGCAGTGTTGTTGTGAGTGTAGTGCGAGGCGGTGGCAAGGATACCGGGCTCCCGCCTCCGTAGACTTACTGGAACATAATATGTCTGAAGGAGTTAAACTGACAAACACTGAAGCAAACACAACATAACCACCCTAACTTATAGGCATTATCAAGGTTACCTAAAGGTCCTGGTAAGAAATAATAACTAATATAAATTTTAATAACTTTAACCTCTCCGCTGCGTAGGTGGGGTAGTGGCCACCCCTCCCTGTGCGGAGGTATTTAGAGTGTTTCCTACACTCAAATCGTCATCGTACCATAAATAGCATTAATACTTATCCATATGCGCCTATTTTACGTTGATTATAAAGGCAATAACCTGTTACAGCAATAAAACAAGTGGAAACAGCGTTTGGATGGTCAAAATCGGCGATACAGGCCGGGAGTTACATAACGTATGGCTCAGCCAGCCTGCCAGCCAGCCAGCCGTGAAGACGGCTGGAGAGACACTGTTGCGTGGTAGTCTCTCTCTCGCTCTTTCACACGCTTGGTAACACAGATGACCACGCCCTGCTAGCAACTCGCTAATGTTAGCACGAATATATACCTAAGAATTAGGGAATAACAGGGAGAAAAGGTAATAATTGAAGAGGGGGGGGGGGGAAGGAGGGGATGTGGAGGAGTGATATTTGGCATGGCCAAGGGGCAATTAAAAAAAACAAAAAACACAAAAAAATAAAAAAAATTGATACTGGGCTGATTTAAAAAAAAAAAATTTAGGCCTTGGATTATATAAGGCTTCCCGCAGCCCACCAGTAAAACTTATATCAGTCTTGCCGCACTTGCTGGGTTAATCAAGTTATGACCTGTACTAAACTTGTGTTCAAGCATATAGGCCTACAACAAATATGGTGAATGATGTAATTAGGCATAGCCTAGTAATAAATGTAACACAGTAAGTGCTGTGAAATATATTTGCATGGGGTGGGGGGTTGGGGGGGGGGGGCGCACAATTAACCCCTACTGTAGCATAGGGTACTACCATAAATGTACCCCCTACTGTAGCATAGGGTACTACCTTAAATGTACCCCCCAGTACCAAGCAATGTGGCCAAAATGGCTTCAAAAGCAAGATATAACAACCTCCCACCTCAAAAGTTGATGAAACACTGACCCAGACAGCCTGTGGAAGCTTGCAGCCAACCTAAGAAGTGTTGCCAATTCCTTAGAACAGTGTTTACAAGTCATGGTACCAGCCACTGCCTGAAACTTGCAGTTACAAGGACCATATTTTACTGACGGCTTGCAGCCGTCGCTGGGACTGGGGAGTAATTTATCTACTGACGGCTGGCAGCCGTCGCTGGGATTGTACGGGTTAAGGGGAAATGGTTGTTTTTTTCTGGCCCCCCCCCTTTCTCCATCATGTTTTGGCCCTCTATTTCTCAGATTTTAAGACGTTAGCCACAGTAGTTTGGCAATTATAAGACTTTTCGCCCCATTTCTTTGTCAATATTTATTCCTCTCCCCCTTAGGGAAAGGTGTATAGCAATGTGTTAGAAGTGCAATGACGTATGCCTCAGAAACATGGGCTGTTAAAGTAGAGGATGTCAACAGAATGGAATGTAATGAGATGAGAATGGTGAGATGGATGTGTGGGGCAAAAGTGCAGAATAGAAAAACTAATGATGAGCTGAGGAGATGTTTAGGTATAAAGAGTATTAGCGAGGAGATGCGTACAAGTGGACTGGGATGGTATGGGCGTGGATAGAATGGATGAACAAAATTGGGTGCAAAGATGCATGTTTGTGATTGTGGAGGGAGCTGCACCAAGGGGTGGAACGAGGAAGACCTGGGATCGGACTATACGTGCCGATCTCGAATCCAAAAACTTGACAAGTGAAGCAGCTCTAACAGGGTTGCCTGGAACGCCGCCATTAGGACAAGAGACTGAAACTGCACGTATGTGTGGAGGATTCAGTCTTAAAATGTTATGTATGTATGTATGTCATTTATGTGTCGATTCTTTTCCTGACGAGCGATAGCGAGCCTGTAATCTAGGAGGAATCGGACTTCCGCCGGGACATTTTTGTACCGAAAAATGTACACATTTACCTAGAAGGGGGATCTTGGTGTTGTTGTTCTAAGCTTGATGGAGGTCTAGATAGGAATAAATAGATAATAAATAAATAACTAAATATATCGACCAATATATAAACCCTTCCCCCTTAAGAAAACGTATCATAGTCAATTGGATTCAAAAGTACCTCGAGTGAACTAGGCTATATTCTATTCACTATAAAGTACCTCGAGTGAACTATATTCTATTCACTATAAAGTACCTCGAGTGAACTATATTCTATTCACTATAAAGTACCTCGAGTGAACTATACTCTATTCATTATAAAGTACCTCGAGTGAACTATATTCTATTCACTATAAAGTACCTCGAGTGAACTATATTCTATTCACTATAAAGTACCTCGAGTGAACTATATTCTATTCACTATAAAGTACCTCGAGTGAACTATACTCTATTCACTATAAAGTACCTCGAGTGAACTATATTCTATTCACTATAAAGTACCTCGACTGAACTATATTCTATTCACTATAAAGTACCTCGAGTGAACTATACTCTATTCACTATAAAGTACCTCGAGTGAACTATATTCTATTCACTATAAAGTACCTCGAGTGAACTATATTCTATTCACTATAAAGTACCTCGAGTGAACTATATTCTATTCATTATAAAGTACCTCGAGTGAACTATATTCTATTCACTATAAAGTACCTCGAGTGAACTATATTCTATTCATTATAAAGTACCTCGAGTGAACTATATTCTATTCACTATAAAGTACCTCGAGTGAACTATATTCTATTCACTATAAAGTACCTCGAGTGAACTATATTCTATTCATTATAAAGTACCTCGAGTGAACTAGGCTATATTCTATTCACTATAAAGTACCTCGAGTGAACTATATTCTATTCACTATAAAGTACCTCGAGTGAACTATATTCTATTCACTATAAAGTACCTCGAGTGAACTATATTCTATTCACTATAAAGTACCTCGAGTGAACTATATTCTATTCACTATAAAGTACCTCGAGTGAACTATACTCTATTCACTATAAAGTACCTCGAGTGAACTATATTCTATTCACTATAAAGTACCTCGAGTGAACTATATTCTATTCATTATAAAGTACCTCGAGTGAACTATATTCTATTCACTATAAAGTACCTCGAGTGAACTATATTCTATTCACTATAAAGTACCTCGAGTGAACTATATTCTATTCATTATAAAGTACCTCGAGTGAACTAGGCTATATTCTATTCACTATAAAGTACCTCGAGTGAACTATATTCTATTCACTATAAAGTACCTCGAGTGAACTATATTCTATTCACTATAAAGTACCTCGAGTGAACTATATTCTATTCACTATAAAGTACCTCGAGTGAACTATATTCTATTCACTATAAAGTACCTCGAGTGAACTATACTCTATTCACTATAAAGTACCTCGAGTGAACTATATTCTATTCATTATAAAGTACCTCGAGTGAACTATATTCTATTCACTATAAAGTACCTCGAGTGAACTATACTCTATTCACTATAAAGTACCTCGAGTGAACTATATTCTATTCACTATAAAGTACCTCGAGTGAACTATATTCTATTCATTATAAAGTACCTCGAGTGAACTATATTCTATTCACTATAAAGTACCTCGAGTGAACTATATTCTATTCACTATAAAGAACCTCGAGTGAACTATATTCTATTCATTATAAAGTACCTCGAGTGAACTAGGCTATATTCTATTCACTATAAAGTACCTCGAGTGAACTATATTCTATTCACTATAAAGTACCTCGAGTGAACTATATTCTATTCACTATAAAGTACCTCGAGTGAACTATATTCTATTCACTATAAAGTACCTCGAGTGAACTATATTCTATTCACTATAAAGTACCTCGAGTGAACTATACTCTATTCACTATAAAGTACCTCGAGTGAACTATATTCTATTCACTATAAAGTACCTCGAGTGAACTATATTCTATTCATTATAAAGTACCTCGAGTGAACTATATTCTATTCACTATAAAGTACCTCGAGTGAACTATACTCTATTCACTATAAAGTACCTCGAGTGAACTATACTCTATTCATTATAAAGTGCCTCGAGTGAACTATATTCTATTCACTATAAAGTACCTCGAGTGAACTATACTCTATTCACTATAAAGTACCTCGAGTGAACTATATTCTATTCACTATAAAGTACCTCGAGTGAACTATACTCTATTCACTATAAAGTACCTCGAGTGAACTATATTCTATTCACTATAAAGTACCTCAAGTGAACTATACTCTATTCACTATAAAGTACCTCGAGTGAACTATATTCTATTCACTATAAAGAACCTCGAGTGAACTATATTCTATTCACTATAAAGTACCTCGAGTGAACTATATTCTATTCACTATAAAGTACCTCGAGTGAACTATATTCTATTCACTATAAAGTACCTCGAGTGAACTATACTCTATTCACTATAAAGTACCTCGAGTGAACTATATTCTATTCACTATAAAGTACCTCGAGTGAACTATACTCTATTCACTATAAAGTACCTCGAGTGAACTATATTCTATTCACTATAAAGTACCTCGAGTGAACTATACTCTATTCACTATAAAGTACCTCGAGTGAACTATACTCTATTCACTATAAAGTACCTCGAGTGAACTATATTCTATTCACTATAAAGTACCTCGAGTGAACTATATTCTATTCACTATAAAGTACCTCGAGTGAACTATATTCTATTCACTATAAAGTACCTCGAGTGAACTATATTCTATTCACTATAAAGTACCTCGAGTGAACTATATTCTATTCACTATAAAGTACCTCGAGTGAACTATATTCTATTCACTATAAAGTACCTTGAGTGAACTATATTCTATTCACTATAAAGTACCTCGAGTGAACTATATTCTATTCACTATAAAGTACCTCGAGTGAACTATACTCTATTCACTATAAAGTACCTCGAGCGAACTATATTCTATTCACTATAAAGTACCTCGAGTGAACTATATTCTATTCACTATAAAGTACCTCGAGTGAACTATATTCTATTCACTATAAAGTACCTCGAGTGAACTATACTCTATTCACTATAAAGTACCTCGAGTGAACTATACTCTATTCATTATAAAGTGCCTCGAGTGAACTATACTCTATTCACTATAAAGTACCTCGAGTGAACTATACTCTATTCACTATAAAGTACCTCGAGTGAACTATATTCTATTCACTATAAAGTACCTCAAGTGAACTATACTCTATTCACTATAAAGTACCTCGAGTGAACTATATTCTATTCACTATAAAGTACCTCGAGTGAACTATACTCTATTCACTATAAAGTACCTCGAGTGAACTATATTCTATTCACTATAAAGTACCTCGAGTGAACTATACTCTATTCACTATAAAGTACCTCGAGTGAACTATATTCTATTCACTATAAAGTACCTCGAGTGAACTATATTCTATTCACTATAAAGTACCTCGAGTGAACTATATTCTATTCACTATAAAGTACCTCGAGTGAACTATATTCTATTCACTATAAAGTACCTCGAGTGAACTATACTCTATTCACTATAAAGTACCTCGAGTGAACTATATTCTATTCACTATAAAGTACCTCGAGTGAACTATACTCTATTCACTATAAAGTACCTCGAGTGAACTATATTCTATTCACTATAAAGTACCTCGAGTGAACTATATTCTATTCACTATAAAGTACCTCGAGTGAACTATACTCTATTCACTATAAAGTACCTCGAGTGAACTATATTCTATTCACTATAAAGTACCTCGAGTGAACTATATTCTATTCACTATAAAGTACCTCGAGTGAACTATATTCTATTCACTATAAAGTACCTCGAGTGAACTATATTCTATTCACTATAAAGTACCTCGAGTGAACTATATTCTATTCACTATAAAGTACCTCGAGTGAACTATATTCTATTCACTATAAAGTACCTCGAGTGAACTATACTCTATTCACTATAAAGTACCTCGAGTGAACTATATTCTATTCACTATAAAGTACCTCGAGTGAACTATATTCTATTCACTATAAAGTACCTCGAGTGAACTATATTCTATTCACTATAAAGTACCTCGAGTGAACTATATTCTATTCACTATAAAGTACCTCGAGTGAACTATACTCTATTCTCTATAAAGTACCTCGAGTGAACTATATTCTATTCACTATAAAGTACCTCGAGTGAACTATATTCTATTCACTATAAAGTACCTCGAGTGAACTATATTCTATTCACTATAAAGTACCTCGAGTGAACTATATTCTATTCACTATAAAGTACCTCGAGTGAACTATACTCTATTCACTATAAAGTACCTCGAGTGAACTATATTCTATTCACTATAAAGTACCTCGAGTGAACTATACTCTATTCACTATAAAGTACCTCGAGTGAACTATATTCTATTCACTATAAAGTACCTCGAGTGAACTATATTCTATTCACTATAAAGTACCTCGAGTGAACTATATTCTATTCACTATAAAGTGCCTCGAGTGAACTATATTCTATTCACTATAAAGTGCCTCGAGTGAACTATACTCTATTCACTATAAAGTACCTCGAGTGAACTATATTCTATTCACTATAAAGTACCTCGAGTGAACTATACTCTATTCACTATAAAGTACCTCGAGTGAACTATATTCTATTCACTATAAAGTACCTCGAGTGAACTATACTCTATTCACTATAAAGTACCTCGAGTGAACTATATTCTATTCACTATAAAGTACCTCGAGTGAACTATACTCTATTCACTATAAAGTACCTCGAGTGAACTATATTCTATTCACTATAAAGTACCTCGAGTGAACTATATTCTATTCACTATAAAGTACCTCGAGTGAACTATACTCTATTCACTATAAAGTACCTCGAGTGAACTATATTCTATTCACTATAAAGTACCTCGAGTGAACTACTCTATTCACTATAAAGTACCTCGAGTGAACTATATTCTATTCACTATAAAGTACCTCGAGTGAACTATATTCTATTCACTATAAAGTACCTCGAGTGAACTATACTCTATTCACTATAAAGTACCTCGAGTGAACTATATTCTATTCACTATAAAGTACCTCGAGTGAACTATATTCTATTCACTATAAAGTACCTCGAGTGAACTATATTCTATTCACTATAAAGTACCTCGAGTGAACTATATTCTATTCACTATAAAGTACCTCGAGTGAACTATATTCTATTCACTATAAAGTACCTCGAGTGAACTATATTCTATTCACTATAAAGTACCTCGAGTGAACTATACTCTATTCACTATAAAGTACCTCGAGTGAACTATATTCTATTCACTATAAAGTACCTCGAGTGAACTATATTCTATTCACTATAAAGTACCTCGAGTGAACTATACTCTATTCACTATAAAGTACCTCGAGTGAACTATATTCTATTCACTATAAAGTACCTCGAGTGAACTATATTCTATTCACTATAAAGTACCTCGAGTGAACTATATTCTATTCACTATAAAGTACCTCGAGTGAACTATATTCTATTCACTATAAAGTACCTCGAGTGAGTGAACTATACTCTATTCACTATAAAGTACCTCGAGTGAACTATATTCTATTCACTATAAAGTACCTCGAGTGAACTATATTCTATTCACTATAAAGTACCTCGAGTGAACTATATTCTATTCACTATAAAGTACCTCGAGTGAACTATATTCTATTCACTATAAAGTACCTCGAGTGAACTATACTGTATTCTCTATAAAGTACCTCGAGTGAACTATATTCTATTCACTATAAAGTACCTCGAGTGAACTATATTCTATTCACTATAAAGTACCTCGAGTTAACTATATTCTATTCACTATAAAGTACCTCGAGTGAACTATATTCTATTCACTATAAAGTACCTCGAGTGAACTATACTCTATTCACTATAAAGTACCTCGAGTGAACTATATTCTATTCACTATAAAGTACCTCGAGTGAACTATATTCTATTCACTATAAAGTACCTCGAGTGAACTATATTCTATTCACTATAAAGTACCTCGAGTGAACTATATTCTATTCACTATAAAGTACCTCGAGTGAACTATATTCTATTCACTATAAAGGGCCTCGAGTGAACTATATTCTATTCACTATAAAGTACCTCGAGTGAACTATACTCTATTCACTATAAAGTACCTCGAGTGAACTATATTCTATTCACTATAAAGTACCTCGAGTGAACTATACTCTATTCACTATAAAGTACCTCGAGTGAACTATATTCTATTCACTATAAAGTACCTCGAGTGAACTATACTCTATTCACTATAAAGTACCTCGAGTGAACTATATTCTATTCACTATAAAGTACCTCGAGTGAACTATATTCTATTCACTATAAAGTACCTCGAGTGAACTATATTCTATTCACTATAAAGTACCTCGAGTGAACTATATTCTATTCACTATAAAGTACCTCGAGTGAACTATACTCTATTCACTATAAAGTACCTCGAGTGAACTATATTCTATTCACTATAAAGTACCTCGAGTGAACTATACTCTATTCACTATAAAGTACCTCGAGTGAACTATATTCTATTCACTATAAAGTACCTCGAGTGAACTATATTCTATTCACTATAAAGTACCTCGAGTGAACTATACTCTATTCACTATAAAGTACCTCGAGTGAACTATATTCTATTCACTATAAAGTACCTCGAGTGAACTATATTCTATTCACTATAAAGTACCTCGAGTGAACTATATTCTATTCACTATAAAGTACCTCGAGTGAACTATATTCTATTCACTATAAAGTACCTCGAGTGAACTATATTCTATTCACTATAAAGTACCTCGAGTGAACTATATTCTATTCACTATAAAGTACCTCGAGTGAACTATACTCTATTCACTATAAAGTACCTCGAGTGAACTATATTCTATTCACTATAAAGTACCTCGAGTGAACTATATTCTATTCACTATAAAGTACCTCGAGTGAACTATACTCTATTCACTATAAAGTACCTCGAGTGAACTATACTCTATTCACTATAAAGTACCTCGAGTGAACTATATTCTATTCACTATAAAGTACCTCGAGTGAACTATATTCTATTCACTATAAAGTACCTCGAGTGAACTATATTCTATTCACTATAAAGTACCTCGAGTGAACTATATTCTATTCACTATAAAGTACCTCGAGTGAACTATACTCTATTCACTATAAAGTACCTCGAGTGAACTATATTCTATTCACTATAAAGTACCTCGAGTGAACTATATTCTATTCACTATAAAGTACCTCGAGTGAACTATATTCTATTCACTATAAAGTACCTCGAGTGAACTATATTCTATTCACTATAAAGTACCTCGAGTGAACTATATTCTATTCACTATAAAGTACCTCGAGTGAACTATACTCTATTCACTATAAAGTACCTCGAGTGAACTATATTCTATTCACTATAAAGTACCTCGAGTGAACTATATTCTATTCACTATAAAATACCTCGAGTGAACTATATTCTATTCACTATAAAGTACCTCGAGTGAACTATATTCTATTCACTATAAAGTACCTCGAGTGAACTATACTCTATTCACTATAAAGTACCTCGAGTGAACTATATTCTATTCACTATAAAGTACCTCGAGTGAACTATATTCTATTCACTATAAAGTACCTCAAGTGAACTATATTCTATTCACTATAAAGTACCTCGAGTGAACTATACTCTATTCACTATAAAGTACCTCGAGTGAACTATATTCTATTCACTATAAAGTACCTCGAGTGAACTATATTCTATTCACTATAAAGTACCTCGAGTGAACTATATTCTATTCACTATAAAGTACCTCGAGTGAACTATATTCTATTCACTATAAAGTACCTCGAGTGAACTATATTCTATTCACTATAAAGTACCTCGAGTGAACTATACTCTATTCACTATAAAGTACCTCGAGTGAACTATATTCTATTCACTATAAAGTGCCTTGAGTGAACTATATTCTATTCACTATAAATAGGCCAAAATCACAACCCCTAACCTCTTATAACTCAAAAAGGACTAGAGCAGATGGGCTGTGAATTTCCACACCTATTCCTTTCTTGACGTTTCCCAAATGGTAGAAATATATCAGCTCGATTATTCTATTCCTTTTTGAGTTGTAAGAAGTTAAAGTCACGAAAGTTGGCATAATTGACCACTTGCGAGTTTCAGGTTATAAGGAAGTTGGATCCGTAAACATCGATATAATATATATATATACAGTATATAGCTGTGTTTTTCATTACCACCACTGATTAGCCATTGGTCTTTTGGCAGCAAACGCCAAAAATTATCTTTGATATCCGAGACATATTTACATACAGTGTTCTCATCGTCTAGCCTCTAGCATATTGCTGCTTCATAATCATCAGCCAACTTAAAATAGCCCTATATAATATTAAATTATCACTAGAACTATATACTATACCATGTAGGAAGTCTTTTGGAGAAAGAGGGCAAAATTAGAAAACAATACTGTTGTTGTTGTTGTTGTTGTTCCCTAAGCTGCCTGGCCGAACAGCCCCGAGTCCCTGAGAAAGGCCATGGCCACGATCGGGCTTTCCCACAGAGCTCTCATTGAGTGTAGATTGTGTTGTTGGCGTAAGTGGTTGTGTGAAATGCAGTCTTCTATGATGTGTTTAATGGTATGGGGTGCTGTGTTACATCCCGGGCAGGCGTCGACAACGGAGTCATCCAGTCTCTTCTGATAGCTCAGGAGAGCTGGATGGAAACAATACTGTAATACCCTGTACCCGCAAATATCCCGAAACCACAAAATGACCAGAGTTGACGTCTGGGATAGCATAAAATAGTCGTTGGTGGCGAAGTCTAAGAAACCCACCACGTGAATCACCACGAGACTATCACCTGGTTCTTTCAAGGAGAACTAAGGTTGCTATTCTACTGTACGTCCGTGATAGTACAGTGGGTTAGCGCGCGGGTCTGGTTGACCTACTGAGGTCCCTAACCAGGGTTCGAACCCCACGCCAGGCATCTCAAAACCTGGGGATTTTCGGGAGGGTTAAATTCCCTTCACACCCAGCATTTGATTTGTGGCAGTCAGAGAACGTGATCTGGTAGCTAGATAGAGCACCCATCACGCGGACCCTAAGAATATTGAGATAGCTGAGGTGATATAGCTACGATACCTTACGACCTTAAAAGAGGCTAGGAACTAGCCTTGTTAAAGAAGCATGCTACGTAATACCCTGTACCCGCAAAAATCATACAATTACATGCAAAGAAGACAATAGAGGATATACTGTATATAACACCATAATATAGTTTATATAACAGTTATTTAGCTTAGGTTCTATGTACATATATTTGAGTAAGAATGTACTAACATTAAAAACATACAATAATACAACAAAAATTGTTATGCCCTGATTTTATTCAGGTTTAACTATTATTTAGGGTGAGTTCTTTCGAGACTGGCATATCTGAATTCATGCAAGTAGCCTACATATAAATAATACAATAGAGGATATGTATAATCTCGAAATATAATTTGTAGTACAGCTTTATTCACCTAATCACTAGTTACAATATAGATAATCAAAAACACTAAAGTCACGGGAGCATAAGTGGTACAACTCAATTTAATTTCTCCCAGCACGATCGCGGATCTAGATGCAGATCAGGTATATTCAATTCAACTTGGATATGAAATCTTCTTCTGGAGAATCATACACACTATTCTCTTATCGAAAGTTTATAATAACATTACTAAATCAGGTTCTTAATAATATTCACGATATATCTTGACTTGGATTTTGTTCGTGAATAATAGCCTACTGGACGAAGTTATATAAGTTCCTATATTTCTTGGCACGGGATATGGAATCTTATGCATTGATGGAGCTCAAGTTTGTGGATTCTAAAATATTACTGCACTTGATGAGATTATTTTCAGAGTTCATTAATGTGTGAAAATCCTCTTATTTGGTATAAATTCACTAATCTAGTAAAAGAAGTATTCCATATGTATTTATCACTGAACACGTAGATTATTAATATTGTTCTATTTACTAGGTTACTGTAACACTTGGTTCTATTAACTCAAAGTTTAGGGTTGACGGACTCTGTTTATTTTTATCACTTGGCGGAAATATGGCAGAGTTAATTGATGCTTGAAATCCGTCTTATTTTGTGTATTAGTTATTCCTTGAGTTATAAAGTCGTACTAAATATGGTTATTACTAGTACATACATAATATTAATATGGTTATTACTAGTACATACATAATATTAATATGGTTATTACTAGTACATACATAATATTAATATGGTTATTACTAGTACATACATAATATTAATATGGTTATTACTAGTATTACTAGTACATAATATTAATATGGTTATTACTAGTACATACATAATATTATTATTACTAGTACATACATAATATTAATATGGTTATTACTAGTACATACATAATATATGGTTATTACTAGTACATACATAATATTAATATGGTATTACTAGTACATACATAATATTAATATGGTTATTACTAGTATCACTAATATTAATATGGTTATTACTAGTACATACATATTAATCTTTTTCCATAGATTAACCTAGTTGAACACTTTTACGAACTTTTCACTAATCAGGAGGTATTAAGAACTCTGTTTATTTGGGTCACTTTTTAACTCTAACTTCTTTCGTATCTCGTCACTGATACTGATTTTTGGTAGTTTCTATATTCTTGCTTTTCCTTGAAGAGATATACACTAGTTGATGATGTCTTCTGATGCTCCGTGGGCCGTCCAGGTTGGCCGGTGGTGTGAAGTTAAGTTACAGTTGGGTTAATGGGCGTGGGGTCTTATATATGGCTCCGTAACTTGTGATGAAACAGTTGGGCACCATATCGGACCAACGAGAGTATTTAAGCCTATAGCTTTATCAAATATACTCGACTATCCTGACCTTTATATTAACCAGTGATGAAGTTCTGTTAAGGTACTCTTGAAGTAGGGTTTTAAATATTGTGTCTCATTGATGACGGATTAACACAATATCGGACTAACGCAAGAAGAGTATAGGTATTGCTCTTCTTGACTGTCACTAACCGTTATTAGAGGGTCAAAGATCTCAGGGCGGTGTTAACCTTTTAGTCGCAAATTCTGGTGGGGTGCCACAGACAAAATGCGCCTAGGATTCATATATTCAGAGTTCCTGTGAGGGTGTCTCGCTAAACCCTTATAACACAAAAGATCTTTTTAGCACTTAGATCTTCTGTGAGTAATGGTCGTATAATTTCAAATAGTGAAATGTTGAAAGGTAGGGGTGCCTGTGTCTTTCAACTTTTAACTATAAAGAAATATAACCTAATGAAAGTAATTAAATTAATTCCTGGGTTGCCAGAAATAATAAAGTTTCTTATATATAGGTCATTATTGTTGTACTAAAAATATTAAAATAAAAGTGGAGGGTTGCCTAGACACTTAAGATTTTAATATTGAAGAAACAGACTATTAGAGGTCTATCTATCTATCTATTGCCGTGATCCCCGAAGGGGTGGCCACGAACGAACCGCCCCCATGCACCTCTGTCCCCAGTCAGTCGACGCCCCTCCCCCCAACCAGCACCGCCTTCGTTCATGTACTTCCTCACTCCATCCTTCCACCTCTCATTCGGTCTACCTCTCCCTCTCTGTCCCTCCACCTCGCTCTCGTACACCCTCTTAGTCATTCTCTCGCTTTCCATACGTTCCATATGGCCAAACCATCTCAAGATGTTCCTTTTCACACTTTCCAGCACATCTACCTCCACACCACACCTCCTTCTTACCTCCTCATTAGTCTGTCTATCACTCCATGTAACTCCGCACGCACTCCTTAAGTAATTCATTTCCACTGCTCTCACTCTTGGTCTGAGTCTCTCAACCAACGTCCATGCTTCGCTTCCGTAAGTCAGTGTCGGGATTACCACACTGTCATGCAAGGACTTCTTCACTTCCATACTGACCACCCTATTTCTTGTTACTGCTTTTAGCGTTCCTACAACCCTCTTCCCCTGTTGTACCCTCTCCCGCACTTCTTCATCCATAGTCCCATCTTTACTCAACACACTGCCCAGATACTTAAAAGAGTTGACGATCTCCATAGCCTGACCGTTCAGCTTGACCTCATACTCTGTGACTTCACCCCTTTCGAAGACCATAACCTTGCTCTTCCCCGCATTTACCTTCAAATTCCGTTTTTCGCACACTGTTCCAAACTCATTTACTAGACCCTGCAACTCCCATTCATTATCACTCATCAGAGGTGTATCATCCGCAAACAGCAGTATAGGTAGCTTCCACTCAATTCCCTCCCTTTTCAGCGATACACCAACATCCACTGCTCTTGATAGTATTTCTTTCATGACTCCATCCATATATACAGTAAACAACCACGGGGACATCACACACCCCTGTTTCAAACCAACATTCAGGTCAAAGAACTCGCTCTGCTCACTGTCCACACGTACTGCCGCCTTTGCACCCTCATACATGCTCTTCACTGCTTTCAGCAACTTGCTCTCTACTCCGTATATTCTAAGTACTTTCCACAAACCTTCTCTATCCACTCAGTCATAGGCCTTCTCCAAGTCCATAAAGGCAACATACACCTTATGTTTCTTCTCCAGATACTTCTCCACAACACAATTCAGGGTAAAAATCTGATCTACACATCCTCTTCCCTTCCTAAAACCTTCCTGCTCGTCACCTATCCATTTCTCCGTTCTCACTCTCACTCTCTCAATCACTACCCTACTGTATACCTTCCCTACTACGCTTAGAAGACATATTCCTCAGTGGTTACCACACACTCCTCTTTGCCCTTATATAGGGGGACTATTATGCCAGTCTTCCAGTCATCGGATGTACTCCTCTTCTCCCATGCTAGTTTGCACATTTTCCATACCCATTCTATCACTATCTCACCACCATACCTCAACATTTCCCCACACACTCCATCTGTTCCTGGTGCTTTCCCCAACTTCACTCTTTTCATGGCTTCCCACACTTCTGACCTCCTGATCCCCACCTCCTCCTCCACTACTTCTCTTCTTCTCCCTCCCATACCATATCCAGCTATGTTTGCTGGCTCTTCATTCCTTACATTTAGCAACTCACTGAAGTACTCCCTCCATCTTTCGACTCTCTCTTGCTTCTCGGCTAGCATTCTCCCATTCTTATCTTTCACACCCTTACTGTTTCCCTTGCTACCTTCCCTAACTTTCTTGACTTCTTTCCAGAACAGTTTCTTACTCTCCCTCCATTTTACACTCAGATTCCTTCTAAATTCCTCATCTACTCTTCTCTTACTTTCCTTCACTACTCTCTTCACCACCCTCTTACTCTCCACGTACCTCGCTCGTTTCTGTCTCTCGGAATCTTCATTCCCTCTACTACCAACCACTCTCTATATGCTTTCTTCTTTTCTTCCACAGCTATTCTTACCGCTTCTGTCCACCATGCTGTACCTTTCACTCCCCTCCCTCTTCTCCTCACTCCACACACCTCCTCACATGCTGCACAGATCTCATCCTTAAACACCTTGCTCATCTCCTCCACTTCCTCCATAACTTCCAGGTCGAACCCACCTAGTCGTCTTTCCACTGCTCTCCTGTACTCCTCCCTGACTTCCTCCTCCTGCAACCTCTCCACCCTCCTCACCATTCCACCCTCCTCTCGCCTCCCTCCAGCTCTCCTCACCCACTTCTTTTGTATCCTAACCTTAGCTACCACTACATAATGATCAGACAGACCCCCTCCAATACCCTATACACCCTAGCATCCATCACAGATTTCTTCATTCGTTCATCCACACATACATAATCAATCAATGACTTTCGTTCCACCACTGTCTTATCCTTCATCGTCAACATCCGTTTCCACGTGTACCTGTGGATCATTCTGTGTCGGAAGAAGGTGTTGGCTATCCACAGCCTCCTCCCCACACATACGTCCACAAGTGCACTACCATTCCCATTCACCTCTGATGGTACCCCCCACCCTCCCACCACTCCCTCAACTTTCCTATCACCCACCTTACCATTCATATCCCCAATCAGAAATATTCTTTCGTTCTTGTCAAACTTCTCCAGGCACGCCTCCACATTCATCCAGAACTCCTCTTTCTTTCTTTCAAGTATATCCTCTGTCGGGGCATACACGCATACAATCACCCACGTTTGTATTCCTACTTTCATTCTCACCCACACAATCCTTGAACCCACAGACCCATACTCTCTTACACATTCCTTCCATTTACTACTTACTATTAGAGGTCTCTATGTTAAATGATTGGGTTGCCACAATTAACAAAGATCCTAGAATAGGATTTCTTATTCACAGACAGTATCAGGACTTCGGGGTGCCGTCATCCAAACTGTTAGGAAGGGTAAAAAATAATATTTCTCCAAAGCGGGGTGCCGACAATTGAGAAAACTTAGAGTTACTTGCCTTCCTTCAAACTTCCCTGGCCTAATGTGCACCAGTACTGGAGGGTACCCATTCTCTGTCGAAGGATAGTATGGGCGTGTGTTTGCACTGTTTTGTAGGACAAGAAGTCCTTCTTGTCCTAGGGGAGGTGAATCTCAGTTACTTTATGATACTACTCTACTATACTTGAAGAGTAATTCAAAATAATATGATGGGCAGATGTTAGGCAAATCAAGGTTATATTTGTCTTTCTAAGTTACTGTGAGAACTAAAGGGGAATGGTTATATTAGAACTTT
The DNA here is from genome assembly GCA_032716605.1 of Paralithodes platypus. Classification (NCBI taxonomy): domain Eukaryota; kingdom Metazoa; phylum Arthropoda; class Malacostraca; order Decapoda; family Lithodidae; genus Paralithodes; species Paralithodes platypus. The sequence continues at coordinate 8,804,811 of CM064514.1, read as the reverse complement.
AGTACAGAGTTTCGAGGGTGTTTTTAGTTGACCTCTGAGCGTGAGAGTTCAAGGGGGTATTGTACGTGAGGTTTCCCTGCGTCGTGGATTTATTATTTATTTTTATAAGAGTTTGTCACTGATAATGTTGGATAGAGTTATAGGGGAAGGTTAGCTTTTCTTTCCAGAGGTATTATTGATCATTACTTTAGGTCTTGTATATAGAGAACATACGTATTGTACATAAGTAAATGCTGGTTGGCATGGGGTTATGTTGGCAACCCTGGGGTCATCGGAAGGGTGCGTGTGTCCCTAGCCTCGCTCGCCTATGTTTTTATACTGTTTTTAGACAAGGCCTGTGGGCTTGAATATTAATCCTAGAATAGCTGAGAATGTTAGGGTTTCTTAGTAGACTTAACATTGAGAGTTTTTAGGCTCCGAGTAAACAAAATAACACGTTTATAGGAGTTGTAGGATTTTCATATGTGGAGGCTGAATTGGCAATACTGATGGTCAGCCATGTCACGCGTCCTATAGCCTCGCGGTTGTGAAGTTGTAGGTTTTGCATACAAGGACCTACAGCGGTTAATATGGGGAACAACAATCTCTGGTCATGCTAGAGTTAGTTAACAAAAGTAAGACTGATATTTTCTATATGGAAAGATATATAAGAAACAAATCTACAGAGTTAATAGGGGTCCTAGCTGGCGAACTTTTGTTGGTACCTCTGATGGTCACTTTTGTTATCTGTGGGCAAAAGTTCGTTGGCATACGACTCTCAAAAGTAGGAAGGAAAAATTATGCGGTTTGTTTGAAAAAATTGAGAAATGGTAATATTTGAGAAGACGTGTACATAGGTGTTTATTATTTCTTTAAAAGATAGAAGCATCTCGGTGAGATGATTTTTGAACTTTCGTATCTTGACGAAGTCCTTCAACATGTTTCTTATTCTGTTCACTATCTTGTTACATAGTGAATCTGTCTTGTGACATGTTATATTTAAAATTAATACATACTCTTTACATAATGGTTTTTAAATGTTTATTATTATCCTTAACACTCAAGCCGCGGGGCCCAACATATGTCGAGTGAGAGAATCATGGGTGGCCCCGACATATGTCGCAAGGGATGTTGAGCACATTATCGGCTCTGAGAGAGAGTCCACGCTTTGGGAGGATGATAGGCGGGCTCTGACCGCTCGGCATGGACCGAGCGAGGTGACTGAGCTCCCCACCACAACATCCCACACCCCTGGCCTCGCGAGACAAGGGAAAAACTCAGGAATTTACCGTATTTTAGGGTATTTGCCCTCGTGTTGCGCAATTGTTGCAAGAGAACCCGTGGTCGTACAAGGATGATTCAGGTATTATTGGAAAGCTCTATTATCGCCCTTTCACGGATACATAATTGTATTACGCTCTGGCTCTTGTTTATGTATGAAAAAGAGCATGGAATGAAGCTCGTTTAGGGTAAATAAACCTGCCAGGCAGGTAGTAGAAGTTACAAACATCTCCGTCCGTAAGGGGTTAATAATATATATATACATGTTTTTTATTATTCTTCCCTTGTTCTCAGAACTTTTGAGAGAAGACGACTCTTCTCTATACTGTGGATGGTTTCACCCCGAGGCAAATTGTCTTTCCCGGGGTGAACGGGCATGTCTTTATTACTGTGGCGACCCTGCTGGTCCTGAGGGTCGCGGCCGGTGTTGTTGGATTTGACATTCCTGTCTTGGGTGGGGTCGTGTTGTCTGGTTTTCGTTTTCTCCTTCCGTTGTCTCTTCTCTTCTTCTTGCTTCCGTTCTCTTTGTCTTTCTTCTTCTCTTTCTCCGCACGTTTTTCTTTTCTTCTGTATTTTACTTCCCTCCCCCTTCATCATAGACACGTCCCTGTGCCTCAAGGGCGAAGGTAAGTAGAATTCCGTGGTGGCTTGTTAGTTTTAATGAATGGAGAAATTCCCACCAGTGTTAGGAACGCTGGTCAGGTGTTTTCTTGGTGTCTATGGTGACTTTCAGAGAGGTTGCTGTTTCGTTGATTATTGATGCAGTGACGGCTTCGTGAATGTGCCGAATCCTGACGAATTTGGTTAGTCCTGCTGAGATATTTATTCTTTTGATGAATGGCGTTGACGACATGATGGCGGCTTGTCTCTGAAGAGATTTAATAGAGGTGGATGTGGTCGTGGTGGTGGCTGTCAAGCAAGTGGTGATCTCACCTTTGACCTGAGGAAGGTTATAGATAGATGCAGACGCGAAAGTACCCGGGATTAAGGATTCCTTGAAATGGTAGAGAGAGAGCAGAGAATGTGATGAATTTGTGTTAGTTATACAAACGATTCGTACTGTATTAGAGTTGTTGGGGTGTGTTGTGGGGATTGTTTTCGGAGATTTGGGTACGTTATCTTGAGTTTTATGTGTTGGAACCAAGATAGGTGTGAATCTAGCTGGTTATTTGACTAGTCGACCCGATTTAGTGCGAATATTTGTCCTGATAGGCGATTCTGGGCTAGAGTCTGACGAAGATGAAGGTTTGTACTGTGGGGGTTTAGGGTTGGGGGTGTTCGGTGGAGGTGAGAGAGTCTTGTTGAGGTTACGAATTTGTTTTGTTGGTGTTTGTGTGAATGATTGGGGCTGAGATTTTGGTGACACAGTTGATGGAAAAGGGGAGAGATTGGGTGGTGCAAGACGAGTTGGAAGAGGAAGGGCGGTATGCGTGTTTGTCGAGGTTGATGGTTTAGGTTTTGACTTAAGTTTTGAAGTGCTGGAAGAGTCAGGTTTAGGAATAAATTATTTTACTGGTGATCGGGAAGTAAGGCGTTTCTTTTCTGTGCTAGTGGGGATTGTGACAGATGATTTCGGAGAGAGAGGTCGTGGTAGTATTTCGGAATTCGAGGAAATGGGCGATGAAGAATTTGAGTTGTAAGTGTTGGAACTGGAAGTGGGTCTGGGTGGGGAGGTGGAAAAATATGTATATGGGCGTTGCCTTTTTGGTGGTGGTGAGGTGGGTGGAGAGGTAGAGGATGTGGAGAAACGTCGGTGGTGTGGTTGCTTGAGGGCAGTGGGAATAGGTTGAGCATCGGAGGTTTTTGTTTGTTTAAGAAAACAAAAATTATATGTACCGTTCGGCACTTGGTGTTAACTGAAGGTTTAAGCTGTGCTCGTGGTCGTAAGGTAAAGCGGGTAGGTAAGGGTAAGTCAGTTTTGTTTGCGGATGTGTCAGAGTTGGTATGGGGGGGGGCACCTGGTGAGAGAAGTAAAGGGTGGGGCGTTCTCGGCGTGTGCTGAAGGAATGACTGCTGTTGATTGTTGGTTGAATTGGTTGATGGTGGTGTTGGTTGATTTATGGTGGGGCATGAAATTTTAGGAGTCGGTAGTTGAGTTGGATGGAAAGCAGGGGGATTAGGAGAAGGTGAGTTTGGAACTTTCGTTACGTCATCTGTTAAGATAGGTTTATGTTCATTTCCTTTGTCGATTGGGTTATAAATTCTGACGAATCTATTTCGGTATGTTCTGGTCTCTCCGTGGTAGTTAATGCTTGTTTTATAGGGGTTTGGGATGTGAGATACTGTATATGGACCCATGTATCGAGCACCTAATTTATTGATAACAGGTAGCATGGCTACCATGACAGTGGCGCCTATAGCGAAGGGATTCGGTTTATCCGTGGTATCATGTTTAATATCTTGGCAGACTTGAGCGTTATGGAGGGTGTTTTTCAACTGCTGGAGGGGATCGATCGTGAATTGAGTGGTAGAGGGTTGTGCGAGGTGATGAATAGGCAATAAGATACGAGCTATGCCATTCACTCTTTCATGTAGGGAAATACCGTCTTCTTTTGGGCAAGTGTTCATACCCCACTGGATCATTTTTATCTGAGATGGCCAGTCAGAGGTGTTTAACGCAATCATCCTAGTGTGTAATTGATTATTTATGGTGCAATGACTACGCTCACAGATTGCGTTACCTTGGGACCAGTAGGGAGAAGAGTGTTTGATTCGTATGCCACATTGCTTAGTGATAGCCTCCCAAACTTGTCCTCTAAATTCAGGGGCGTTGTCAGACAGTAAGGATACATGTAATCCGAATATAGGAAATACTTCTGTGGCCAGTAAGTTGGCTACGGTGGATGCACTGTGATCTTTGGTGGGGCAAGCTATAAGAAATTTTGAGTATATGTCGACAAACGTGACTATGTAACGTTTGCCGTTGCTGACCGGAAAAGGTCCCATCACATCAAGAGAGAGTATATGGGCTGAAATAGTTCCGGCTGGTCCTGCTGTTCTGCATCTATCTTTTCCTAGGGCACAGGGTTTGCAAGCATCGGTCACTCTTTTTGCAATGCCAGATGGGTTGATGGTCCAATACTGATCTTGGAAGACTTTGAGCATTTTTCTCTGTCCTAAAAGTATTCCATTTCCTTTGTGTATCAAAATCATGTACTCTTGGGCTATAGTAGGCTCTACGACTATGTGTCCTGATTCCGTGGTAAGTTAATCACCCCAGCGAGTAAGATGTGAATTTGTTTATTTTGGAATCTATTTTGGCTTGATTTTCCTCTCCCAAGATTGAATTGGTGTTGGTTCTGTAGAGGTTGGAGCCCTGGTTATTGATGTGTTGATCAGGTCAGTTTGTTGCAAGGCAGCAATATTCGTGGGTATTTGTTCTGGCATGGGAAGGCGAGAGAGAGCATAGGCGTTCGTATGTAACTTACCGGGACGATAATGAATGACAAAATCATACTCTTCTAATGTCTCCCTCCAACGACCTAACAAAGCTGAATTGGTCTTGCATCGTCTAAGCCATTGTAAGGATTGATGATCCGATATGATATCTAATTTTGCTCCTAAAACAAAATAACAGAAATGGTTTAATGGAAGTTGAACTGGCGTAGGCGATGACGTGTTCTTTTCCATCCTGTACTTGAGCTAATACAGCACCAATTGCATATAGGGAGACATCTGTATATAGACGAAAAGGCTGCTTGTAGTCAGGAAAAGATACTGTGGGAGCTTGTACTAACTTTTCTTTTAATGTTTCAAATGTGAGATTTCTTTCGTGTGTCCACACGAATGCAGTATCTTTGTGAGTGAGTTGATGAAGTGATCTGGCTATCACTGCAAAGTGAGGGACAAAACGCCTGTAATAGGTGACTAATCCTAAAAATGATCGTACTCCCTTTACTGTAGTGAGGGGTTGTTGATTTATAATGGCAGATCATTTCTTGGGATCCGGTGATATACCTTTGTCAGATATCACATGGCCTAAAAATCCTACCGAGTTTCTGGCAATTTCGCATTTGGAAGGTTTAAGTTTTAATCCTGCGTCTCTGATACGTTGCAATACTTGACGGAGTCGGTGAAGATGTTCATGCCATGTCCCTGAGTACACAATTACATCGTCTAAGTAAGAAAGGCATGTTTCCAAGTTAGTCCCTTTAATACGGACTCCATAAGTCGAGAGAACGTAGCTGGGCCATTACATAATCCAAACGGTAGCACGTTGAATTCGTATAGATGTCCTCCACTGGTCGAAAAAGCTGTTTTCTGTTGATGTTCGGCTTTAATTGGCACCTGCCAGTATCCAGCTTGAAGATCTAATGTGGTGAACCATTTGAATCCATGAAGGGAGTCTAGGGAATCATCTATTCGAGGTAAGGGTGTGGCGTCTTTAATCGTGGCGTCATTCAGACGTCGGTAATCTACACAAAATCTTGTTGAGCCGTCTTTTTTCTTTACTAAAACGACTGGTGAGGACCATGGACTGACAGAGGGTGTGGCGATTCCGGCGTCTAACATTTCTTGTACTTGTTGATCCTCTTCTTGCCGTTACAGGGGATTTTTCCGACGTGAAGGTTGACGAAGGGGAGGTCCTGTGGTATGTATGGAATGTTCCTCTAATGTAGTCTGGCCTATTTCGGTGGGTGTTTGGGCAAATTCATCACTAAAATCATGCAATAATTGTTGCATTTGATGTATTTGCAAACTGGATAAGGTGTCAGGAATGTGGGGTAGTACAAGGGGGGAGCTAGATTTGACATGGGTGGGGGCAATTTCGTCAAAAGTTTCTAAATCGCCAATAATGAGGCCTTTGGGTAGAGTTAATACTTCATCTGAAATGTTGGCTACAAGTATTGAATTTTGATGAGAGGATAGAATAGCTGGCTGAATTATACATCGATCTTGACCCGTCGTGAGTTTAGTGGGGATCAAAATCATAGCATTTTGTGGCATTTGGTGAATTGACACCCATTTTTGATGTTGAGGTGGAATGGTATTTCTAGTTTTTATTATAGCGGGGCTGATAATAGTGGGAGGAGGCAAATTGGTTATAGGTTTGACAGATTCAGTGGGAGAAGGCTGAACACAGGTGGCAGATTTGCATGATTGATTCTCTTTGCAACATATTTTCTTGGTTTGGTTGTGGTTTGAAGTTTTCGTTTTTAACGACGTTGCTATTTTGAGGGGAGTTGATGGATTGTCCTGTACTTGTTTTATTTTAGGTCTATGTTTTCATGACAGGGGAAGAACAGGGGGGAACATTTTCTTTCTGATCAATTCTAGTGATTGGGGATTTGATTGATAGTTTCTTGCGGGATTTGTTTTTGTTTTTTTCTATTTTAAAGTGATCAGTCTTTGACCACAGTCTACTTGAGCTTGTAGTTTGTGTAAGAGATCTAATCCTAAGTAGCTGTCGTAATGTTGACAGTCAGAATGAAACACTACGAAAGGGTGATAACAGTTGGCATGATGTAAGGGGGTGGTTACGTGAAGCGGTTTACTTTCTCCTCTAATTTGGAGAGGAGTGTCTCCTGCACTTATTAAATTGGTTTTGGTGGCTTTTAATTCACCAAAACTTCTTTCGGTGTTTGACATAGAATGAATTAAAAATACATGAGCGAGAGGCGCCTGTATCTATGAGTAACCTTACAGGGATGTCTTTGATTTTTGCAAGGTGGTATATTGGGTTTGGTCTATCATTAGCAGACTCCCCCGCTGAAGCCATCGTAGGCGGGGGAGGTTTTACAAATCCTGGGGATCAGTTTCTTCCTCCTCCAGGATTTCCTCTTGCTCTTCGCCAACTAGAATATGAGCTATACTTTAATTTTCTTGGTTGTCCTCAGACTCTTCTTCACCAAACTCTTCCTCATTTGCGGAGATACGAGGTTTAATAAGTCTGAACTTGGCAGAATCCCAAATATCATGAAGGGAGCATTTGTGATTACAGGCAGGAAAATCAAAAGGGTTGATAATTACTAGCGTCTGGTTCTTACATTTATAGTTGTTGTTGTACGCCTGGTTTCTAGGATACACCCTTCTCGGTTGATTTGGGGTAAATTTGGGTCTGCTGGGTTGATACTGTCCGGAGAGATAGGCCGGCTTAGATGTTGTAGCTGGGTGCCGGTTGAAATTGTTTGGCTATCTTGGTCTACCGGAGTTTTGAGGGGGAGTGGTAAACCTCTTGATGTCGGCGATGGTACTCACTTTTGGTTGAACAGCGAGAATTTTCCGGATGGTGATTAAATCCCGCTGAAATCCAACAGGATCATGTACGTCAAAATACTCATGAACTGCTGATGGCAACACTTGTACAAGATTTACAAGAATATGTTGTTCTTGTTGCACTCTAGGAAGAGTGGGAAATGCAGATTTGACTTGTTGAGTTATGGATGCTAAAGTGGCATCTAAATTGCCTTCGTACTTTATGTCCTTCATTCAGGCATGGGCGACGAAGATACCCAATGATGGCTTAATGGCATCTATTACTATGGGCCTAAACTGGTCCCAGGTGAGTGTGGGGGTGACTTGCGATGCAACGAGGGAAACGGCTTTTCCCAAGTGCGTTAAAAGGACGGCTATCTTTTCACGGTCCGTGTTGTATGCCAAGTCTAATACTGGCTTCACTATGTCCATGTAGGTTTCGATTTCATATGTTTCCCCATCGTCTTTGGGAATGGGAATGTGAGAGCGGGCAGCTGCCATATTTATGATGTTATAGTATTTCTATTGTTTCTAGATATGAAATGCAATGAATTCTTCTATCCTCTCAAGAACCACTGCTAGCCACCAATATTATGCCCTGATTTTATTCAGGTTTAACTATTAGTTAGGGTGAGTTCTTTCGAGACTGGGATATCTGAATTCATACAAGTACATATAAATAATACAACAACGAAGGGCGGTGCGCTCTTCGGTGCCACTAGCAAGAGTGGCGAACTCCACATAGGTAGGCACATAGGTGAATAGAGGATATGTATAATCTCGAAATATAATTTGTAGTACAGCTTTATTCACTTAATCACTAGTTACAATATAGATAATCAAAAACAGTCACGGGAGCATAAGTGGTACAACTCAATTTAATTTCTCCCAGCACGATCGCGGATCTAGATGCAGATCAGGTATATTCAATTCAACTTGGATATGGAATCTTCTTCTGGAGAATCATACACACTATTCTCTTATCGAAAGTTTATAATAAAATTACTAAATCAGGTTCTTATTAATATTCACGACATATCTTGACTTGGATTTTGTTCGTGAATAATAGCCTACTGGACGAAGTTATATAAGTTCCTATATTTCTTGGCACGGGATATGGAATCTTATGCATTGATGGCCTTCTTTAGTTTGACCTCAAGTTTGTGGACTCTAAAATTTTACTGCACTTGATGAGATTATTTTCAGAGTTCATTAATGTGTGAAAATTCTCTTATTTGGTATAAATTCACTAATCTAGTAAAAGAAGTATTCTATAGGTATTTATCACTGAACACGTACATTATTAATATTGTTCTATTTACTAGGTTACTGTAACACTTGGTTCTATTAAAGAGTACTTCACACAGTTAGGAATGTGAGCTAGAATCACTAGGAGTAATGATTCCTGGTGATTCCTGGTGATTCCTGGGAATACGACCGCGAATGTCTGCAATTCCCCGTGCACTCACAACACCGTAGGAGCCAGTGGGAGTGTACCTGCGAATCACTGGGAATCACCAGGAATCACCGGGATAAAATCAGGAATGAAGTGCGAGTTATTGAAAAGTTGAAAATTTCGGATTACTGTATTATACGAGTCGATAGGAGTAATATAGGAATCACTGGGAATTTGATAGGAGTCACTGGGAGTCACCGAGCATCACTGGGATTTGTTAGGAATGAGATGCGAGTATGCCAGGCATGGCCCCCATTGAGCACAGCCCCTATATAAAGGGCCCCTAAGCTGTGCCAAGCCACATGCACACTCACCACCGACCCACGGACACTATAACTACAGTCCTCTAATATCATCATTAACCTCTTAAGTGCGCAGGTGGGTTAGTGGCCACCCCTCCCTGTGCGGAGGTATTTAGACTGTTTCCTACACTCAAATCGTCATCGTACCATAAATATCATTAATACTTATCCATATGCGCCTATTTTACGTTGATTATAAAGATATTAACCTCTTACAACCATAAAACAAGTGGAAACAGCGTTTGGATGGTCAAAATCGGCAAATTAGATCGGGAGTTACATAACTGAAGGCTGAGGCAGCCTGCCAGCCTGCAACACTTCACGACGTCTGGAGCGACACTGTCGTGTTATTCCCTCTCTTTCTCTCTTTCATTCGCTGTGTAGCATAGCTTGCTTATAAATCGCTATTGATAGCATGAAAATATATCGACGAAATAAGGGATAAAGAGAGAGAATAGGTGATAATTGAAGGGGGGGAGGGGGGAGGGAGGAAGGAGGGGATGTGGAGGAGTGATAATTGGCATGGCCAAGGGGCAATTAAAAAAAAAATATATATATACTGGGCTGGTTTAAAACAAAAAATTTTAGGCCTTGGATTATATAAGGAGTCCGCAGCGCAACGGTACACCTTATATAAGTAGATCCGCACTTGCCGAGTTAAGTATTATAACTATTCATACATCATTACAGACATTAATATAATAAGATAAGTCTGTATTATTATGTATCGTAAGGTCATAATATCAATGCTTACTATACTTTAAGAAACAAACATATTTAAACTATTGTCTAAATAGTGGATAGTTAATCCTTCCCACCTTCTTGTTTTCATTCGTTACCGAGTTCTGTAATATTTCATACGATTACCTAATATACCTAACACTTATAGGTTGTGTTAGTTTGCTTAAGTTAGGTCAGGGGAGTTGCAGAACTTCTAGATTATTAACTGGCAACTACAACGGCCCCTAAATAACCAAGCCATGATTCCGCTGGCTCAAAGTCTACCCCGCCGACTACAACGCCCCTCGAAGTAGTAATCCAAACTCCACTCACCACCACCAAACGAACTTGACATTTCAAAACACATACAAACACGTGTCCACCACTCTCGTTATGTTAGGTGAGGGGACTTGCAGAACTTGTAGACTACAAGTAGGGTATTGTTTGTTCACATTATTAATTACCTCACCTACCGTAATTTCCTTCTCTACACACAATCACTGGGTGAATACAATGTCTTGTGGGAAATTGTACATCCACTATGAGGCTCCAGGCATGTGTTTGACCCTATAATTGAAATTAATTTGTCCTCAAGTATGTGTCTTGTAGGCTATAACTACAGTCCTCTAATATCATCATTAAGTACAATGACTGTATTCATACATCATTACAGACATTAATATAATACGATAAGTCTGTATTATTATGTACCGTTTCAAAACACATACAAACACGTCTCCACCACTCTCGTTATGTTAGGTAACGGGAGTTGCAGTACTTGTAGGGTATTGTAACATTGACCATACATTGTTCACATTATTAATCACCTCAACTACCGTAATTTCCTTCTCTACACACAATCACTGGGTGAATACAATGTCTTGTGGGAATTTGTACTTACACAGGTTAATAATAGGCCTATTTATAATGTTTGACCAAGAAAAGTTAACTACCCGTATACTGTATATAATATATTAAAGGGTACTTCACACAGTCAGGAATGCGAGCTAGAATCACTAGGAGTAGCTGAAAATTCGGATTCCTGGGCCTATTCGCGGTGAAAAATCGATGACTCCTAGTGACTCTAGCGATATCCTAGTGATTCCTGTTAGACTCCCAGTGACTCCAAACCACTCGCGGCCGATTGTCCCTGTCCGACAAAATGTTCACCGTGTTTAAAGTTCTCGCCACGAATCGGACCATTCCCAGTGACTCCCAGTTGATACCCAGTGATCCCCAGTGATTCCCCAGTGACTCCCAGTGATTCCTGGTGATTCTCGGTGATTCGTATCTGATTCGCGGACAGGTTTCGGTTTCAGTTTCAGTTCTCACCAGAATCACCAGGACTCACTGGGAGTCACTGAGAGTCACTGGGGAATCACTGGGAATAACTGGGAATGGTCCGATTTGCGGCGAGAACCTTAAACACGGTGAACATTTTGTCGGACAGGGCCAATCGGCCGAGACTGATTTGGAGTCACTGGGAGTCTAACAGGAATCACTAGGATATTGCTAGAGTCACTAGGAGTCATCGATTTTCACCACGAATAGGCCAAGGAATCCGAATTTTCAGCTACTCATAGTGATTCTAGCTCGCATTCCTGACTGTGTGAAGTACCCTTAACTCAAAGTTTAGGGTTGACGGACTCTGTTTATTTTTATCACTTGGCGGAAATATGGCAGAGTTAATTGATGCTTGAAATCCGTCTTATTTTGTGTATTAGTTATTCCTTGAGTTATAAAGTCGTACTAAATATGGTTATTACTAGTACATACATAATATTAATATGGTTATTACTAGTACATACATAATATTAATATGGTTATTACTAGTACATACATAATATTAATATGGTTATTACTAGTACATACATAATATTAATATGGTTATTACTAGTACATACATAATATTAATATGGTTATTACTAGTACATACATAATATTAATATGGTTATTACTAGTACATACATAATATTAATATGGTTATTACTAGTACATACATAATATTAATATGGTTATTACTAGTACATACATAATATTAATATGGTTATTACTAGTACATACATAATATTAATATGGTTATTACTAGTACATACATAATATTAATATGGTTATTACTAGTACATACATAATATTAATATGGTTATTACTAGTACATACATAATATTAATCTTTTTCCATAGATTAACCTAGTTGAACACTTTTACGAACTTTTCACTAATCAGGAGGTATTAAGAACTCTGTTTATTTGGGTCACTTTTTAACTCTAACTTCTTTCGTATCTCGTCACTGATACTGATTTTTGGTAGTTTCTATATTCTTGCTTTTCCTTGAAGAGATATACACTAGTTGATGATGTCTTCTGATGCTCCGTGGGCCGTCCAGGTTGGCCGGTGGTGTGAAGTTAAGTTACAGTTGGGTTAATGGGCGTGGGGTCTTATATATGGCTCCGTAACTTGTGATGAAACAGTTGGGCACCATATCGGACCAACGAGAGTATTTAAGCCTATAGCTTTATCAAATATACTCGACTATCCTGACCTTTATATTAACCAGTGATGAAGTTCTGTTAAGGTACTCTTGAAGTAGGGTTTTAAATATTGTGTCTCATTGATGACGGATTAACACAATATCGGACTAACGCAAGAAGAGTATAGGTATTGCTCTTCTTGACTGTCACTAACCGTTATTAGAGGGTCAAAGATCTCAGGGCGGTTTTAACCTTTTAGTCGCAAATTCTGGTGGGGTGCCACAGACAAAATGCGCCTAGGATTCATATATTCAGAGTTCCTGTGAGGGTGTCTCGCTAAACCCTTATAACACAAAAGATCGTTTTAGCACTTAGATCTTCTGTGAGTAATGGTCGTATAATTTCAAATAGTGAAATGTTGAAAGGTAGGGGTGCCTGTGTCTTTCAACTTTTAACTATAAAGAAATATAACCTAATGAAAGTAATTAAATTAATTCCTGGATTGCCAGAAATAATAAAGTTACTTATATATAGGTCACTATTGTTGTACTAAAAATATTAAAATACAAGTGGAGGGTTTCCTAAACACTTAGGATTTTAATATTGAAGATACAGACTATTAGAGGTCTCTATGTTAAATGATTGGGTTGCCACAATTAACAAAGATTCTAGAATAGGATTTCTTATTCGCAGACAGTATAAGGACTTCGGGGTACCGTCATCCAAACTGTTGGGAAGGGTAAAAATAATATTTCTCCAAAGCGGGGTGCCGACAATTGAGAAAGCTTTGAGTTACTTGCCTTCCTTCAAACTTCCCTGGCCTAATGTGCACCAGTACTGGAGGGTACCCATTCTCTGTCGAAGGATAGTATGGGCGTGTGTTTGCACTGTTTTGTAGGACAAGAAGTCCTTCTTGTCCTAGGGGAGGTGAATCTCAGTTACTTTATGATACTACTCTACTATACTTGAAGAGTAATTCAAAATAATATGATGGGCAGATGTTAGGCAAATCAAGGTTTTATTTGTCTTTCAAAGTTACTGTGAGAACTAAAGGGGAATGGTTATATTAGAACTTTAGTACAGAGTTTCGAGGGTGTTTTTAGTTGATCTCTGAGCGTGAGAGTTCAAGGGGGTATTGTACGTGAGGTTTCCCTGCGTCGTGGATTTATTATTTATTTGTATAAGAGTTTGTCACTGATAATGTTGGATAGAGTTATAGGGGAAGGTTAGCTTTTCTTTCCAGAGGTATTATTGATCATTACTTTAGGTCTTGCATATAGAGAACATACGTATTGTACATAAGTAAATGCTGGTCAGCATTGGGTTATGTTGGCAACCTTGGGGTCATCGGAAGGGTGCGTGTGTCCCTAGCCTCGCTCGCCTGTGTTTTTATACTGTTTTTAGACAAGGCCTGTGGGCTTGAATATTAGTCCTAGAGTAGCTGAGAATGTTAAGGTTTCTTAGTAGACTTAACATTGAGATTTTTTAGGCTCCGAGTGTACAAAATAACACGTTTATAGGAGTTGTAGGATTTTCATATGTGGAGGCTGAATTGGCAATACTGAGGGTCAGCCATGTCATGCGTCCTGTAGCCTCGCGGTTGTGAAGTTGTAGGTTTTGCATACAAGGACCTACAGCGGTTAATATGGGGAACAACAATCTCTGGTCATGCTAGAGTTAGTTAACAAAAGTAAGACTGATATTTTCTAAATGGAAAGATATATAAGAAACAAATCTACAGAGTTAATAGGGGTCCTAGCTGGCGAACTTTTGTTGGTACCTCTGATGGGTCACTTTTGTTATCTGTGGGCAAAAGTTCGTTGGCATACGACTCTCAAAAGTAGGAAGGAAGAATTATGCGGTTTGTTTGAAAAAATTGAGAAATGGTAATATTTGAGAAGACGTGTACATAGGTGTTTATTATTTCTTTAAAAGATAGAAGCATCTCGGTGAGATGATTTTTTAACTTTCGTATCTTGACGAAGTCCTTCAACATGTTTCTTATTCTGTTCACTATCTTGTTACATAGTGAATCTGTCTTGTGACATGTTATATTTAAAATTAATACATACTCTCTACATAATGGTTTTTAAATGTTTATTATTATCCTTAATAATATACTGTATATATACATGTTTTTATTATTCTTCCCTTGTTCTCAGAACTTTTGAGAGAAGATGACTCTTCTCTTTACTGTGGATGGTTTCACCCCGAGGCAAATTGTCTTTCCAGCGGTAATCGGGCATGTCTCTATTACTGTGGCGACCCTGCTGGTCCTGAGGGTCGCGGCCGGTGTTGTTGGGCTTGACATTCCTGTCTTGGGTTGGGTCGTGGGGTCTGTTTTCGTTTTCTCCTTCCGTTGTCTCTTCTCTTCTTCTTGCTTCCGTTTTCTTTGTCTTTCTTCTTCTCTTTCTCCACACGTTTTTCTTTTCTTCTGTATTTTAAGAATTACTATTCTTCCTTGTACAGTAATTGTATGAACTCTGAAGTCCCAATCTCGAAAGAACTCACCTCAATCAATAGCTAAACCTGAATAAACTCAGGGCATAACACTTAACTCATGCCATGTTGTCATAAAAGACTTAGTATGTTCGTATTCTAATTCTATATAAACTTGTATTTTGATTATCTTTAGATTGTCCTTTTGTATGTTACTTGTTCACTGATATTATTGATTATTTATATTTAACTTGACTTAGTATTTTGCCTTTCGGCCTTGAAACTTGTTCAGTTATTGTTTGCATTCTCAACCAGATCATTTCGGATGATTTACTTGTGTTAGAGACCTATTATCTCTGTTTTTATCTAAACATATTGTGTCTTTATTTTGTACCAGCCTTTGATCATCCTTAAGACTTGTTAAGATGCGAGGAGAGGAAAAATTGCCGCCGAGATTTCCCCAACTGTTTCTGGCATCCAAAAACCCAAAGGAACAACCAGGTAGGATTGCTAGCATAAACGCCTGCAATCCAACTCAGCCACATTCCAGCATGAGAACTGAATCAGGGCCCAGCACCAAAGAAAATGTGTCCACGAGGGGGAACTATTTCAAACTCCCTGAAAATCTTCCTCCATCGCCACTTCACATACTCTTTCCACATCACCAACAACGCCTGAACAACCAACTTCTCACCACGCAGCCGCCTCCAACCAGTGCACCAGTAGCAACCACCCTACACTCAATCTGCAACCTGCAAAATGACCGGAAATACGAAAAGTTAACGAACACTACTGCAAAGAACCCCACACTTCGCAAGAAAATCCAACAGCAACCACAACACCCTGCCTCACCAAACTTCAACACCAAAAGTGATCCAAACCAGTGCACAATAGAAAATTACCTAAACCCAATTCCAACCACTCGTGTACCAAAACAGCCAAGTGAAACAAACATGCCAAAAGTGGAGAAATTGTCCCTAAGTTCTAATCTTAATATCCACCCGTTCCACCAATTCAAATATCAAACCAGTGTCCCCGAATGCACAACTGATAAGTGCACCAGAAATGCAAATTATCACCAGTGCACCTTGCTCCCTGATTGAAAACAAAACCGAAATACCTAGCGTGCCCTTGTTGCCCTGGAAGCACCTACCCAGGACAATGCAGACAAAAGAAACACTATTCACACTGACCAAATCAGAGTCAAGCATTCAGCCGACTGGCTTGAATTCAACATTTTAATCTTTCCTCAATACTCCTTGGTTAGAAAGGAGAGTTACTGATTCTGAGCTAAGTGAGAAAACTTTCATCTCAACATCTGATCCTTACCAAAGACTTAGGTGTACAGTGAACCCTCAAACTACACGTGGGATGTGTACTGTGCTGTCGGCGCGTACGTTCGTTTGCGCGTACATGGGAGTTAAATATAAATGGGGAAAATAGGTATTGGTCTGGGTCCGACCGAAAGTTGTACTATTTCTACCTTTCATGACCTAAAATCCACAAATATATAACATATTACTGTACAAATATGTTTTCATAACCTTATCTACCACACAAAATACATTTAATGTATACAAATAAGACACAAACGTAAATTAACTCACATTGGTAGTGGTTGAGCAATGCCGGATCTGCGCCATCGATCGATAGCATTGCGCCCGAAACGGATCTACCGAAATAATAGGCCTAGCCGCCTAGGCTTACTGGTAAAGTTTTGAGTCGAAAAGTAATACACCCTGTATAGCCTATAGTTTCATATAGCCTACATAGTGTCAAGTGAGATAGTTCAATAGCTCATATACATATTAACCCTCTCCGACATATGACGCAATTTTGAGCCTATTAGGGATACTTTAAAGCCTTTATTACCATCAGGGTTTTTTACAAACCTTTATTTTAGTTACTTCAACCTCTGCAGTTGTCTTTGAGTTAGATGTGGGCAGAAAACTAATTTTGGAGAGGTAATTATAAGAGTGAGAGAACTCTATTTCTTATTGCTAATCTGGCAACCTCTGCGTCATATATGTCTGAAGGGGTTAAGGAATAGGCTTCACATCATTTAGCCAGGGGAGAGCAGTGGGCTTTGAAGCGACTTTCGAAAGAAGTGTAAACAATCTCGCCTCCAACTACCGAACAGAAACAGATTTTCCATTTCCGATTTTGTTAGCTCAATAAATGTTACATGCAATGTAAAACGAAGAACAGTCTTTTAATAGATTCATAATATCCTGTTGTGCTTTATAGATACATAATAGTTTGGTGCGGGAGATATGTCTCTCTCCACAGTCAACAGTGACGACGTTGGAGGGCTTGGTGTCACGTCAATATGGCCGCCCGAAACTCTCCAACAGATACGAATCGACTCCCGCTCATACGCTCGGCGCGTACATTCGAATAATTGAGCATACTTTCGATTTGTTGCCTCAATTGTGGTTCAAGCGTAGTTTTGATTACGCGTAGATAAATTGCGCGTATTTTGAGGGTTCACTGTATTGGGAATCGGACAGTCTGTGGCGAGTCTGGCGACATTTCCTTATGATTGAGTCACTAGCAAAGTTGCAAGTAACTGCGATAAGTTCCAGAGTTGTCACGGTGCTAACAGACCCCGATCTACCAGTCCAGTGATATCTGTGAAATTAGTACTGTACGAGGCAAGTCTGCCAAAACCCACTAAGCCTGACATTGTTCTGCAACACTCTATTGAGACTCAGGATATTTTTAACCTTAATTGTCCTCCTACACCTGGAAAGACTTTGCTCCAACCAAGTGCAGGGGATACTTTAGATTTATCCCATAGGTCCAGTGAGTAAGTGTGACAGAAGTCGCACTAAGTCGAAGCCACGAAGGAATCTTGCCAAGCGGTTGTTGGAATTGTTTGGGCCCGAACCTAGCCCTACGTGTGAAAAGTTACCTGAGGGCCAAGGACGCCAAATGCGACGTTACGTCCCTACAACTTGGAAGAATACTGCCCTGTGACTACAAACCCCCCTTCTGCACTCAAATTCGCTCTACCAGTGCTTCTCTAAACCTCTAACTCCTTTAACCCTTTACCGGGCACTCATAGAAATACTTATAATATCGATTTTCTGATCCTAGACCATGAAAGTAGACCATATTCTAAAATATTTTTACTTTTGATTTTTTTTTAAATGTTTTAATTTTTAGGTTGCAAATTGAAATATGCGAAATTACCATATATGGTTCCTCGCCAGTCTAGGGCAATACAATTTCAGAATATTGCAATATTGAAAAAAGAATTATGGATAAATAAACACTCTACATAACAGTATAATCTTTGTTTTATTTAAAAGTTACCAAAAATATATTAGAATAAATAATTATACCTTACAGTATAATGGTTTGTTGAGCATGGCTTTGGGACCATTATACCTTACAGTATAATGGTTTGGCTTTGGGACCATTATACCTTACAGTATAATGGTTTGTTGAGCATGGCTTTGGGACCAGGATTATACCTTACAGTATAATGGTTTGTTGAGCATGGCTTTGGGACCAGGATTATACCTTACAGTATAATGGTTTGTTGAGCATGGCTTTGGGACCGGATTATACCTTACAGTATAATGGTTTGTTGAGCATGGCTTTGGGACCAGGATTATACCTTACAGTATAATGGTTTGTTGAGCATGGCTTTGGGACCAGGATTATACCTTACAGTATAATGGTTTGTTGAGCATGGCTTTGGGACCAGGATTATACCTTACAGTATAATGGTTTGTTGAGCATGGCTTTGGGACCAGGATTATACCTTACAGTATAATGGTTTGTTGAGCATGGCTTTGGGACCAGGATTATACCTTACAGTATAATGGTTTGTTGAGCATGGCTTTGGGACCAGGATTATACCTTACAGTATAATGGTTTGTTGAGCATGGCTTTGGGACCAGGATTATACCTTACAGTATAATGGTTTGTTGAGCATGGCTTTGGGACCAGGATTATACCTTACAGTATAATGGTTTGTTGAGCATGGCTTTGGGACCAGGATTATACCTTACAGTATAATGGTTTGTTGAGCATGGCTTTGGGACCAGGATTTCCTGCCTCCTTTCCACTTTCTTGCCTTTTGATCCTAAGCAACAGGTGTGTGGTAGTCCAGGAAGCAGTTCCTCTCCGCGTTGAGGCACAGGTGTACCTTGCATACCCAGCAGAGCACATTAGACCGGATGATGTTACATTTCCGGCTAAAGTGGTTGCAGGTCTGCCTGGTGACATACAGTGGCACGTGGAAGAGGGTCTTTGTTGTGTTTGTGGGAGTACACAATCAACTCACCTGTGAAAGATTAATACATTTGTAGATCTGCATATGTCCTTGGGAAACCAACTACCACATCCCAGGCTCGTTCACCACATTCTCCATGGTCCGAGGATATAATTACAACCACTTCATTGGCTATATACAGGATTTATTGGTTACAAGGGCATGCCATTGTGTTTGGCGCCTGAAGTATATATGTCTTAATATAAGTGATATGAAACCAAGCTAAGAAAGTACTTGATCCTATTTAATAATAACATAGCATCATAACAAGAGGATCTGATTGTGTATAATGTAGATTCTGATAAACAACTTTGATTAATAAACCAAATTATATATATTGACATGTTGATGTAATAAATAAATGACATGACATTTCCTTTCCCCTGTAAAAAAGAAAAAGTATATACTGTAATATACAGTATTTGACTTAAATCTAAAAGTATATACTGTAATATACAGTATTTGACTTAAATCTAAAAGTATATACTGTAATATACAGTACAGTATTTGACTTAAATCTAAAAGTATATACTGTAATATACAGTATTTGACTTAAATCTAAAAGTATATACTATAATATACAGTATTTGACTTAAATCTAATTGATCTTGTCCATACTTTTATTTCCATAAGTATTGGAGTCTAAATTTAAGTGTAATCTTAAGTAATAAGTTTGTAGGAATAAGAATCATAATAATATGATTTAGTATAAATGGGAAGAATATTGCATTATATTCTGTATTAGATATTAAGTAGTAATATATCATTCCTATAAACTTAGGTAATAAATTCTGGGTAGGGAAAATTTCTCCCGACCTGTCTGCGCACGCGCGCGAAGAAGCAAGGGTCCCCCAAATTTTGTCTGGGACCTCACTTGCTCTCCGACCACCACCGTTGATAGTACCACTTCTCTTGTTCTCATTCCATTCTATTAACACGATAGAACTAACCTCAGCGTAGCTTCCCATAAATTCACCGATCATCTATTATTATCCTCATTATAATTTAAGTCTAGAGGCCCCCTTCTGTCATTAACTATCCATTAATTTCCTCCTTGTTCATCATTCATTTCACCAACTCTACCGCCAACCCTTGTTGCCTAGTTCCACTCCACAATAACCTAACCCGTCGCCTACATCCCAGCAACCAGGTCAATTATAGGTTTGATTCCCGGATGGAAGTAGAGAAAACCTAATATTTAGTAGGGCCCCGTAATCATTGACGATATTACCTATTAGTATAATAGTCTCCATTCAACATCCCGCGTCAGCATTTTGAATCTACCGCGCGGAAGGATCATGAAGTACTCTTCATAAGTGCACGCTTAATTCCCTTATGGGATCGTCATTATGATTGGGTACCCTACAGAAAAAATTCTGTAAAAAATAAAAAATAAAAATTAACCTAATATTTGTTATCATATGACTTTCCATATGTGGATTTCTTGTGTTTTGCTTCCCCGACTCCAGGCCCCCTAGCGGCCATCTTTGTCCTTCACTGATATACCAAGATACAACTCTAGAAATCAACGAATGGGAAGTGGGATGGATGGGAGGGATATTTATCGTCAATGATTACGGGGCCCTACTAAATATTAGGTTTTCTCTACTTCCCTCCGGGAATCAAACCTATAATTTAATAGTGGCCCCTCCATCATTGACGATATTGCCTGAATACCAAGTCTGGAGGGGGACATTCGTGACAATATCCTAACCTCAGGGGACAAAATAATCCGTATAAATTTTGTTAAGTTTTATTGTATGCAAACAATATATACAAAATATAAAAGATTGTAAGCAGTGCGTGACATCAAGAAAGTCTGCTTACTCATGACCAGATCTTTACCTTAATATCTATGCATGATACTTTTTGGGGACACGCATGTGTTCCCTTAAATAGAACTATAACTCTGTAGAATTTAGTTCTAACCTTAACAATATTTGTACAATATAATATATGTTTGTACATTCTGATAATACTACATAGTTGCAACTATGCTAGATTTCTTCTTAAAATTAACATAAAATAAAATTTGTTGAACTGTACAACCAGTTCGATCACAGCTCGTGATTTATCACAGTTCTCCGGTGGACGGGGACTTAGTGAGGTATGGGCTATTCTGCACACTCCCCTCCCCCCCCTTTTTAAACAAATCTTACACAATAGAACATAACCTACTGGACCCGTTGTCGTAAAGCTACACAGGTACGCTTTGGTTTATCGAGAGCGACCGACAGGTAACGTGTTACGAAAGTATGATTAGACGCCCATAATTGAGTATTAGCAATGACTTCTATCGAAAAGTTTTGTAAGAAACGAAGAGAGACTGCCCATTTTCTGATGTCGTGAGCCCTGACCACTACGCCGGGGTTACTTTCTTTAATGACGTCTACTAACAGAGAAGCTAACTTTCTTCTCGTGACATGATTACCTGCCTGGTTCACCCATAGAGCACCTGGTTGGTGAGGATGTGCAGCCCTCATAAACTTAGTTAAGGCCTTCACTGGGCATAAAATATGGTGAGAGTGTCCGCGTTTCAATGCCGGAACAGAAAATTCAGAAAACACATGATCAGAATGCTAATTTTTTGCTATGAATGTGGGAGACGGCACGATTTGCACATGATCGTGCAGTCTCCCAAACCTAAGGCAATTAGGTTCGTTGCTCATCGCCGCCAGCTCAGACACCCTATTCCCCATGGCGAGAGCCATCAGGAATACAGCCTTCTTCAAGAGTGAATCAAAATCTGGCGCATTATTGTATTTACGTGATTGAAGCAATGATAAGGCTTTGTCTAGTGACCAGGTGGGTATGAGCTGACGCGGTGGTGGGCGCAGCTTGAAACACGCCCTCATAAACCCTTTCTCCTCCGCCTGCGGTATGGAAAGACCAGTGAGATCAAAGAAGGGAGTTCTGATGGCAGATAAGTGATTTTTTAATGTGAGTTATGAGTTCCCTGTGGAACCTGATGAGAGGACTTAGATGTAATGGTTGATGCAAATACCTGAGCCTCTAACTCCCAATCTACCCAGGAACCCACCCCTATCCGCCCCATTTGCAGGACTGGCGTATGCGACTGATCCAGTACCGGAATTGTATCCAGTTTCGGCGTGAGAGCGTTCAAAGCCTTGACATCATTAACGCCATCGGCTTTAGACCAGTCCGCAAAGAGTCGTGCAGATGAGGCGGCAGGACCTGCTGGGGCAGCCATATGAACAAAGAAATCCGGATTATATGAACTAGGTATGGCCTTGATTGATACATCCAGTAATCTCCCCACTTCGTCCTTAGCCCTGAACTTTCTGTTTTTGTTTATCTCAATTTTCCACTCACTAGGGACCGGAAGGTCTCCCGAAATGGTGGTTTGTGCTAAATGTGGGTTTAGTGGCGTTGCCGGAACCCATGAACAGTCCGGTCCATAGAGGAGAGGCATAGGGCCTTTCCTCTGAGGAACCTTATCTAAGGGAGGAGGAGTGATATCTGAGATTACTATAACATTACTGGTAGTAAGCGTGGCTGGCACTGTAGTACCGGAAGCCACGGTTACTGCCGGAGACATGGACATAGGAGGCACAGTGGCTTGGGGGGTAAGAAAACCCGAAGGTTGTAGAGGTCTTATCGTGGAGTGACTCGGGGAAACTACAGGTAGACTGGCAGGGGGTCAGAGGAGGTAGGGAGATTATACTGTTGCATTACTTTATGAAAAATATCACTTATCTCATCTGAGGTAACACACTTATTGTGGGATCCCTTAGAAGATTGGGATCTAGCTTCAGACTCCTCACCTGTTAGACCCGGTTGAGCCGAGGATAAAAGTACTTCATCCGGCTCCCTACTTAACTCAACCTCCTCAGAAATATCCTGTTGTGCCTCCGGAGCTTGGTCCGCCGGTGGCCACACCAAATCAGGGACAGACGAAGATAACATCTCAATATTACTCTCAATCAATGGTTCCTGACTTACTCTAATACTGTTATGAGATGGCTACGATTGACACCAGCACCCCCGCGCCGTGGGTGGCTGTGAGTCTTGGATTATTTGGGAGCTGTCAAAAAATTGTGATCCTGAAGGTAAACCCTTATATTGCTCGGCCAGGACTCGTCTAGGTCCGGCTGAGAGGCTAGTACGTGGCACATAATTCAGCTTAGGAATAGCAAAGGTGAAATCAGGCGGTACACTCAAAGATTGTTCACGACCAGGCTAGGACTCCATGTCCTCTGTCCCCACTTCCGAGCCGCCGGATTCAACGTTGGGCGTGTCGGAGGTAGGGGTAGAGGGAGGTGGCTGTGGGGTCTCTTTCCGGCTACCACTACGAGACTGAGAGTCCTCCTTCCGGCGCTTGTTAGACCGGGAAAACTCAGCCGAAGAGTGTCGGGACTGTCTTCGGGGAGACCTCGACCTCAACCTCGACTTACGTTTTGGAGAGGGTGAACGTCTCCTCTTTGTGTGGTCGGGGGGGGGGGGGGGGGGGAGGGAGGAGGAAACCTCGGTAATTTCACTGTCAGTGCCACTGCTGCTAGTCACTACCTCTTTGGAAAGGTTTTTAGATTTCACTTTAGGCCTAACAGATTTATGAGAGGCTGATTTGACCAGAGGTGACTTTATTATTATTGTTCCCAGAGGGCTTCGTCATCACAGTGAAGAGCCTTATGGGCTATGTCTTTGGCATAAGTGTTAAAAATGGCCTTTATTTCTTGCAAAGCTGCCAAGCACGACAAGTCTTTCTTGGTGAACAAAGCCGTTTTCAAGTCGGCACAGACGGAACAACGCTTCGACAACCACAAGCCTCTAGAGCAGTCTAAACACTAAACACATTTTAAACAGAGTTTATGAGCGAATATAGGTAACAGTGAACAGTTAGGAGTAGCGCATAACTCAAACTGAGGCATGTTGGATAAAGGGCCCCCCCCAACCCCCCCTGCCGGAATCAGCAGCCACCACCCGCCGGTCCTGTAGTCACTAAGGTGCCGAAAAATCTGGAAATAGAAAATTTCCAGGAATCAATGCTCATAAAGATAACCTGCGAGGTGTTAATACATCCTACCTTGAGTCCGCCGGAAAATTAGCTATAGTCACAACTACTCTAACCTTCCGCTGGACTCGCCGTGAAAAAAACCTGGGGCTTTTCCGTCTATGCTGATTGGAACTGCTTACCTGTGACAAGTGC
Source organism: Paralithodes platypus (assembly GCA_032716605.1). Taxonomy (NCBI): domain Eukaryota; kingdom Metazoa; phylum Arthropoda; class Malacostraca; order Decapoda; family Lithodidae; genus Paralithodes; species Paralithodes platypus. The sequence continues at coordinate 8,780,517 of CM064514.1, read as the reverse complement.
CACAGGCCCTATTGACCGTTAGTGTATGACTATCCATTGCATGACGTATCTTAACACTTGCACAGTTGACTGTGGCGCCGCAGGACGAGGAAGTCTTTACCGCGTGACAATTGTGGTCAGGGCGAGTTAACTCTGCGGGCCGAGTTCTGAGCTCCCGTAGGAATCCGCACTTCCGCCGGAAGGATTGTGGTTCAGCGTACCACGCCGGGACATTTGGTTGTTCCCTACCCGTTTTGAAGACGGGTAACCAGGGCCCTGCTGCACAGGGCCGCCGGAGAAAAACAACAAAATTTTTAGAGAGGGGAGGCTTAAGCACAGCTCCTCTCTCCAAAACCCACACACAAATACAGGGACGTCTCCCAAACCCCCTCAATAACATGCAAAGCACACATGTAAAACACCAGGGGCACACATAGGCTTAATCATAAAAAACAGAGAATTCAGAAACCTAAATTACCTGCAGCCTACACTGGAGACCCCTAACCAGGCTGGCCATGTGGCTCGACGAGACATCACAGGTAGACGACGCTCCGAAGACCCAGCAACCGCAACCAGATGAGGTGAGGACCACGACAGGGGCCCACAAGCAAATACGGACTCTAGAGAGCGTAGCACCATGTGCAGTCACCCTTAGACTAGAGCATTTGCTAAAAAACACAGATAATATATGCAACTGCCTCTTAGTGACGGCCTGAAGCATAATCTTGTAGAGTGGTAGCCTTCTAGCTATGATATCAAAAGCTAAAGGCACAAACACAAGATAATAATAACACACGTGGCACGAAGATCCTGGGATACGTAGGCGCCTGTTACAATAGTACCCTAATTTACACACTTTCTGCGGACATACCAATGGGGCAGCCGTTGCTAGCTAATCTAAACTCTGTTCACTACAACGCAGGTGTATACAAATGAGCAAGGACTCACTAGAAGCGCTGGATCGTCGAATGAAGCGGGAGCGACGGCGGCACCCCACTGGCTTGTATTTATTGGTGGCCCCTCCATCATTGACGATTATGCCTATTACATAAGGCTACCTCTTCAAACGCTCATAAGCGTAGTTTGAATCTACTGCCGCAGAGCTCCGAGGACCTTCATCATAAGCACACGCAAAATCACTCATGGTTCGTCTTTATGATTGGGTTCTCACTACGAAAAAACTTTGTAACAAATAAAAAATATAAATAAAATAAGAATAACTATTCATAAGCTTTCCATATTCCGTGGATGTACTTCTGTGGATTCTTGGACCAGACGCTGACTAGCGCATCTTTCCGCCTTCCTTGCTCTGCGCTCACCCCACTCGGACGTGTCCCCCACAGTGCTCCGCTTTGATTCCGCATTCTTGCGTCCCTAGTGAGTTTTTTCTCATTTGTTTACTCTGGGATGTCTTGAGTAAGGTTAGGATTAGCGTAGCAGGGGTGTCATGGGTGGTTTTCTCGCAGAACAAGTGTATTTTGGGTCGTTTTTGTTGGGGCGTCTATTTCGGACGGACCCTCGTGGCCGAGTTGAGGACGCTCTGAAACGTTTTTTTCGTGTTTAGCCATCTTTAGTCCTAGCTTGTTAGGAGGCTTTAACTACGCGATGTCGGGCTTCTAGCTATCTTTCAGATGGAGTAGCCTATTTTGTTTTGTACTGACGTTCCTGATGTATTTTTCTTCACGTAGTGGAGTTCTTTCTGGGTCCCGAGTCAGTGTTACCCTTACCCGGGTTTTTTCTACGATGTTGATGTGGCGGCTGTTCCAGTTTTGATGGGATGGAGTGCTTTTCGATTGTGTTTCAACGTCATTAAGTGTTTATTCAGTTTTCACCAGGCCTAGCCAGCCACTCGTAGTTTTTTCACATATGCAAGTGTTTTCATTGTTTATTATGATAAAAAATGTATTTATGTGTCATGTGTGTCCTGGATTAGTTGTGATTGGCTGATCCAGGAGCTTCGGACTGTGTGTCTGATTATGTTTATCAGATTGCGTTCTGTTTGGTGTGGGTTGCCTTTCCGGCGGTTTTTCTCGATTGCTCCGAGAAAGCCATTTTGTTTACCGGGTTTTAGTCAAGTTGGTTAAAATCGGTAGTTACCCCGGCAAGTTTGGTAGCTTGAGGGCTCATCAGAAACTGCGTTCTCTGTGGTCGAGCCTGTGATCAGGCTTCCTGTGTTATTCCCGGCGAGGTGGGCTCCACACATTTATCTAGGTGATCATGTTGACACCTGTTGGATATGGTTGTCTCGGCTTTTCAAAGCCATTGAAACAATGCTGTTTGTTTGATTGATCTTTCCCTCCCGGCGACCTTTTTACAAAGAGGTCTGGGGCAGGTACAATTGGTTTGACATTTAATATAAAACCCGGCGGTTGTACCTTCGGGTGGTTATATTAACGGATTTGCAATTCGCTATGGTTTGCCAAACAATTGATTGATACAATAGGGTATCACGGCCTTCAAGACGGCGATCTATGAGGGCTTCTGGGAGAAGTCGGATTAGAGATTAAGATAGGCTTAGACTTTTTATGGGATAAAAAGATGCCTGAATCTTACTAGTGTTTCAAGTGTAAAGGGATACTTGAAAGACTTCATCATTAATAAAGATATGCTTCATCTTTATGAAGATTCAGAAGATATGCTTAAATCTTTTGGACAGGTAAAGATATGCTGAAATCTTTAATATGAAACTAAAGGAAAACGAAAAGTAGTGGTTGAGGGCTACGGTTCGTTGACCAGCGGTTTTGTGACACATGTTTTTGAAACATTTTGGGGTAACCTTATGAGCATTAATTCCTGGAAATTTTCTCTTTCCAGGGCGGAGTACCGGCGTTGCGCCAGATGACCAGGTAGATCCTGGGGGTGGGGTAGATTTCCACCAGTCTCTGTCATGTCGGCACTAGAACCTCTCATTGCTTTATGTTCAACGCCATTATGCTCAGGTATCCCTATTTTTGCACACAAGCTTTGCATTAAATGTGTTAAATGCCTAGATCAGTCACGGGGGATATGGGTGACACAGAATTGCACTATTTGTAACCTCTTAAGAGTTAAAGTTTTATTTCAAAAGGATAATACTGCGGCGGTGGCTTTGCAAGAAGTGAAACAACTTCTCGCTACTTATTCAACGAATGTAGTACATAAAGCATTGCAATGTGATAACCTTGAGCTATGGGAGCTTTTAATTATCAAACATGCCCCCCCTAAGTGAAAGATACGTGCATGTAAGACCTCAGAGACTGGGCGGGGACAGGTTGCCACACCCTCCCCTGGCAAATCTAAGAGGCCTCGCTCACCGTCACCCTCGGCAACGGCGACGAGGCCCAAATCAAGGTCACCCCTGAGGAAGCAGGTGAAAGCTTCGGGCCACTCTGCTTCACCTTCAAAGAAGAGGAAAAAGGAAGAGAGTAGGGGACCTAAAGACATTACTAGTACTAAGCATAAGTCAAGTAGGAGTCATAAATCATCCAAAAGAGATCCTCCGGCGCGAAAGGACTCACGGCTGTCGCCGGAGCCTTGTACCCCGCTTTCTGCCTCTACCCCCACCAAGTCTAACGTCCAATCTGACAGGTCGGGGGTGGAGTCAGAGAATGTGGTGGAGGATGCCCCGGCGGACATTTCATCACCTGATATTCATGCTTTTTCTACCAGGTCATGTGTGTCAGCCTCAGATTTAGAAGTATCTTACAGAAACTATAAACCTCTAGGGTGCTCGGGTGAGGGCTCCCAATTGGAGAGTATACCAAGCTCGCAAGCGAGTAACAGCCACAGCCAAGGTGTATGGCAATACTCACAGCCCTGGCAGGACAGCACACATCCTTTTGTGACTCAAGTAGTGGCTGACGTCCACCGGGATACCGATGTACCATCTTCTATCCCAGATTTAACATGGCGGCATGTGGAGGTCCCAGCTTCGGCGGGATCTTCCCATGATAGGCCAGACTTAATGGATGAAAAACAGCGTTCTCTGGTATCAGAGATGGAAGTTGAAGAGTCAGGTCACCATCTAGACGACTCTCAGGGTACTGTCGAATCTCCACAGAGTTCGTCATCTGCTAGGTATGTAACTACAGAAGAGATTGATGGATTACTATTAAATGCACTTAATAAGTTCTTTGGCCCTACTCCGGAAACTCCTACAGTTGGTGTGGGAGCTCCCGTGATGTCCACGAATGTGCGACCTCTGGCTACATCCATTGCTTTAGCTAAAATACCTAACCCTCCTCTTGTGTCAGATCCAATTTCCAATGTGCCAGGCACAGCAGCTTTCACTACTTCCAATCTGCGAGTCATATCAGACATAACCCCCCCTCCCCTTTAGACAAGGCACCAGTCAAAAAAGGAGCTATGCCTCTTTTATACGGGCCTGATGAGTCATGGGTAGCAATGTTACCAACTAAGCCAGAGGCAGCACAAAATACTATTTCGGGGGAGCTCCCTGTACCACATGAGTGGGTAATCCAAGGCAATAAGTCTAGAAAACTCAGAGCATTGGATAGTCAAGGAAATGTTTTAGATGTTCATATTAAGGCCATTCCCAGTTATTATAACCATGACTTTTTTGTGTATGCATCAACACCAGCCCCACCCCCTGCCTCAGCTTCAAAGATATTTTCTGACTTGACTAAGAATGATGGCTTTAACGACATCAAGGCACTTTCTGCTTTGACGCCGGAGTTGGATATGTTTCCGATCACAGACTCAGCCTCTAGTCCAGTCTTGCAGGTGGGGCAGTTGGGTACGGGAACTTGGGTGGAATGGGAAACAGAGGCTCAAAATTTTGCCACTACTTTCACTTCAAAATCTTCTCACCAAATCCCTCAAGAAAACCATACTTGGTTCTCTCTTCCGGTTTTTAGTGCCGGAGGAGTCCCCTCTGCTTTGTTTGATTTCTTGGCTGCCCCTAAAATCAATTTGTGCGAATTAAAAGATCCTTTTAGCACGCCTTCCCCAGCTCACCTAGATCGCGAGTTTAGGTTAAGAGGAAAAGCGTTTAGACTGTTTTCGCAATATATTGTTACCCAGCAAGTAACAAAGTCTATGTTACGCTCTTCTCAGGCGATCGAAGCTGCGGAAGTCAGGAAGGCCATTGAACTTTCCCGGCGCTTGCTTCTCCAAACTTCCATTCAGTCTTTAGGAGATATTCGGACAGCCTTATTAGAGGCAGTTCGAGCAAGGCAGGATCTGAGGATGTTCTTAGTGAAGAAACTTCCTGACCGTATTGCAAGCCAAGTAGTTCTGTCTCCAGTTCTAACTCCTTCTTTGATTTCACCAGCAGTTTGGAAGACTGTTTTCAATATGGCACAAGCATTCAAACAAAGTCCCTCTCAACCTAAGAAGCCTACCTTCACTTTCCCTAAGCCCAAACCAGTTTCGAAAGCTCAAGCTAGTGGGTCTAAGCCTTTTCATCAGCCAAAGTCCCCTTCCACCCAGGGTCAGGCTCAGTTCAAGTATAAACAGGGTAAATTCTCAGGTAAAGGCCACAGGTTTCACCAACGACCAGGTCAGGGCCCACCTCCAGCCAAACCCGGCCAGTCGTCCAAGGGTACACCACCACCAGCGAAAAACTAAGGTCTCTCTCACTCCCGGGGCCAGTCAAAGGCGTGTTGGAACAGAGGGTAGTCCAGCTGGCGAACCCCAGTCTGCTAACTGGGTCATTCCGGGCGTGTCATCAGGCATGGCCATTAAGAACATGGGCGAGGACTGTGGTGCGCAAAGGCATCACTTGGCAGTGGCTCCGGTGACCTCGCTTACATCAGCCGACAAATGCTAATCATGTTTCTTTAGAGGTGGAGTCACTAGTTCAGGAGATGATTACCAAGAGTGTCATTATCCCAGTCCCCCCGACTTACCCGGTGTTTACATCCAACCTATTTCTAGTACCAAAAAGGGACAGTATTCAGATGAGACCAGTCATAGACCTGTCTTATTTGAATCTCCACATTCACAACGTGTCCTTCAGGATGCTGACAGTGAATCAAATCAGGCTAACACTTCTGCCGGGAGGGTGGATGTGTTCATTAGACCTGACAGACGCGTATTTATTAGTGGCCCCGTAATCATTGACGATTATGCCTATTACATAAGGCTACCTCTTCAAACGCTCATAAGCGTAGTTTGAATCTACCGCCGCAGAGCTCCGAGGACCTTCATCATAAGCACACGCAAAATCACTCATGGTTCGTCTTTATAATTGGGTTCTCACTACGAAAAAACTTTCGTAACAAATAAAAAATAAAAAATAAAATAAGAATAACTATTCATATGCTTTCCATATTCCGTGGATGAACTTCTGTGGATTCTTGGACCAGACGCTGACTAGCGCATCTTTCCGCCTTCCTTGCTCTGCGCTCACCCCACCCGGACGTGTCCCCCACAGTGCTCCGCTTTGATTCCGCATTCTTGCGTCCCTAGTGAGTTTTTTCTCATTTGTTTATTTTGGGATATCTTGAGTAAGGTTAGGATTAGCTTAGCAGGGGTGTCATGGGTGGTTTTCTCGCAGAACAAGTGTATTTTGGGTCGTTTTTGTTGGGGCGTCTATTTCGGACGGACCCTAGTGGCCGAGTTGAGGACTCTCTGAAACGTTTTTCGTGTTTAGCCATCTTTAGTCCTAGCTTGTTAGGAGGCTTTAACTACGCGATGTCGGGCTTCTAGCTATCTTTCAGATGGAGTAGCCTATTTTGTTTTGTACTGATGTTCCTGGTGTATTTTTCTTCACGTAGTGGAGTTCTTTCTGGGTCCCGAGTCAGTGTTACCCTTACCCGAGTTTTTTCTACGATGTTGATGTGGCGGCTGTTCCAGTTTTGATGGGATGGAGTGCTTTTCGATTGTGTTTCAACGTCATTAAGTGTTTATTCAGTTTTCACCAGGCCTAGCCAGCCACTCGTAGTTTTTTCACATATGCAAGTGTTTTCATTGTTTATTATGATAAAAAATGTATTCATGTGTCATGTGTGTCCTGGTTTAGTTGTGATTGGCTGATCCAGGAGCTTCGGACTGTGTATCTGATTATGTTTATCAGATTGCGTTCTGTTTGGTGTGGGTTGCCTTTCCGGCGTTTTTTCTCGATTGCTCCGAGAAAGCCGTTTTGTTTACCGGGTTTTAGTCAAGTTGGTTAAAATCGGTAGTTACCCCGGCAAGTTTGGTAGCTTGAGGGCTCATCAGAAACTGCGTTCTCTGTGGTCGAGCCTGTGATCAGGCTTCCTGTGTTATTCCCGGCGAGGTGGGCTCCACACATTTATCTAGGTGATCATGTTGACACCTGTTGGATATGGTTGTCTCGGCTTTTCAAAGCCATTGAAACAATGCTGTTTGTTTGATTGATCTTTCCCTCCCGGCGACCTTTTTACAAAGAGGTCTGGGGCAGGTACAATTGGTTTGACATTTAATATAAAACCCGGCGGTTGTACCTTCGGGTGGTTATGTTAACGGATTTGCAATTCGCTATGGTTTGCCAAACAATTGATTGATACAATAGGGTATCACGGCCTTCAAGACGGCGATCTATGAGGGCTTCTGGGAGAAGTCGGATTAGAGATTAAGATAGGCTTAGACTTTTTATGGGATAAAAAGATGCCTGAATCTTACTAGTGTTTCAAGTGTAAAGGGATACTTGAAAGACTTCATCATTAATAAAGATATGCTTCATCTCTATGAAGATTCAGAAGATATGCTTAAATCTTTTGGACAGGTAAAGATATGCTGAAATCTTTAATATGAAACTAAAGGAAAACGAAAAGTAGTGGTTGAGGGCTACGGTTCGTTGACCAGCGGTTTTGTGACACGTTTTTGAAACATTTTGGGGTAACCTTATGAGCATTAATTCCTGGAAATTTTCTCTTTCCAGGGCGGAGTACCGGCGTTGCGCCAGATGGCCAGGTAGATCCCGGGGGTGGGGTAGATTTTCACCAGTCTCTGTCATGTCGGCACTAGAACCTCTCATTGCTTTATGTTCAACGCCATTATGCTCAGGTATCCCTATTTTTGCACACAAGCTTTGCATTAAATGTGTTAAATGCCTAGATCGGTCACGGGGGATATGGGTGACACAGAATTGCACTATTTGTAACCTCTTAAGTGTTAAAGTTTTATTTCAAAAGGATAATACTGCGGCGGTGGCTTTGCAAGAAGTGAAACAACTTCTCGCTACTTATTCAACGAATGTAGCACATAAAGCATTGCAATGTGATAACCTTGAGCTATGGGAGCTTTTAATTATCAAACATTCCCCCCCCCCTAAGTGTAAGATACGTGCATGTAAGACCTCAGAGACTGGGCGGAGACAGGTTGCCACACCCTCCCCTGGCAAATCTAAGAGGCCTCGCTCACCGTCACCCTCGGCAACGGCGACGAGGCCCAAATCAAGGTCACCCCTGAGGAAGCAGGTGAAAGCTTCGGGCCACTCTGCTTCACCTTCAAAGAAGAGGAAAAAGGAAGAGAGTAGGGGACCTAAAGACATTACTAGTACTAAGCATAAGTCAAGCAGGAGTCATAAATCATCCAAAAGGGATCCTCCGGCGCGAAACGACTCACGGCTGTCGCCGGAGCCTTGTACCCCGCTTTCTGCCTCTACCCCCACCAAGTCTAACGTCCAATCTGACAGGTCGGGGGTGGAGTCAGAGAATGTGGTGGAGGATGCCCCGGTGGACATTTCATCACCTGATATTCATGCTTTTTCTACCAGGTCACGTGTGTCAGCCTCAGATTTAGAAGTATCTTACAGAAACTATAAACCTCTAGGGTGCTCAGGTGAAGGCTCCCAATTGGAGAGTATACCAAGATCGCAAGCGAGTAACAGCCACAGCCAAGGTGTATGGCGATACTCACAGCCCTGGCAGGACAGCACACATCCTTTTGTGACTCAAGTAGTGGCTGACATCCACCGGGATGCCGATGTACCATCTTCTATCCCAGATTTAACATGGCGGCATGTGGAGGTCCCGGCTTCGGCGGGATCTTCCCATGATAGGCCAGACTTAAGGGATGAAAAACAGCGTTCTCTGGTATCAGAGATGGAAGTTGAAGAGTCAGGTCACCATCTAGACGACTCTCCGGGTACTGTCGAATCTCCACAGAGTTCGTCATCTGCTAGGTATGTAACTACAGAAGAGATTGATGGATTACTATTAAATGCACTTAATAAGTTCTTTGGCCCTACGCCGGAAACTCCTACAGTTGGTATGGGAGCTCCCGCGGCGTCCACGAATGTGCGACCTCTGGCTACATCCATTGCTTTAGCTAAAATACCTAACCCTCCTCTAGTGTCAGATCCAATTTCCAATGTGCCGGGCACAGCAGCTCTCACTACTTCCAATGTGCGAGTCATATCAGACATAACTCCCCCCCCCCCCTTTAGACAAGGAACCAGTCAAAAAAGGAGCTATGCCTCTTTTATACGGGCCTGATGAGTCATGGGTAGCAATGTTACCAACTAAGCCAGAGGCAGCACAAGATACTATTTCGGGGAGCTCCCTGTACCACATGAGTGGGTAATCCAAGGCAATAAGTCTAGAAAACTCAGAGCATTGGATAGTCAAGGAAATGTTTTAGATGTTCATATTAAGGCCATTCCAAGTTATTATAACCATAACTTTTTTGTGTATGCATCAACACCAGCCCTACCCCCTGCCTCAGCTTCAAAGCTATTTTCTGACTGGACTAAGAATGATGGCTTTAACGACATCAAGGCACTTTCTGCTTTGACGCCGGAGTTGGATATGTTTCCGATCACAGATTCAGCCTCTAGTCCAGTCTTGCAGGTGGGGCAGTTGGGTACGGGACCTTGGGTGGAATGGGAAACAGAGGCTCAAAATTTTGCCACTACTTTCACTTCAAAATCTTCTCACCAAATCCCTCAAGAAAACCATACTTGGTTCTCTCTTCCGGTTTTTAGTGCTGGAGGAGTCCCCTCTGCTTTGTTTGATTTCTTGGCTGCCCCTAAAATCAATTTGTGCGAATTAAAAGATCCTTTTAGCACGCCTTCCCCAGCTCACCTAGATCGCGAGTTTAGGTTAAAAGGAAAAACGTTAAGACTGTTTTCGCAATATATTGTTACCCAGCAAGTAACAAAGTCTATGTTACGCTCTTCTCAGGCGATCGAAGCTGCGGAAGTCAGGAAGGCCATTGAACTTTCCCGGCGCTTGCTTCTCCAAACTTCCATTCAGTCTTTAGGAGATATTCGGACAGCCTTATTAGAGGCAGTTCGAGCAAGGCAGGATCTGAGGATGTTCTTAGTGAAGAAACTTCCTGACCGTATTGCAAGCCAAGTAGTTCTGTCTCCAGTTCTAACTCCTTCTTTGATTTCACCAGCAGTTTGGAAGACTGTTTTCAATATGGCACAAGCATTCAAACAAAGTCCCTCTCAACCTAAGAAGCCTACCTTCACTTTCCCTAAGCCCAAACCAGTTTCGAAAGCTCAAGCTAGTGGGTCTAAGCCTTTTCATCAGCCAAAGTCCCCTTCCACCCAGGGTCAGGCTCAGTTCAGGGATAAACAGGGTAAATTCTCAGGTAAAGGCCACAGGTTTCACCAACGACCAGGTCAGGGCCCACCTCCGCCAAACCCGGCCAGTCGTCCAAGGGTACACCACCACCAGCAAAAAACTAAGGTCTCTCTCACTCCCGGGGCCAGTCAAAGGCGTGTTGGAACAGAGGGTAGTCCAGCCGGCGAACCCCAGTCTGCTAACTGGGTCATTCCTGGCGTGTCATCAGGCATGGCCATTAAGAACATGGGCGAGGACTGTGGTACGCAAAGGCATCACTTGGCAGGTTACGTCAGCCGACAAAGGCCAATCATGTTTCTTTAGAGGTGGAGTCACTAGTTCAGGAGATGATTACCAAGAGTGTCATTATCCCAGTCCCCCCGACTTACCCGGTGTTTACATCCAACCTATTTCTAGTACCAAAAAGGGACAATATTCAGATGAGACCGGTCGTAGACCTGTCTTATTTGAATCTCCACATTCACAACGTGTCCTTCAGGATGCTGACAGTGAATCAAATCAGGCTAACACTTCCGCCGGGAGGGTGGATGTGTTCATTAGACTTGACAGACGCGTATTGGCACGTCCCGGTAAACAAGAGATTTCAAAAAATTCTGGCTTTAAGAATAATGCATCAGACTTATGTCTTTCAAAGGATGCCGTTTGGATTGAACCTAGCGCCACGCATATTAACAAAATTAGTCCGGCAAGCCCTGATGCCCATTTTAGAACAGAGGATCAGGATATTGTGGTATCTGGACGACTGGCTGGTGGTGGCAGAGACAGAAAAGTTATGCAACACTCATGTCAACATTACGTTAAACCATGTCAAAACTCTAGGATTCAAGGTCAACTTAGTAAAGTCAAACCTTGTTCCCTCACGAGTAATTCAGTGGATAGGGCTGGTCTGGGGCACAGCATCGCTCACTCTGAGTCAGAGTGTGGACAATCGAATCAGATTTCGAAAAAAACTGTTTATGTTTCTCCACAGTCTGACTATGACACGGAGACTCTGGGAATCTCTAGTCGGTTCTCTCAACTGGGTTCAACTAACTGTGAAGTTGGGCCGGTTGAAAGTCAAACGTTTAATCTTGGAGGGCAACAAATATTTCCCACTATTACCGGCGGGAACATTATGGCCTATCCCAACATTAATACACAGCTTACTAGCGGTCTGGGCGAAGAGGGAAATGTTGCACTCAGTCATGTCATGGACCTCTCCTCCGCCGACGGTATGGGTGGACACGGATGCGTCAGGGACGATAGGTTGGGGCTTTCAGTCAAACCTCTGGCATCAGGGTCAAGGGCTTTGGTCCCATTCAGAAACCTCCCACATAAATGTAAAAGAGTTACTAGTCCCCTTGTATTTCCTTCAAGTTCACGGCTCTATTTTACGGGAAAAATCGGTGGCCTGCAGGATGGACAATCTCAATGCAGTTCAATGCATTCAGAAACAAGGGTCAGCGAGGTCTCGGAAGTTGCTAGACGTGTCAGAAAAGATTTTTGTTCTAGCCGACAAGCTGAACATTCATCTTCATGCATCATATCTCCCAGGCGTAGCAAACGTCTGGGCAGACGCTCTGTCTCGGAGACAGAGCACAACAGTAGAGTGGGCACTCAAGCAGAACATTTTTGATCAAATCATTGCAGAGCCTTACCGTCCACAAGTGGATCTGTTTGCGTCAGAGGAGAATCACAAACTCCCTCGGTACCTCACACACCGGACATTAACGCCAGCGGGGGGGGCTCGACGCATTGGTGACGGATTGGAACATGTGGAGTTCCATTTATCTGTTTCCGCCACCAGACGCTTCTCTAATGTGCCACGTAGTCAACAAACTACAGGATTATCGAGGCGTAGTCTCGTTAATCGCGCCCCTGTGGCCAGTGCAGTTGTGGTACCAGCAATTGATAACGTGGTGCCCGAACGGTGTCGCTCCCGGTCGGGTATTTCCACTTAGACACGATTGGCAACCTAGAGACCTCGCTGACTTTTGCATTGTGGACATTCAGGAGGCCAAGTGGCTAACGCCGTATGGTAGAAACGTGACAGATAAATTTATGAATCAGTACACACAATCTACCAAGAGGCAATATCATTCTCATTGGCAGTCCTTTACTTCTTGGATAGTTAGAACAGAACAGACAGTACCTTCGGTGGCATTAGTTTTTAATTATTTAAACTATTTGTTTGAACAGAAGCGTCTATCTGTAGTGACTCTAAAAAATCACTTAACAGCTATCAGGGTGCCATTCTTTGACCTTACAGGTCTAACCATACCACAAGCGGAAGAAACGGGTTTCATGAGAGCATGCTTCAAACTCCGCCCACCTCCCCGTCAGCTCATGCCTACCTGGTCTCTTGACAAAGCGTTATCTTTGCTTCATTCCCGTCTGTATCAGAATACGGCAGATTTTGAATTGCTATTAAAAAAGGCTGTGTTCCTTATGGCTTTGGCAACTGGTAACAGGGTGTCTGAGCTGGCAGCGATGAGCAACACCCCTAATTGCATAAGGTTTGGTAGACTAAATGATTGCATTCATATTGCACCTTCCCCAGGGTTCATCGCCAAGAATGAACATAGTGAATATGTTTTCTCAGAGTTCACGGTGCCGGCGTTGAAACGGGGTAAAGTGCACCATAATTTGTGTCCTGTACAAGCTTTAACCAAATATATGAGAGTGGCACCTCTTAACCAACAAGGTGCTTTATGGGTATCGAGTACAGGTAAAAGATTAATGAAACGTAAAATGGCTTCTCTGCTAGTAGAAGTCATTAAAGAGAGTAATCCCGGCGTAGTGGGTAGGGCCCACGATTTACGCAAATGGGCAGTATTTTTACGTTTTCTCAAAAAAAATTATGTTGAAGACATAGCTACTACTCAACTATGGGCTTCAAATCATACGTATTTGACTCGATACCTGTCGGTAGCACTAGACAAACCATCAATGCCATCTGTAGCTTTACGGCAAAGGGTCTAGATGGGTCTCTAAGTCACTAATTGTTTAGTTTAAGAAAGAGGGGGGGGGGGGGGTGCAGTCAGTGAAACATAAGACACCCTAGACCCCACCGGAGGATATGTACAGAGTATACGAGCTGTGATACAATGTATAAGTGTTGTGATTAAAATTTCTCTGTAGTAATGACTACGGGAAATGTTGTTGAGGTACAATGGATGTAGTACAACAATTGTTTCTTTAAGTGGGATACACTGTTGAAGCAATTTAATTTTAACAGTTCTCGGTAGTTGCAACTACGAGTAGCATTTTAGTAAGTACATCTGCGATAGTACAAGAATTTATTCTATTTTTTGTGTCTAATTTTAAGGAATATACACATTAGAATAATGGGGTTTATATGTGCACATGTAAACAAAGTTTTATTTTTCACCACTTAATTTAAGTGGGGTGCCTTTAACTTTCAGATCTGTGAACAGATTCTCATAGTTACCTTTTTTCCTCAAGCAGGCTTCTTTAAGCACGCCCCTGCTTGTACCCCTTTTTATATGTTGTATAAAGTTTATACATAAATATATAATTTTTACAAAGTAAGAATACTATGTGGTTGTTTGATTATCTGCCTATTCTATTTGCAATGGTTATGATATGATTACGAATGTCCCCCTCCAGTCTTAGATATCAGGCATAATCGTCAATGATGGAGGGGCCACTAATAAATTATAGGTTTGACTCCTGCAAGGAGATAAAGAAAACCTAATATTTAGTAGTGGCCCCGTAATCATTGACGACTGGGGTCCTCCCGACCATCCCCTTCCCATTCGTTGATGTATTAAGGATTTTGTTATACTTGATATGTCAGTGAAGGCGGAAAGATGCGCTAGTCAGCGTCTGGTCCAAGAATCCACAGAAGTACATCCACGGAATATGGAAAGCTTATGAATAGTTATTCTTATTTTATTTTTATTTTTTATTTATTACGAAGTTTTTTCGTAGTGAGAACCCAATCATAAAGACAAACCATGAGTGATTTTGCGTGTGCTTATGATGAAGGTCCTCGGAGCTCTGCGGCGGTAGATTCAAACTACGCTTATGAGCGTTTGAAGAGGTAGCCTTATGTAATAGGCATAATCGTCAATGATTACGGGGCCACTACTAAATATTAGGTTTTCTTTATCTCCTTGCAGGAGTCAAACCTATAATGGCCGCGGAAGGAGGAAGGACGAAGATGGCTGCCAGGGCGCCTGGAGTCGGGGAAGCAAAACACAAGAAATCCACATATGGAAAGTCATATGATAACAAATATTAAGTTAATTTTTATTTTTTATTTGTTACGGAGTTTTTTCTGTTGGGTACCCAATCATAATGATGATCCCATAAGGGAATTAAGCGTGAACTTATGAAGAGTATTCCATGATCCTTCCGCGCGGTAGATTCAAAATGCTGACGTGGGATGTTGAATGGAGACTATTATACTAATAGGCAATATCGTCAATGATGGAGGGGCTACTATTAAATATACTATTGTGTGGTTCCATTAATTCTACAGTTCATTTCCTCCAATTATAACCACATAATAAAAGGTCCTTCGAACGGTAACGAAATATTAATGGTACTTCGATGGTTTATTGTAGTGTGCTAGCACGGCAGTTTGCTTGTTTTGGTTCGGCACCGCGGTTGTTTATGCGTTATTGCTTTGTTTGTGTGGCGGCCGCGAAGGTGCCACGCATATACTAGTACCCTCTAAAGGCTCTAATATCCACACTAACATGTCTCGCGCATTTTATAAGCATGGCGCTGTAGGGGGAAGTGTTGATGAAGAAGTTTTTATAGCAGAGAGGGCTCGATACCCTGGGGAGATTGTTTATTCGACTTTTTTGTTTTTCGGTCCCGATGCGGAAGCCCTGTTGGACAGGAGATTCGTGGAACTGAATATGCACATGCATTAGGTTGGCCCAACACCATATCTAATTAGGTTAGCTTTACCCTTTCAAATTTATTAATAATTACATTTAGTATCATGTTAGCCTAATCTAAATTTAATTTTCCTTCAAGTTAGCCATTTCTTCTAAATTTGGCATCTTGGTAGCCTAACCTAAAATTTTAATTTTCTACAAATTAGCTTAATTTTCTAAATTTAGTACCATGTTAACTTCTTGAATTGAAATATAACCTAGCCTATCAAAATGTAATTAGTTTCGCGATTTAGGGTGTTGGCCTTACCACATATGATAAACTAGATAAATTTATTTCAACATGGGTGTTCCTTTGACCCTTGATATAATAATGTAATAGGTGTCCACTAATGAATACCGCCACTCGTGTTTAAGTGTTAAGTCCGAACCGAGTTTGATCGGCGGAGGAATTTTCTTTCGGCTGCAACATTAATAAAAAAATTGTATTTCGCAATTTCCATCCGTTTTTTACTAAAGGTAACTATGGACGATCTAGCCAAAGCCAAACGCCGTAGGGCAGGCATTAAAAGTTCATTAACCATCCTGTCAAAAGATTTAGAGGGGTTCTTGGAAACCGCAACTCGGGTAGAAGTCAAGGCAAAATTGAATAGCGTGCAGACACAGGTTGCCAAGTATGAAGACAATCCAGATGTTTTGTTGCCGCTATATACCTCTGACACCTAGTATTTTAAAGAAAACCAAGAGGATACCATCTACTTAATTGATATGTATGGGATAATCGCTACTCTGAAGGAGAAACTGGGTACACCAGAAAGGCATAATCAGTCTGATTAAGTAAAGAAAGTATCGGGGGTTAAATTGCCGCACCTGACTTTGCCCACCTTCGCTGGCGACACCACATTATGGACGGGATTTTGGGGTATGTTTAGATGTGTCGTGCATGACAGGACTGATTTAAGTACGATTCAAAAACTGACGTACTTAAGGGGTCAGCTACAGGGAGACGCCTATAAACTGGTAGAAGGTTTTTACGGTTGAGGGTGCAAGCTATGTCCCCGCCGTGGACTTGCTTCAGGAGACCTTCGGGCATCCCGACAGAGTAAAATCAGCACACATCATGAACTTTCATGACCTTGTCTCACTTAAATGTCAAACACCACAACTAAAGACTTTTTACGCCAATATGGAAAGTGCGATGCGATCTATTACTAGTCAAAGGCTAAGTTTAGAGGAATTCTGCATGGTGACACTCCTGAATAAACTGCCATCACCAGTTAAGGAAACCGTTAGGAGGGAGATGGGTGATCAGAGTCTAGATTATAAGACTTTTACACAGTGTTTTCAAGCAGAACTCTACAACATGGTGGGTCAAGATACCGATGTGAAGGAATTTCCTATGGCTACAGATACATTCACGACACAGAGTGATAGTGGCCGATTTGCCTGTAAATTGTGTAATGGGAATAATCATCCCTGGTACAAATGCTTTAAATATAAAACAGGTTCTCTCAGAATAAAGAGAGCCAGGCAACTATGGCTCTGTGTCGGGTGTCTCTCCAGTGAACACGGTAGTAACGGGTGTACAAACCCTAATATTAAGAATTGTAAATTCTGCCGTGGCAACATTTTCACTCCCTGTGCCAAAAGCAGGGAGAGGTGAGTTCGGCAGGTGGTGGTAGTAATAGAGTAGAGTCAACTCCAACAACCTCAACAACAATGTCCTTAAGTATGAGAAAACAGACAGTAATTTTACCCACAGTTCAGCTGCCTGTAAAGGGTAAGTGCAAGAAGACCGTAAAAGTCAGATCGCTACTTGATCAGTGCTCGCAGAGGACTTTCGTGAAGAGCTCTGTATTACCTTCCCTTTCTTATGAATGAAAGGGAACGGAACAATTGAGTCTTCACGGCTTCACCGGAACACAAACCTCTCGTGAGTATCCTGTTGTAGCACTAAAGTATATACATCATGGCAGATTTCATCGTCTTGACGCAATAGTTGTCGATGATCTCCCCGAACACAATGGCGAAACTAGTCTAAAAAATGAAATAACTAGTTTACGGCATCGTGGCATAAAATTGGCCGACTCATATGTTACTGAGACAGCAAAATTAGAGCTACTAATAGGTGCCGACCAGTACTACAACATAGTGCAACCTGGCTACAAAAGGGCAGGAAATTTGGTTTTACTTCCTACCAAATACGGATATGCCCTTGGTGGTTCTTATGCGGCAACCACGTCTAGCTCCAACACTGAGGTTGTTACAATACTTAAAGTGGCAGTGACCCCAGTAGATCAATATATGTCTACTGGACAATTTCCATGTCATAATGAATTAAGTGCTTTGTGGGATTTAGATCATATTGGTATCTCACCTAAGGAGCATTCACAAGCCGAACGGCAAGCTTTGACCACATATGAGGAAACAGTCACATATGATCCTGAGAGTCAACAGTATCAGGTACGTCTACCCTGGACCGAAGAAAAGGGACGGTTGCCCACCAACAAAGGTTTGGCTGTGGGTAGGTTACGAGGACTCCAGAAGAGATTTATTGCTGACCCTGGGTTTTGTAAACAATATTCGCAGGTAATTTCTGATCAGTTGTCGCGTGGTTTCATTGAGGAGGTTCCATTCAATGACTCTGGATCATGTCACTATCTGGTGCATCATGGGATCATAAAGGAAAGCAGGACTACTCCGGTGCGCATTGTATTTGATTGTTCCGCTAAGGTAAACCAGTACAAGCCCAGTCTGAATGACTGTCTGTACACGGGACCATCTTTAGTACCGGAGTTAGCTCAAGTCTTGTTGAAATTCCGTCTGCATCAGTGTGCGTGGGTCAGTGACATTGAGAAGGCCTTCTTGATGTTGAAACTACATGAAGACAACAGAGATTACACCAGGTTCATGTGGCCAAAAGGTCCTCTTCGTCTGGACTCGCTTCTTCGTTGTTATCGGTTCCAGGTTGTATTGTTTGGCGCTACCTGCTCCCAGTTTCTGCTGAACGCAACCATCCTAAAGCATCTTTCCCTTGTTGAAGTAAACCCAAAATCGTACATGAAATTAGGGCCGGGCTATATATCGATAAACTCCAAGGTACGGGGGACAATGAAGACTCCCTCGTCCGTGCATATGGTATGTCTCGGGAAGTTATGGACAATGCCCACTTGTTCCTGCGTCAATGGGCTACCAATAGTCATGTTCTGAGAGAGGTGTTGCAAAAGGATGGTGTTGCTGCTGAACAGCAGGAACTGGTGAGAGTTCTTGGACTAGTATGGGAGACGGCTTCTGATTATCTTTCCTTTGGAGTACAGTACACTCCGGTCGAGCATGTGACAAAGCGTGAATGTTTGAGGTTTTCTGCCAAACTCTTTGATCCTTTAGGTGTTTTGTTCCCAGTGTCTATAAGGTCTAGAATATTTCTCCAGCAGTTGTGGAGACTTAAGATGGATTGGGACGAGTATCTTTCTGAAGACTTGAACACGGAATGGCTGGGGATAGTAGATGATCTGGTACTCTGTAGTCATATTAAGTTTGCTCGGAGGGTTGTATACGATCATGCTGTATCCCTACATGCATTCGCTGATGCCAGCAGTATAGCATATGACTGCTGTGTATCTTGTTGGGTCAGAAGGCAGCCATTTGGTCATGGCAAAGGCCAAAGTCGCGCCAATCAAGTCCCTTTCTATTCCTAAAATGGAATTAACTGCTGCAGTTTTGCTTGCTGCAAGAATTGTAAACTTTATTGAGGTAGCCTATAAAGATAAACTTCATATCTCTGAAACCTATGTGTGGAGTGACAGTCAGATTACCCTACACTGGATAAATAGTAAAAAGAAATTACCAGTGTATGTCACAAACCGCATCGACGAGATACATGCCCTAGTCCCGACTGCTCATTTCCGGCATGTGTTGACTAAAGAGAACCCAAGTGATATGGTATCTCGAGGCATGTCTGCTAAGTTTTTTAGTTCTTCTGCGTTGTGGTGGAATGGGCCTAGTTGGCTCCCGAACCCCGATGGATGGCCAGAAAACATAGTTCTCAAAGAGCAGCCCGTTGGTATCGTGACCCAAATCGTAGGCACGGTGGCCCAAGATGACACACAGTTATGGGACTGGGACAGATATAGCAACTATGAAAGACTACAGCGTGTCACGGCATGGGTGATACGTTTCATCAAAAATTTGAAGGCGAAAGTAAATGGCATACCTCCCACAGGTAGTGCTCACCTCAACATAAATGAAATCAGGACTGCAGCCAATATTCTTCTCAAATTATGCCAAAAGGAAAGTTATTCGCAGGAGTACTAAATACTGGTGAAGGGTGAACAGTCCGGAAATAATTTAATTTGCCAGTTAGGACTACACCTGAAGGGAGAGATTATACATTATGGAGGCAGATTGAGATTAGCGGCTATCTCGGAAATGTGCAAGAATCCAAAGCTTCTGCCCTCCAAACATCCCTTGACCCACCTAATGGTAGATAGGTGCCATCGGCTCTGTTGCCATTTTGGAGTCGGCCACGTAGTTACCTACATCAGACAGAAATGGTGGGTCCCTGGAATCCGGCAGGTGGTGAAAAAAAAGTACTGTGCAATTGCCTAACATGTCGTAGGGTACAAGGTAAACCGTACGACTACGCCGGACTACCCGCTTTACCTGCCCTGCGGACCACCCCTGGAGACCCCTATAAGGTCACTGGGGTGGACTAAAGTGGAGCAATCCCTATCAAAGACTCACCTGTCAAGGCTTACTTGATTATATTTACCTGTGCTGTCACTAGGTCGATACACATCGAAGTAGTCACCAATCTCACATGTGATAGTTTCTTCCACGCTTTCAGGAGATTCTGCAGTCGACAAGGTTTTCCCCGTATCATCTAGAGTGAAAACGCAACTACATTTGTTGGGGCCTCTAGGTACCTATTCGATGTGTGCAATCACCCCAAGGTTCAGTCTCACCTTGGCAATGTGCAGTGTGAATGGCGGTTTATTCCTGCCAGAGCGCCATGGTTTGGTGCTATCTGGAAGAGCCATTGGCATTGTCAAGGCGGGACTGAAAAAGGTATTAGGACGTGCTCTCATTTCCATAGAGGAGTTGACAACTCTACTCCTGGAAATTTAGGCAACTGTCAATGACTGTCCTCTCTAATATGCATTGGGTGACCTAGAGAATCCTACCCCAAGCACACCCTCAGTATTGGTGCGGGGACATCGGTTGCGGGATCTTCCTGAGGAAAGTGAGGTGGGGGAAGAGATTGAGGACCTGGGCTACATCAACAAAGATGTTATCTCAACCAGATACCGGTATATCCGAAAATTGTTGCAGGATGTCTGGAAACGCTGGTTTAATGAGTATCTGGTGACGTTCAGGGAGGCACATAGGAATAAACTTCGACCAATCAACGGTCAGTGGTCAAATTCGGTGATGTCGTTACCATCCATGATGAGGGTCCTCGTGCTTTCTGGAAGTTGGGCCGTATCACAGAATTATTACCTGGGCGTGACGGTGAGTCAGAGTGGCTAAAATCCGCACCAAGACAGGCATCTTCACACGGCCAACTTCCGTTTATACCCTCTTGAAGGGGATATTGAGAGCAAGGGTGATACCTTAGAGACATTGCCCAGAGACGTTCCCGTAGTGGCAAATTCAAATGGCCATCCTGTTGACGACCAAAGTGGACGTCCTCGTCGACAGGCGACTCAAGCATCCTCCCAATTATGGCGGGATAAGTTAGCCTCCTGGCTGTTGTAAATGTTGTATAAACTCGGTGGCGGGAATATGTCCATACTTTTATTTCCATAAGTATTGGACAGTCTAAATTTAAGTGTAATCTTGAGTAATAAGTAATAAGTTTGTACGAATAAGAATCATAATAATATGATTTAGTATAAATGGGAAGAATATTGCATTATGTTCTGTATTAGATATTAACTAAATCATATTATTATGATTCTTATTAGTAATATATAGTATAGTATAGTAGTATTAGTAGTAATATATCATTCCTATAAACTTAGGTAATAAATTCTGGGTAGGGAAAATTTCTCCCGCCCTGTTTGCGCACGCGCGCGAAGAAGCAAGGGTCCCACAAATTTCGTCTGGGACCTCACTTGCTCTCCGACCTCCACCGTTGATAGTACCACTTCTCTTGTTCTCATTCCATTCCATTAACACAATAGAACTAACCTCAACGTAGCTTCCCATCAATTCACCGATCATCTAATATTATCCTCCTCATTATAATTTAAGTCTAGAGGCCCCCTTCTGTCATTAACTATCCATTAATTTCCTCCTTGTTTATAATGTGTTTCACCAACTCTACCGCCAACCCTTGTTGCCTAGTTCCACTCCACAATAACCTAACCCGTTGCCTACACCCCAGCAACCAGGTAAATATACTATTGTGTGGTTCCATTAACTCTACAGTTCATTTCCTCCAATAATAACCACAGATCTAATACTTAACCTATACCTTACATATCTAATCTAGTTTGGGGGATTCCTCTAGTCTTTCTTGGTGAAAGAAGTTTTGGAATCTCTCCCAAATCATGTTCAACTGGCACATTAGTTTCACTGGGCAGACTCAAGCTATTCCTAGGTACTGTACTAGTTTGATCCTCAAGTGGTCCACTTGCGTGTTCAGTAGTGCCTGTATAAGGCCGTAACTGATCCACGTGATGGCGACAAACCTTGCCGTCTACTTTGACATCATTATAGGTTTGACTCCTGTAAGGAGATAAAGAAAACCTAATATTTAGTAGTGGCCCCGTAATCATTGACGAACATGCCTATTACATAAGGCATCCTCTTCAAACACTAATCCGCCGTAGTTTGAATCTACCGCGCAGAGCATTTAAAATCTGAGGAGCCTTCATCATGAGCGCACGAGACCTCACTCATTTTTTTTTTTTTTTTTTTTTTTTTTATCTATATTCCAACTTACTTCCTCTCGGGCATAGGCTGAGAGCCTTAACATTCACCGCTTTACAATGAACAGTGAAGCCCGTGAGGTCTTGTTCCAGTCTAGGGAGTGAGATATGTGAAGCACGTAGAGTACAACGAGCACCTGCCATCTTGCCTTCACATGAGGCACGGTGCTCACTCATGGCCCGAAACGATCCCATCTCTGAAGCCATCTCGTTCCCGTGCTTCACTGTCTCACTACCTACACTCGGACCCTCACACTTACACACACACAACGCCACCTGTTGAGCAGATAACTCACCAGGCATTGCACCCCTATAGCATATTTTGAATATGGGAATATTCATACAGTGCTATTTAATCAGGGAACAATCAGGGTATTTTATTGACGTTTCGGTGGGCTTTGTGGTAATGCACTGATACTAGGTACAGCACAAATTCCATCCCAATAATATCTTCCCATGACTCATGGCTTCAGTCATTATGAATTGGGTTCTCACTACGAAAAAAACTTCGTAAAAAAGAAAAAAGAAAAAGAAAATAAGAATAACTATCCAATAAGCTTTCCATCATATCGTGGATGTACTTGTGTGGATCTTTGACCAGACGCTGATTCAGGCGTCATTCTTCCTTCACTGACATATCAAGTAAACCAAAATCCTTAATACATCAACGAATGGGAAGGGGATGGTCGGGAGGGCCCCAGTCGTCAATGATTACGGGGCCACTACTAAATATTAGGTTTTCTTTATCTCCTTACAGGAGTCAAACCTATAATTTATCAGTGGCCCCTCCATCATTGACGAACATGCCTGATTTCTAAGACTGGAGGGGGACATTCGTAATCATATCATAACTCTAGAAAAGCAGATAATCAAACAACCACATAGTATTCTTACTTTTGTAAAAAAGAGATATTCGGGTGCATAAACTTTATACAGCCTAAATCTTCAAAAAGGGGTACAAGCAGGAGCGTGCTTCAAAGAAGCCTGCTTGAAAAAGGGTTAACTCTGAGACTCTGTGCACAGATCTGCTAGTTAAGAAGGCACCCCACTTAAAGTAAGTGGTGAAAACTAAAAACTTATAAGTTTACATGTGCACATATAAACCCCATTAACTAGTGGATATATTCCTAAAAATATAACCAAACATAAATGAATTCTTGTACATTCGTAGAAGTACTGAACTTGTGTACTTATGCAGAAGTAATTACTTCAAAAGTAAAAGTCGTAGTTGCAACTACCGAGACTTCTCAAAAATCTATTGCTTCACAGCCAAAACTACTTACAACAAGAATTGTTGTAACACTACTATTGGCCTTTAGAACAATTTCCTGCAATGAATACTACAGAGAAATTTTATAATACAATGCCTACAACCAGTATCACAGCTCGTATGTTCCGAACACATACTGCGGAGGGGTCTAGGGTGTCCTATGTCACACTGACTGCACCCTCCCCCCCCCCACTTTTTCTTGAAATTAAACAAAACGTGACTAAAAGGGCCACCTAGACCCTCTGCCGTAAAGCTATACATGGCAAGGAAGGTTTGTCCAGAGCTACTGAAAGGTATCGAGGCAAAAACTCGTGATTAGAGGTCCACAACTGTGTGGACGTAATAACTTCCACCGAAAGATTATTAAGGAAACGTAAAGAGGCTGTCCCCTTGCGTAAATCGTGGGTCTTACCCACAATGCCGGGATTCTTCTCATTAAAGTCCTCGACCAAGAGAGAAGCCAGTGTACGCTCCATCAAGCGTTCACCCGGACTTGCGACCCATAAAGCACCCTGGTGATTTAGAGGTGCCACTCTTAAATATTTGGTTAGAGCTTGCACTGGGCAAAAAAGATGGTGCACCTTTCCCCTGTTTAACGCCGGCACCGTGAACTCTGAAAACACGTGTTCACTGGGCTCAATCTCGGCTATGAATCCTGGGGAAGGTGCAATGTGAATACACTCATGAAGCCTATCAAACCTGAGGCAATTAGGTGCGTTGCTCATCGCCGCCAGCTCAGATACTCTGTTCCCGGTAGCCAAAGCCATAAGGAATACTGCCCTTTTGTAAAATCTGCAGTCTTTGGTACATACGGGAACGAGAATAACGACGATGCTTTGTCCAGAGACCATGTAGGCCTGAGCCGACGGGGAGGTGGGCGGAGTTTAAAACCTGCCCACATAAATCATTTTCAGATAAATGTTTCTGCATGAACAGATAAATTAAAGAATAAACAACCAACGCCACCGAGGGCACAGTTTGTTTTGTTCTAAGAATCCGAGACGTAAAAGCTTGCCAATGCGATGGAAACTGTCGCTTTGTAGACTGGGTATATTGATTCGTGAATATCTTGGTTACGTCGCTACCATATGGTGCTAGCCACTTGGCCTCCTTAATGTCCAAAATGAACAAGTCCGCGAGGTTTCTAGGTTGCCAATTGTGTTCTAAGTGGAACAACCCGACCAGGAGTGACACTGGGTGCTGGCACCACGTGTTCAAATGCTGGTACCACACTGCGCCGGCCACAGGGGCGCGATTAGCGAGACTACGCCTCGCTAATCCTGTAGTTTGTTGACTACGTGGCACATTAGAGACGCGTCTGGCGGCGGAAAATAGATAAATGGAAATCAACCTGTTCTCGTCCGTCATCAGAGCGTCAGGTCCGCCCGCCGGCGTTATCGTCCGGCGGGTGAGGTACGACTGTGAGTATCGCCATACACCTTGGCTGTGGCTGTCCCTCGCTTGCGAGCTCGGTCTACTCCCTGAATGGGAGCCCTCGTCCGAGTCCCGTAAAGGTTTATGATAATTAAAAGCTCCCATAGCTCATTAACACATTGAAAGCCGAGCTGGTGAGCAAAATCATAAAGTATACTAATTAATTTAATTTATATTTAATTGTATTAAAATAAATGACTATAAATAAACACAATATTATCATAATATAATCATAGAAAATATATATGTTTATTATGATTCAGCTATTAAATTATTTCATTAACAAATAAAAATAAGATAGGGCTACCTGAGCTTAACGGCGGTGAACATACATCAATGAGAGGTTCAAGTGCCGACACGACAGAGACTGGGGGAAAACTACCCCGCCCCCGGGAACTACCCGGACACCTGGGGAAACACCGGTACTCCGCCCTGGAAAGAGAAATTTCCGGGGATTAATGCTCATAGGGTTATACCCAAAAAATGGGACAAAATATTTGCCTCAAAACCGCCGGTCAACGAACCGTAGCACTCCACCACTACTTTTCGTTGTCCTTTAGTTTCATATTGAAGATTTCAGCCTATCTTTACCTGTCCAGAAGCTTTAACCATATCTTCTGAATCCTCATAAAGATGAAGCATATCTTTATTAAAGATGAAGTTATTAGTGGCCCCTCCATCATTGATGAACATGCCTGATTTCTAAGACTGGAGGGGGACATTCGTAACCATATCATAACTCTAGAAAAGCAGATAATCAAACAACCACATAGTATTCTTAATTTTGTAAAAAAGAGATATTCGGGTGCATAAACTTTATACAGCCTAAATCTTCAAGTATCCCTTTACACTTGAAACACTAGTAAGATTCCGGCATCTTTTTATCCCATAAAAAGTCTAAGCCTATCTAAATCTCTAATCTGGCTTCTCCCAGAAGCCCTCATAGATCGCCGTCATGAAGGCCGTGATACCCTATTGTATCAATCAATTGTTTGGCGAATTATCGCGAATTGCAAATCAGTTAATATAACCACCCAAAGGTACAACCGCCGGGTTTTATATGCAATGTCAAACCAATTGTACCTGCCCCAGACCTCTTTGTAAAAAGGTCGCCGGGAGGGAAAGACTAAACAAACAAATGGCCTTGTTACAATGGCTTATTAAAGATTTCCGCATATCTTTTACCTGTCCAAAAGAATTAAGCATAACTTCTTAATCCTCATAAAGATGAAGCATATCTTTAATAAAGATGAAGTCTTTCAAGTATCCCTTTACACTTGAAACACTAGTAAGATTCAGGCATCTTTTTATCCCATAAAAAGTCTAAGCCTATCTTAATCTCTAATCCGGCTTCTCCCAGAAGCCCTCATAGATCGCCGTCTTGAAGGCCGTGATACCCTATTGTATCAATCAATTGTTTGGCAAATTATCTCGAATCGCAAAGCCGTTAATATAACCACCCGAAGGTACAACCGCCGGGTTTTATATGCAATGTCAAACCAATTATACCTGCCCCAGACCTCTTTGTAAAAAGGTCGCCGGGAGGTAAAGACCAAACAAACAGACAGCATTGTTTCAATGGCTTTGAAAAGCAGAGAAAACCAAGTCCAACAGGTGTCAGCCTGATCACCTAGAAAACTGTGTGGAGCCCCCCTCGACGGGAATAACCCAGGAAGCCTGATCCCAGGCTCGACCATAGAAAACGCAGTTTCTGATGAGCCCTCAAGCGACCAAACTTGTCGGGGTAACTTACCTATTTTAGCCATCCTGACTAAAACTCGGTAAACAAAAACGGTGTTCTCGGAGCAACGAGAAAAACGCCGGAAAGGTAACCCACACTAAACTATACATTACAGGAGGGCGTAATGCATAAAGCAATGAATAACACAGGAAGCCTGATCCCAGGCTCGACCACAGAAAACGCAGTTTCTTATGAGCCCTCAAGCGACCAAACTCGTCGGGGTAACTTACCTATTTTGAGCCATCCTGACTAAAATTCGGTAAACAAAAACGGTGTTCTCGGAGCAACGAGAAAAAACGCCGGAAAGGTAACCCAAACCAAACGAGACATTTTAACACATTTTATACAAAGGGTGTGTGCAAAAATAGGGATACCTGAACAGGAGGGCGTAATGCATAAAGCAAAAACCGGGGCAAAGGTAGCCATGACAGAGACTGGTGGGATACTTACTCCAGGTTCTGCATAGACCCGCCGGGACCCAGCTCTGGAAAAAAAAAAAAATTTCCAGGAATTAATGCTCATAAGGTTAACCCAAACATGTTCGCACACAAGTGTTAAATAACCCGCCGGGTAACGAGATGTAATACTCAACGACTACAGCTTGCTACGCGGTGGGGTTTCCTAAGTAAAAGATTTCAGAATATCTTAATTTGTCCAAAAGATTTATGAATACCCTCTGACATAATATATAAAGACCAGCATGGCGTTTATAACTGATTAAGTCTTTCCGGTGGTGTTTGTTTCAAGATTCAATTATGGAAAAAAAAAAAAAAAAAAAAAAACGCCGGCCCCCGAATTATCTCGTAGATCAAAAACTGGGAAGCCTGACAAATATACGAGATCTAACTTCTCCTGAAGTATCTTTTTAGATTGCCGTATGTTGAAGGCGGCGATACAAAACGTATCCCTCAATTGTCTGGTTAACTAACTGAATTGTAAATTCGTTATTCCCATCCCTCCAAGGAGCACCCGCCGGGTGTGAATATTAGTTTAAAAAACGTTAACCCCAATTGTGCCCTAAAGCGCCGTATGTTGAAGGAGGCGATACACAATGCATCCCTCAATTGTCTGGTCAACTAAACTGAATTTTGCAAATTCGGGCATCCCACCCTTCCAGGATGCACCCGCCGGGTGATTTAAAGTTTAAAAGTTAACCCCAATTGTTCCTAACCCCACTTCTTTGTAAAAGATCGCCGGGGAGGAAATACAAATATCGCGAATTGCAAATAAGTTAATATAACCACCCAAAGGTACAACCGCCAGGTTTTATATGCAATGTCAAACCAATTGTACCTGCCCCAGACCTCTTTGTAAAAAGGTCGCCGGGAGGGAAAGACTAAACAAACAAACGGCCTTGTTACAATGGCTTATTAAAGATTTCCGCATATCTATTACCTGTCCAAAAGAATTAAGCATAACTTCTTAATCCTCATAAAGATGAAGCATATCATTAATAAAGATGAAGTCTTTCAAGTATCCCTTTACACTTGAAACACTAGTAAGATTCAGGCATCTTTTTATCCCATAAAAAGTCTAAGCCTATCTTAATCTCTAATCCGGCTTCTCCCAGAAGCCCTCATAGATCGCCGTCTTGAAGGCCGTGATACCCTATTGTATCAATCAATTGTTTGGCAAATTATCTCGAATCACAAATCCGTTAATATAACCACCCGAAGGTACAACCGCCGGGTTTTACATGCAATTTCAAACCAATTATACCTGCCCCAGACCTCTTTGTAAAAAGGTCGCCGGGAGGTAAAGACCAAACAAACAGACAGCATTGTTTCAATGGCTTTGAAAAGCAGAGAAAACCAAGTCCAACAGGTGTCAGCCTGATCACCTAGAAAACTGTGTGGAGCCCCCCTCGACGGGAATAAACCAGGAAGCTTGATCCCAGGCTCGACCATAGAAAACGCAGTTTCTGATGAGCCCTCAAGTGACCAAACTCGTCGGGGTAACTTACCTATTTTAGCCATCCTGACTAAAACTCGGTAAACAAAAACGGTGTTCTCGGAGCAACGAGAAAAACGCCGGAAAAGTAACCCACACTAAACGATACATTACAGGAGGGCGTAATGCATAAAGCACTGAATAACACAGGAAGCCTGATCCCAGGCTCGACCACAGAAAACGCAGTTTCTCATGAGCCCTCAAGCGACCAAACTCGTCGGGGTAACTTACCTATTTTGAGCCATCCTGACTAAAACTCGGTAAACAAAAACGGTGTTCTCGGAGCAACGAGAAAAAACGCCGGAAAGGTAAACCAAACCAAACGAGACATTTTAACACATTTTATACAAAGGGTGGTGCAAAAATAGGGATACCTGAACAGGAGGGCGTAATGCATAAAGCAAAAACCGGGGCAAAGGTAGCCATGACAGAGACTGGTGGGATACTTACTCCAGGTTCTGCATAGACCCGCCGGGACCCAGCTCTGGAAAAAAAAAAAATTTCCAGGAATTAATGCTCATAAGGTTAACCCAAACATGTTCGCACACAAGTGTTAAATAACCCGCCGGGTAACGAGATGTAATACTCAACGACTACAGCTTGCTACGCGGTGGGGTTTCCTAAGTAAAAGATTTCAGAATATCTTAATTTGTCCAAAAGATTTATGAATACCCTCTGACATAATATATAAAGACCAGCATGGCGTTTATAACTGATTAAGTCTTTCCGGTGGTGTTTGTTTCAAGATTCAATTTTGGAAAAAAAAAAACTAAAAAAGACGCCGGCCCCCGGATTATCTCGTAGATCAAAAACTGGGAAGCCTGACAAATATACGAGATCTAACTTCTCCCGAAGTATCTTTTTAGATCGCCGTATGTCGAAGGCGGCGATACAAAACGTATCCCTCAATTGTCTGGTTAACTAACTGAATTGTAAATTCGGTATTCCCAACCCTCCAAGGAGCACCCGCCGGGTGTGAATATTAGTTTAACACCTTACGAGCGGCCTATGCGGTTTATTTATGTGTACTGCACTGCGGGGTGTTTTTAGCCAAAATAGGGCTGTTTACGTGATCATTTTCATGCCTAAATAAGACCCAGAACGTAAAACAAGTACCTATCCCTGAAAGGGCATAAACAGAGCTTTCGAATGACACCATAACGATCCTTGTATGATGGATAGTTTTCTTGCAATAACCGTGCAACGCGAGTGCAAAAAGCAGGTAATTCGGTACTTTCAGTACATAATTGAGTATGTAGCGAGTGAGAGAGGGAGGAGGGAGCTGAGATTTGTGTCAGTAGGTTCGCCGCGGTGGTCTGGAGCAGTCATACGCTCGCTAGTCTCCTGCCACCACTTGTCTCTCTCTCTCAGCCACATTACGTGCTGAAATTGCCACTCGAGTTATGTCGAGCGCCGCCACATAGTCCAGCTTTATTTAACTCGACTTATGTTGCTCGCCGCTAAATAAGGGTTAAAAAACGTTAACCCCAATTGTGCCCTAAAGCGCCTAATGTTGAAGGAGGCGATACACAATGCATCCCTCAATTGTCTGGTCAACTAAACTGAATTTTGCAAATTCGGGCATCCCACCCTTCCAGGTTGCACCCGCCGGGTGATGTAAAGTTTAATAGTTAACCCCAATTGTTCCTAACCCCACTTCTTTGTAAAAGATTGCCGGGGAGGAAAAACAACAACAGCATAGTTTTATATTGGCTTAGCAAAACCGAAAAAACTACAAACAACACGTGTCCGTATGAACACTGTTAGATGGGTACAGCCAATCCGCCGGGAATCATAAGGAGCCTGAAACAGGCACCCCAGAGACGCAGTCCTGGGGAGCCACAGACACCCTCTCGCCGGGGAAACAAGCCTGTTTTTAAACCACGCGTGGCCAAAACTCGGCAACCAGCCGGGGTTATCAAGGTGAAACCGAGAAAAACCCGCCGGAAAAAACCCACCCCGTCCAGATACCATCTGAACACACCACCGGACCGAGGCGTAGCCAAAACACAACTAACGCCGGGCCCAGCATAGTCCGTGGAATTAGCCAATACACAACTAACCCAGGACACATAAATAGTCCGTGGAATTAGCCAATACACAACTAAACCAGGACACACATGACACAGTAGTACATATTTAGAAAATAAATCAATAACACTTGTATATGTGGTAAAGCTACGAGAGGCTGGCTAGGCCTAGGCAGACGGATAACATTAACATGTCGGAATATAAACAAAAAGCACTGAATTATATCACAACAGGAACCACCGCCAACACACCACTGTAGCAAATACTTCCGGCAAGGGAAGAACTGACTCGGGACCCAGAAAAAACTTCACTAAGTGAAGAAAAATACGCTGGGAACGTCAGCAAAAATACGCTACCTCATCAGAAAGATAAAAGGAAGCAATAACGCGTAATGAAAGCCGCCTGCATCACAAAGCTAGCTAACTGTGAAAAAGTTCACCTGTCCACAACCGGACCACGAGGGTACATCCGAAATAGATGCGCCAAACACACGACCCAAAATACACTGCACTGCGGGCAACCAGCCCAGGACACTCCTGCTACGCATATCCCAACCTTACTCGATACATCCCGGAGTAAACAAATGAGAAAAAACTCACTAGGGACGCAGCAAATGCGGAACCAGCGGAGCGTGGAGAGACACGTCCGGGCCGGCTGACCGCAGAGCAGAGAAGGAAGAATGACGCCTGAATCAGCGTCTGGTCAAAGATCCACACAAGTACATCCACGATATGATGGAAAGCTTATTGGATAGTTATTCTTATTTTCTTTTTCTTTTTTTATTTGTTACGAAGTTTTTTTCGTAGTGAGAACCCAATTCATAATGACTGAAGCCATGAGTGAGGTCGCGTGCACTCATGATGAAGGCTCCTCAGATTTTAAATGCTCTGCGCGGTAGATTCAAACTACGGCGGATTAGTGTTTGAAGAGGATGCCTTATGTAATAGGCATGTTCGTCAATGATGGAGGGGCCACTGATAAATAATGCATTTGACCTATGGGTTCAGCAACATTACCTGGCCCAACTTACTTGGTGTGTTATAGGAGCGGACCATTACTGGAGATGAACGCTCATACTGATTTATTTCTTGGTGCTTCTCTACTTGTTTCCACCCACGGTTGCTCTGTGTAGCCTGAAAATCTGGTAATACTAAATCAAGTTTATTCCTATTCCTCCTATTCATAAGCATTTGTGAAGGAGTCTATCCAGTGACACCATGTTCAGTTGTTTTATAAGACAACAGAAATTTACTGACATGAGAAATTACATTACATGGTATTGCACTCCTGCACTTCATGTTGTGCTTAAAGGTCTGCACAAAGCGCTCTGCCTCACCATTTGGACTAGGATGGTAAGGGGCTGACTTAGTGTGTTGGATTCCATTAACTCTTAGGAACTCTTCAAACTCCTCAGAACAGAATTGAGGACCATTGTCCGTTACAATACGTTTGGGTAAACCATGTGTAGCAAAGACTGGCATTAATGCTGAGATTGTGAATTTGGAAGTAGTTGATGACATAGGTATCACTTCTGGCCCTTTACTGTAAGCATCAACAACTATTAGGAAAGAATGATTTAGAAAAGGTCCAGCAAAATCTAGATGCAATCTTTGCCACGAATGTTTTGGGTATTCCCAGGGATGCATTCGTGCAGATTTTGGGTTGTTTTGATGAGACGCACAAGACATACACTTTTTGACATGGTTCTCGATATCTTTATCCATGCCTGGCCACCACATACAAGTTATAGCTACAGCCTTGGATCTCACTATACCTTGGTGGTCAGCATGAATTTCATTAAAGAGCTTTTCCCTGAGGCTACTTGGAATAACTACTCTACCACCTCTAGTAATACATCCTTGATCAACTGCTAATTCTGACCAAATAGTCTCATAAGGTTTGAATTCAACATTACAGCCAATACCTCTCCCTGTTACTAATCCTTGAGCCACCCTAGACAAGACTGGATGCCGTGTGGTAGCAGATGCTATCTCCCTCGCTGTGATTGGAGCACTGTGGCTCTCAATTAACATGATACTTAACTCATGACAACTTGGTGCTGGTTCTAGAGGACGACGTGATAGTGCATCTGCGTTCCCTATTTTACTGGAAGAACAGTACTCTAAGTCATAGGAGTAGGCTGAGAGAATAACTGCCCATCTTTGCAGTCTTGCTGCCACTAATGTAGGTGTTATGCCCTGATTTTATTCAGGATTAACTATCGGTACAGGTCAGTTCTACGAGACTGGGTTATTGGATTTCATACAAATACACAAAGGGAATCAATAGAGGACATAATATAATCTCAGAAGATGGTTTGCAGTACAGCTTTATTCTTAATTAACATTTATGCAGAATAGAAATAAAATAATTCACACGAAATAGTATGGGCAATAGTGGGCATTAATGTTGTTGGACTTTTTATAATCTTCAGCACTATCGCGGGTTTGGATAGAGCGCACTTCCCACTTCTAACTATCAGGTATTCTCTTCTGATATGTGGCCTAGAATACTCTGAAGAATTCACTCGTAGATCAGGCTATTAATTCTATGTTATCTTGATAAGGTTCTGTGTGACTCACTGGTGATGATACAAAATTTAGTGATCTATATATCTCCAAGAATAATACGTAAAGGAGGTACAGTGGCTAGCTTCAACTCGTATGATATAATTACTTGTTACCATAGATATAAGACAGATATCAGTTAGGGCGATTTAGGTTTTATTATTGTTCAATCTTCATTCTATGGTATAGCTGAGGTGCTAATTTAGTGATCAGAGTATGCAAGAAAGGTAAATGGTTTATTGTGAGTTAATAGAGGTTAGTAAAGGTGTTAGTCAGGCATGGTTAGTTCATTGATAGGAAGAATTCCTGTGCTACCTGACAATGACCCGGGAGTCAAAACAGGGGTCAGTTATACCTCCGCAGGGGTGGGGGTCTCCCTCCTCGGGTGGGTAAAAAGGGGTAGCTGGGCGCCCTTACTCTGTGATGGTCGTCCGGCGGCTGTGGCTAGGGGCTTGCCATATCACCAGTGTTTGTAATAACCCTCTGTGTATGAGACAGATGTGGGTGTCCTTAATACGAAAACCGAAGGTGCCTTGGCTAGCTGGTTTTACTCGGTTGGTTGTTAATTGTATGGTTTGCTGGATGTGGTGGAGACTAGGTTGCTAACTCTGCCACATTTATCTGGAAGTATGGCAATAGAAGTTAGTTACTGGTGAGGCGGCTAGCCTCGCACCAATGACCATTGGGTGCAGGGTTGTCAATAGGTTGTAAGAGAATAGATGGCATGCAAGGGGTTAGTAAAGTTCTAATGTTGTTCTGGCCTACTAAGGGAAGGCAGGCTGGATAGGAGTATATATATATAAAAGGTTGGAGAGTGTTAGCAACGGAAAAATCAAGGATCTTCAAGAGGTATGAGAGAGAGGCTAGGTCGGACAAGAGTCGAGAAGCGCGGGGTATTTTAATGAGAGGGGAGGAGTTCAGGGGGGCTATAGGGAAATTTGACCCTAAGGTTTCTGGGCGTGGGGGTGGCATTAGGCTGCAGTTGATATTGGAGTTTGAAAAGGCAGTGAAAGTACGTTAGCCAAATGCTACCGGGGAATGCAACTATGGTATCGTATAAATACGATAGAATATGACTCTTTTGTGATCTCGTATGTCTCTGTGACGTCACGATCTCTCCTACAGCACGACGTAGGACGAGTAGATCGTATATTATAAGATTGTAAATAAGTTAAGTTATAAAAGGCCTAATATGCTATTAAGCAATATTGCCATGGTCTTATGTAGTATATATGAATTTATCGTATATATTAATATAATTTATCGTATAGAGCAACCTAAATGCGGTACGATAATTTGGGCTCCTGGCGGTTTGCCAAGGCAGCAAGGTGTGCTTTTGAGGTACGCCAGAGCCTTCATGAACACCAACCAGTTAACATCTAAATTTTCCGCCCTCAGTTGATCGAGCTTTTGTGCCTCTATCACAATACACACAGCTACACCATCACGACGCTCTCATCGACACCATGACTGACTGATAGATAAGGATATTATTCATGTCCATTCCCATGTAATCATTTATTCTTTCTTTAATTTGACTCGAGTCTTGGGACCGAAGTCTCGTTCCCCATTGTCCACCGCCATATTGGGTAAAACGTTCTCCCTTGCCTCATTGCCACGTGGAACTATTGGTGAGTTAATTCCTGGCTAATATTAACCCTTATAACCTTACCCTATATATACATTTATTATCTGAGACCTTTGGATATAAATTAGCTTGTTTCAGATTGAATTCAATTTAGATATAGAGTAGTTTTCATTTAGATTGATTTTATTTGATTCATTATAGCTTAGTAATATTTAACTTCCATTGATAGTTTACCACATTGGTGCCCAGACCCGGGAATTAGCTACCAGTAAGGGATTTTAAGGCAATGAACAAGGGGACATATAACAGGATGCAGGAACAACTCTATGATAAACTGGCAAGGCTAGCCAAGCGATGGTTAGAGCCGGAATGCAGGGTCACATCGTTGTGACTGCCTAAGTCCTGCATCCCACCCATCATCTTTCCCCAATAATTTTCTTTTCCGTTTCAGACTTCCTGTGACATATGACCTGACCTAACATTTTTTTCTTGTTCAATATGATCCATTAGTAGGTATTGCTATTTACTATTTTTTCTCCATAACATAGAAGTCCGCCGGTTGGCGTCTCTTAGTTAGATTATTATTTGGCCGTTGTTTTTGTAACGTAACATTTAGATACATAGCCTATAGGCTCACATGCAAAATGGATAAAAACGATAAAGAGACACCGTCTAGTGGGGTGCTGATCAAAGCCCCTAAAAATCAAAAGGCGGGACTTCGGGGAGTATTAAATAGGCTAATTGTGGACGTCAACACTTTCATCACTACTGCTGAACTAGAGGAATTGGAGGCTAGATTAGAAAACGTCCAGGCTACCCACGGTCGTATTACGGCTCTGAGTGAGGTGATTGTGGCTGACATGATAGAGGAGGAAGAGATAGTTACAGAGTGTGATAATTGCGCCCTCTATGACGAACCTGTCTTTAGAGCGAAGTACCTATTACAGCATACATACATACATACATAAAATTTTAAGACTGAGTGTTCCACACATAAGTGCAGTTTCAGTCTCTTGTCCTAATGGCGGCATTCCAGGCAACCCTGTTAAGGGCTGCTTCACTTGTCAAGTTCTTGGATTTGAGATCGGCGCGTATAGTCCGATCCCAGGTCTTCCTCGGTCCACCCCTTGGTGCAGCTCCCTCCACAATCACAGACCTGCATTTTGTCACCCAATTTTGTTCATCCATTCTCTCCACATGTCCATACCATCCCAGTCTACTTGTACGCATCACCTCGCTAATACTCTTTATACCTAAACGTCTCCTCAGCTCAACATTTGTTATTCTATCCTGTAGCCTGGCCCCACACATCCATCTCACCATTCTCATCTCATTACGCTCCATTCTGTTGACATCCTCTACTTTAACGGCCCATGTTTCTGAGGCATACGTCATTGCACTTCTAACACATGAGGCATACACCTTTCCCTTCAGGGGGAGAGGCATTCTTTTCATGGTCAGGATTGGCATCAATTCTCTGAACTTCCCCCAGCCACACCTAATTCTAGCAACAGTGGCAGCCTCGGCCCCACCACCGGCAGAGATGGTGGGGCCGTGGAGCGTGCTATCGCGAGTAAGAAGGGAGGCGATAATGAGGCCCATAGAAGGGCTGACCCAAAATATACTGTACACCTCCCAAAGCTCAATCTTCCTACATTTGGGGGTAAGTTAACTGAGTGGTTAACTTTTTGGGACGTATTTCGATCTACGGTTCATGAATCCTCTTTGGATAATGCCCGCAAGTTTCACTATCTGAAGGGACAAATGGAAGGAGAGGCCTTACATTAATAGAGGGTTTTGCAGTAGTGGGTGGTAGTTATCTTGAAGCGGTACACCTATTAGAGTCCACATACGGGGATAGAGAGCAGTTGAAGATGGCTCATGTCGTTGCCTTGTTGGGGCTCGCAGAACAACAGTATAAGGTTGATGAGTTGACAAACTTCAGGGCAAATATGGAGTGCCATACTCGATCGCTAGACACCCTAGGGCTTAGCACGCAGGAAATGATATTCATTATCTTGCGTCAGAAGCTTCCTATGGCAATACTTGATAAGGTAAGATCATTTGAGCTGGGGGAATTCAAAACTCAGTTCAGTAAGGAGATCAATAATCTACAGTTGAAGAAAGGGAGAATGTATGTGTTGGGAGGGAGTGAGAATGTGGAGAAGAGGGGAACAGTAAGCATGACAGTGGGGACTAAAGTAAAGAAAGAGGGTGCGTATAAGAAACCTGCTCAGATTCTATGTAAGCTATGTAACAACAAACATAAATGGAGTTTCTGCGTAAAATACACGACAAATGAGACAAAACTAGCACAGGCGAAAAGATTGAAGCTATGTGTAGGTTGTCTAAGTGGGGAACATGGTAAGCAGGGACAATGTACTGCTACATACTTAAGGCCCTGTCGGCACTGCAAAGGACATCACTTTGATAAGTTGTGTCCTACTGCAGATAAAGTCAAAGATGTCAAAAATGAGGGTACTACAACTGTGGCACTAGGTAGCACGCAAGACACCACTATATTGCCCACAATACAGATTCCCATGGAAGGTAATGACATTAACAAAGTTTGTCGGGTACTTCTAGATCAAGGGTCTCAACGTTCCTTTATAAAGAGGTCCATACTAGTGGGACTGAAGCACCGAATCGTAGGGGCTGAGACTCTTCGATTACAGGGCTTCACAGGGGTTATTGATAAGCAAGACTACGAGATAGCGGAGATTTCATATTTCTACCGTAAAAACCGGTACTTTATGACTTGTATCGTAGTAGACACCCTACCAGAATATGTATCTGTAGGTGTGAAGAAGGTGGAACACGCATTACGTAGCAAAGGGGTTAACTTGTCAGATCCCATGGGATATCAGAGTGAGGTGCATGTTCTACTTGGTGTGGATCATTATTATGAAGTAGTATACCCTGGATTTAAAAAGATGTGTGGTGTAATTTTAATCCCCACTAAATTTGGATACTGCATGAGCGGAAAGGTGCATACTACACAGTCAAAGGTCCTGGTCGACACGGTCTCGATATATAGAGTCAATGTAACCGCGGCAGAGGAGTTGGGAGGGGAGGATTCCCAACCTAGTGACCCTAAGATGGCTGCTGAGTTCGACCTGGAACGACTGTGGAGATGGGATCACATAGGCATTAATCCTATGGAGACTGATTATGACTCGGAAGTTGCGCTATAAAGGTTTGACGAGTCTGTGTGCTACTGTGCCTCAGACAAGCAATATAAAGTTAGTTTACCCTGGAAGAACAGTGAGATAAGCCTGCCTACCAACTATGGTTTGGCATTAGGTCGCTTGCGCGCATTGCAGCGGAAATTGTCTAACGAACCGAGCACGCGCCAGGCGTATGACGATGTATTTCGGAGTTATGAGGATAGGGGCTTTATAGAGAGAGTCGATGTCAAGGAACCGTGTAAGAAGGGTAGGGTTCACTATCTGGCCCATCATGGGGTAAAGAAAGACAGCGTCACCACACCAATACGGGTGGTGTATGACTGTTCTGCCCACCAAGGTCAACAACCCAGTCTGAATGACTGCCTGTTGACAGGTCCGTCCATGGTGTCGGACCTGTCCCAACATCTATTGCGGTTTAGGCTGGGAAAGTACGCCTATACCAGTGACATCGAGAAAGCATTCTTGATGGTCAAGCTAAAGGAGGAAGATAGAGATGTTACCCGCTTTCTTTGGTTCGGCGACATTAGCGACTCTGAAAGTCCCATCATAATATACCGTTTTCGGGTTGTACTCTTTGGGGCCACTTGCTCGCAGTTTTTGTTAAATGCCACAATCAGAAAACATCTAGCTGACACTCATGAGGACACAAGTAAACTATCTCGCGGATTATACATTGACAATTTGCAGGGTACTAGCGATAGTCAAGATGATTTGTTATATGCATACTGGCAAGCACGCAGATTGTTTGTGGATGCACATCTATTTCTCCGCGAGTGGGTTACTAATAGTGAAGATCTTCAGAGTTTAATACAGGTGGATGGTACGGCATCTCTTAACCAGGAAAAGTCCAGAAATTTGGGGATGATCTGGCAACCTAAACATGACATACTAACTTTTCAAACAAGGTCTTTTGCTCAGCAGACAGGAGCACACACAAAAAGAAGTCTGTTGAGCAAAGTTGCGCAATTTTTTGATCCTTTGGGTCTAGCATTACCCGTTACCATAAGAGCTAGGATTCTAATGCAGGAAGTTTGGAGACGTAAGATAGGATGGGATGACAGTTTGCCCGAGGACCTGAATGACCAAGGGACATTGTTGTTGAATGAATATGCCATCCTATGTACTAAACCTATACCTCGTAAAGTGGCGGCGTTCGGTGACGTTACGTTACACACGTTTTGCGATGCTAGCGCCACGGCATACGGGGTAGCCATATATGTTGTTACTTCATTTGGGGCACATTTAGTTACAGCCCGGGCCAAGGTAGCCCCGGTTAAAAAGGTAACTATCCCTAAAATGGAATTGACTGCCATGCTGCTATTAGCACGTCTGGTGCAACATGTACGCGCAGCATACGAGAGCGAATTAAATATTGAAATCGTTGACGTATGGTGCGATAGTCAGGTCGCACTCAACTGGATACATAGCAAGAAATCTCTGCCAGTTTATGTGCGGAATAGGGTAGATGAGATTAGAGCCCTTTTGCCAGACGTTGCTTATCATTATGTAAATACAAAAGAAAACCCTAGTGATCTCATAACTAGGGGTATAACGGCTAGCCAGTTAATGAAGTCCGAATTTTGGTGGCATGGTCCAAAGTGGCTACTCCATGAAAGTGAATGGACGAAATGGCATGCTGTTGGTGAGGGACTTCTGCCACTGGAAACAGTGGCAGTTACAGCCCAACCAAATGAACCACCGGGTCCTATCATAAAGTGGGCAAGATTCGGTGACTATAATAAACTAGTCAGAGTTGTAGCTTGGGTGTTGCGATATGTATCCAATCTCAAGCTTAAAGTAACGGGCCAACTCTGCAACAGGGGTCTCAACATTGATGCTCGTGAATTTAAAGCAGCTGAAGTAACTTTGATCAAATGGGTTCAAATAGAAACCTTTTCCAATGAATTAGAATCCTTGAAAGGCTCGAATAAGACATTAATGCCTAATATAGTGCATCAACTAAGGTTGCACCTAGACAATGGCCTCATCAGGTGTGAGGGTCGCCTGAAGTGGTCGGGTGCACCAGACGGCACAAACCGACCTATACTTATGCCAACAAGACATCACGTTACTGATCTATTGATCATACGTGCACATAGGGAAGTAAAACACTACGGGGTATGTCATATTATATCCAATTTACGTCTCACATGGTGGATACCCAGGGTTCGACAAGTAGCTTGACGCGTAGTACGAAAGTGTGTAATATGCCAGAGACTAAAGGGTAAACCGTATGCAACTGGACCACCTCCACCCCTACCTGAATGCCGTGTAAAGCATGTAGAACCTTTCCAAGCGGTAGGATTAGATTACACAGGGGCATTGAAGACGAGGGAGCATGAGAAGGTTTATATATTATTGTTTACCTGTGCGACGTCTCGAGCGGTACACCTAGAACTATGTGATAATATGTCTAGCGAAGAATTTATGCTGGCGTTCAGACGGTTTTGTGCCCGTCGTTCATTCCCTCAACTCATTCTTAGCGACAATGCTCCCACTTATGTCCAAGCATCAAAATATCTAAAGGATATGAGTAGTGATCCTACTATCATCACTTTTTTGGGAGAGAAGAAGTGCGAATGGAGGTTCATTCCAGTTAAGGCACCTTGGTTTGGTGGAATGTGGGAACGGTGTGTCGGCATAGTAAAGTCAGGACTCAGAGCGGTTGTAGGACGTGCTCTATTAAAGAAGAGTGAGTTGACGACAGTCCTCACAGAGATAGAGGCAGTCGTGAATGATCGCCCGTTTACATATATGTACACCGACCTGCAAGAACCACTACCATTAATGCCAGCTCACTTGCTATATGGAAAACCATTTACTGCGTTTCCATCTGATTTTCAGTCCATAGTAGAGTTAGAGGATCCCTCGTTGTACTCTGAGGTAGCGGTGTCTAAGAGATACCAGTATATATCCAGGATAATCGAGGATTTTAGGAAACGGTGGATTAGTGAATATCTGCTAGCATTGAGGGAAAGGAGTGTTACTCCCTCTGGTAGACCAACGGCACCTACAGGTGGTGAAGTTGTTTTAATTAAAGAAGATAGTCCTCGTTTATACTGGAAATTAGGCCGCGTGTTGGAGGTATACAAGGGGGCAGACTCTGTAGAGCGGGTGGCGCTATTGAAGACAGCCACTGGAACTACTGTTCGTCCTATCGCACGTTTGTACGCTTTGGAGCTCGATTCCGCATTTCAATCTGATGCTCCACCTGTTATTGCTGGGTCCGAGGATTCTCAAAGGAACGACTCACCTCTTACTGATAGTGATCATTCTCGGACCGGGACGCGTCCCAGACGCGCTGCTGCTGGCGCCGTTGACTTGTGGCGTCAGAAGATAGCCTCTGGGCAACTTTAGGTTTAAGGTGGGGTTCAGGTCTTTTTTGTGGGGGGGGTGTATCGTATAAATACGATAGAATATGACTCTTTTGTGATCTAGACGTCACGATCTCTCCTACAGCACGACGTAGGACGAGTAGATCGTATATTATAAGATTGTAAATAAGTTAAGTTATAAAAGGCCTAATATGCTATTAAGCAATATTGCCATGGTCTTATGTAGTATATATGAATTTATCATATATATTAATATAATTTATCGTATAGAGCAACCTAAATGCGGTACGATAATTTGGGCTCCTGGCGATTTGCCAAGGCAGCAAGGTGTGCTTTTGAGGTACGCCAGAGCCTTCATGAACACCAACCAGTTAACATCTAAATTTTCCGCCCTCAGTTGATCGAGCTTTTGTGCCTCTATCACAATACACATACAGCAATACACACAGCTACACCATCACGACGCTCTCATCGACACCATGACTGACTGATAGATAAGCATATTATTCATGTCCATTCCCATGTAATCATTTATTCTTTCTTTATCTTGACTCGAGTCTTGGGACCGAAGTCTCGTTCCCCATTGTCCACCGCCATATTGGGTAAAACGTTCTCCCTTGCCTCATTGCCACGTGGAACTATTGGTGAGTTAATTCCTGGCTAATATTAACCCTTATAACCTTACCCTATGTTGATATGTGTATATATATATCGGGTTCTTAATGAGACATACTGGATAGGGGTTCACATATAT
This sequence comes from Paralithodes platypus, assembly GCA_032716605.1. NCBI lineage: Eukaryota > Metazoa > Arthropoda > Malacostraca > Decapoda > Lithodidae > Paralithodes > Paralithodes platypus. Next base: position 8,738,399 of record CM064514.1, on the reverse strand, counting down.
TGGGGGAGTCTGGTTACATGCATCTTGTCGTCAAGGGAGGTTTAGGAAGCCATGCCTTGATATCGGCTCGCCTGTAGATTATATATTTAGCTTACAATATTATTACCAATATTGTAACATCCTCTCTCTTTTGAGAAGATAGCTACCAGTGAAATTGGTATTATAAGAATAATTATATTTTGACATTTTGAGGTCCCCTAGGATTATTAAGTAATGCTTATTCTATTATGGCACATGAGCTAGAGTAATAATAGTACCAATATGATTTATAAAATTGTACAGTACTATGATTTGTTAAGTTACTGGTACTGTACTGTATACAGTATGTTACCGGTACAGTAATTAGTGTTTTAGTACAGTATGGAATGTGATTAATTTTGTTAGAATATTAATCTATTAGTATGTAAATATGAGATATGAAGTAGATGAGGTATATTAGTCAAATCTATTGATATGGTATTACAAGACTAGGTGAGGTAGGTTAATTATTAGTTGATAATACTGTTCTACATGAGAATATCCACAAATAGTGAATATATATGATACAAAAATATATTGTATACCCTTGTGCCAACTAAACATAAAGAATCTATTTTATGAGATTATATGGGATTAGTAATTGTTGGTATATTAGTAAAGTTAGTACATTAGAACATTAATATTCAATGTTCTGAAAATGACAAAATGTTTCATGCAAAGTTATTGGTTATATCATGCAGGATTAGTAAATTAGTAACAAAGGTTATATGATTGACTTAAATTTATAGATCCTGATACCCAGTACCGTACTCAAAATCATCCAATCTCTTTCCTTTCGCATTACAATTTCTTTGCATACCGATCTGCATTATAATATCCTTACACTCCCATTCACATTATAAAGCCTTTATCATTCAGACTGTAGTGTTAGGTTACTCCTCATTCAGTGGCTTCAGTCGTATTCTCACTCACTTACTCCATTTAGATAATCTTTCTCAACCTGTAACATTCTCATCCAGCATTTACATTTCTGCCAGTGCCTCATCTCATACCAGTATTGGACTGTTAGTCAGACATGCAATCAGTCATACCGGTACTGTACTCTTATCTGGTCATGTCAAACTCTCGGTACCTGGTAGGTAATACATTCCTATTCCGTCTCACGCTCGTCCTGTTCTCATGTGTAGTGACAGGTTCATCAAGTCTACCGTGTTTGTCTCTCACGTGTCTGTTGTTTGTGTAGACTGGAACACATATATCTGTATAATTCCTATCTGTAGATCTAATGGTTGTGGTGTTGTCTGTATTAGTGACTTTTCCATTATTTCTTATGTCAGCGTTTTCACTTGTCATCCGTAAATGACCTCTATTTCGTCTTATCGCTCCATTTTCTGTCTCCACTTCATACGATCGCTCGTCTAATCTCCTGGTTACAACTCCTCGTTCCCACTTCTTCTTGCCTAGTGATGTTGGCTTGATTCGCACCACGTCACCTTCAACCAATGGTTCCAAAACTCTCGAACCTTTGTCGTAGTACTTCTTGCTTTTGAGAACTTTCAGCATCTTCTTCCGCTTCACTCGCTCCAACATAATTCCTTTCGGCTCCAACAACTTGCTAGTAGTCGGCAGTAACGTCCTCGTACGTCGACCAAAGTTGAGTTGCGCTGGACTCTCTTCCAAATCTTGCATCGGCGTATTTCTGTAGTCTAGAATCGCCAAAAACGGATCTTCACCACTCTCGACAGCTTTCTTGATTAGTTTCTTCGCCGTCTTGACCGCTGATTCTGCTTTACCGTTAGACTGGGGATGATGTGGGCTGCTCGTTCGATGTTCAAAGTCATACTTCTCCGCGAATTCTTGAAATTCTTCACTGCTGAACTGCGGACCATTGTCACTAACTAGTACATTTGGCAGTCCATATCTTGCAAAGTGCGCCTTCAACTTCCTGATAACATCGCTTGACTTAGTGCTTTCCAGGTAGTCAACTTCCCAGAAATTACTGAAATAGTCCACTGTAACAAGATAGTTGTGACTTGATTGTCATAAGGTCTACACCTACTTTCTCCCATGGTCGGCTGGTTTGCTCATGAGTCATCAGAGGTTCTTTTTGTTGAGCTGTAGAGTATGTGTTACAAATTTCACACTCTGAAATGAATTGCTTCATCTCTGCATTCATTCCTGGCCAAAACAAACATTCTCTTGCGCGTCGTAGACAACCTTCAACTCCCATATGTGACGAATGTATAGCGGACTTCATCTTCTGACGTAGACTGGTAGGAATTACAACACGTTCTCCCTTGAAGATCAATCCATCTTGAAATGACAGTTCTGTTCGTACATGAAAGTATGGTTTCAGTATGGTCTCTACTTCACTCTTGTCTTCTGGCCATCCTTTGAGAATTATCTCCTTCAATAGTTGCAATGCTTCATCTTCCTCAGTTGCTCGACGGATTTCTTGCAATCGTTCACTTCGGATGGGTACGTAGTCTGTCATGTTGATCTGTTCAAACACCTCTTCCTGCATATCTCTTGTGTTTTGCAGATAAGCTCTTGATAGAGTGTCGGCTAGATACATTTCTTTGCCCTTCTTGTGAACAATCTCGACATCATACTGTAGTATCCTCATCAACATCCCTTGCAGTCGTCTTGGTACACTTGACAACGGCTTATTTTGGATAGCTTCTAGAGGTTTATGGTCGCTCTGGATTGTCGTCTTCCTCCCAAAACAATACTGATGAAACTTGTTCAGTGCAAAGACGATTGCCAAAGTCTCCTTCTCTATCTGCGCATATCGTGTCTCCGTGTCAGTCAGTGCTCGACTTGCAAATGCGATTGGTTTACCATCTTGAAGTAACGCTGCTCCTAAACCTATTTGAGATGCATCACATTGAATCTCCAACTTTTGCTCTGGGTTGAAGTACTGTAAGATGGGTGTTTGGGTCATCATCTTCTTGATCCTCTTGAACGCCTCATCGTGTTCTCTTGTCCACTTCCACTCGGTGTCCTTATGGGTCAGCTTCCTCATAGGCTCCATGACATCCGATAGACTGGGTACAAATTTACTCAAGTAGTTCACCATTCCAGACAGTCGTCGTACTGCAGTCACATCCTCTGGTGCTTGCATCTTCACGATTGCTTCAATCTTCTTTGGGTCAGCCATCAGACCATCCCGCGAGATCTTGTGACCTAGAAATGTGATTTCTGTACTACCAAGCTCAGTCTTTGCTCTGTGCAGCCTCAGACCCTTTGCTCGGCATCTGTCCAGTAGGTTTCTCAGCTTTGAGTCATGATCCCTTGCAGCTTCTTCATCAGTGTCACCAACTCCAAAGACCAAAATGTCATCAGCAACACAAATTACGCCTTGTAGATCATCCAGAACCAGTTGTAGCTTCTTCTGAAAAATTTCGCTGCTTACAGCCAGACCAAAAGGAAGTCTGTTCCACCTGTATCTCCCATACGGTGTTTGAAATGTTGTCAGCTTGCGTAATTCTTCATCCAACACACAGTGCCAGTAGCCATTCTTGAGGTCAAGCTTGGAGAAAACTTTGGCTTTTGCAAGGTCAGGCAGAATGTCGTCGATTACCGGTAGAGGGTGCATCTCTCTTATGAGTGCTTTGTTCAGAGCTTGAGGGTCAATGCAAATTCTCAGATCCCCCGACTTCTTGGTTCCTGCTACCATTCGACTTACCCATTCTGGAGGCTCGTCGACCTTAGTAATGACATTTTCCTGCTCCAACTGCTCCAGTTTCTCTTTAACCTTCGACTTGATGCTCAATGGTACTCTACATGAAGGAATTGCAATAGGTTGCACCGACTCATCCACTGTTAGATGAACATTTCCTGGTATCTTGCCAACTTCATCAGCAAATACGTCTTCGTAGTCTGTTAGGATGTCATTCATTGCACAGATGTTTTCATAGTTAACTGTGATGAATCCCATCTTCTCAGACGCTCGCTTACCAAGAATTGGTGTAACAACCTGTTTTACAACAACAAACTCAACAGAATAGTACCTTTGTGGTTGCTTGCAGTTGCGGACATCAATCCTACACTTTCCCAACGGCTGAATTGTAGTAGAGTTCCACATTTGAAGAGTTGACTCACACGGCTGTAGCTCTGCGTTCGGTACCAGATGACTTGGAATGGCATTCACACTTGCCCCGCTGTCGATCTGGAACTTCACTTTATTACCGTTGACCATGAGATTAGCCATTATGTGTTTTCCTCTGGATCCGGTCGATACGTTCATGATGTATTCCCGTCCTCTTGAGTTATCTTCTGAGTCGTCGCTTTCTTCTGTGACTCCATCTTCTACCGCATGGACTCTGCGCGATGTCTTCTTTTTGCGTCCTGTCACTGCGCTTCTTGGTGCTCCGCCGGTCGTTGCATTACTTGGACATTTCTTGGCATAGTGTCCCGTTTTCTTGCATTTATGACATTTGGCATTAGTTGCAGGACAGTTCTTCTTACCCCAATAATGTGCTAAACCACACCAGTCGCACTGCGTGAGGTTAGGCTCAGTCTTTGTTGTTTGTGGATTACTCTTCTTCTTGGGTTTTGCACTGAGTTTGTGTAGAGACTCCTGCTTGTCACTTCGAAATGCTGTCATTGATCTCCTTGAAGTTTCATAGGCAGTACACATCTTAACCCGGGAACCGCGGGGATCAAGAAGAACCATACCGGTGTAGTTACCTTTAGACATTTCTTTACGAATGTGATCTGTTAAGTGGATGAGACAGGAGTCAGTCGAGTACATGCATCTGAAACCCGATTGAAACATAAAATAGATCATTTTCTTTGAGGTAGTGTTCAATTTGGGTGTATACCGCTCTTTTAAGGATTTTAGATACAATACATAATATGCTAACTGGTCTGTAGTTGCCAACTTCTAGTTTATTTCCTTTCTTGAATAGAGGGGTTACAATAGCTTCCTTCAGTTCAGCAGGTACAGTGTTGGTGTTAATTGACAGGTTGATGATGTGGGTTAGGGGACCTGCTATACCAATGGCTCCATCTCGTAGAAATTTGGCAGGAATTTTGTCTGGTCCTGTGCTTTTATGTACATTTAGGTTAGAGAGCTCGTCAAAAGTGTATTTTGGTGTAACATTTTGCAATCCAAATGTGTTCGGGTGTATGCCTTTATCTCTGTAGAAATTTCGAAAGGTGGCCGTTGTTGTCGTGTATTTATTGAGAGGTTGCGGTAGGTTCTGTGCAAGTGTGTTTGCTATGGAGGTGAAGAAGGTGTTAAAGTAGGTTGAAATTTGTCATTTATCGTGGCAAACCTGATCATTAATGTTGAGAGCCATATTAGTGTTAGACGAATCCCATGCCTTGTTGCTGTAGCCTGTTGTTTTTAGGTGCCTCCATAGTTTCTTTGGGTTATTCTGATATTCCTCTGCCTTATTGTGGAAATAATTAGTTTTCGCTGATTTGATTTTTCTATTTAGTTTATTCCTGGCCCTGTTGAACTCATGTTTCAGACCTTGATCCTGTCTATGTTTCACTAGCCTTTTTAACAGATTGTCTCTGTGTTCCAGATGGTGTAGTATGTCATTGTTGATCCATGGGTCTGACCTTGCTTTAATTTGTATGTCTTTCAGAGGAGCTATTTCGTCTAGGATGTTTGTGATAATGGTTCTGAAGCCAACCCATGCGTCATTAACGTTTGTACTTCCAAACACTGGAGACCAGTCTGTATTCCATAAAATGTCCAGAAATGTTTCTTTGTTGTAGTTTCTGAGTGACCTTGTTTTGATAACCTTGTGATTCTCTAGGGTAATTTTTGTGGTTTTCCGTGTGCAATATGTGACGAAGTGATCACTTATCCCAGTCTGTATAACCCCTGATTGGGATATTGTGTCCTCTCTGTTACAGTTTATGTGGTCTAATATTGTGGCAGTGTTCTCAGAGATACGTGTGGGGGTTGTGATGAGTTGTTTGTGATTGTGCATTGTCAGTATGTGCCTATATTCTCGTACAAGCTTATTATTTCTTTGTTTGTAACACAGGTTAAAATCCCCTAGTATAATGGATTCATTCCGAGGGTCTAGCGATGAAAAAGTACGTTCAAATTTGGTCAAGAATTGTGTGTCGTCTGGTGGCTTATAGCACACCCCAATTGTGATGGGTCTTGTCCTCGGCAGGTGTAGGTCGATCCGCAGAGCTTCGTGATTTTCTACATGGAGGTCGATCCTAGTTGTGTGTGTGAGGTTGTTTTTTACATACAGACATACTCCTTCCCCTTGCCTATTGCGGTCATTCCTAACCATGTTGAAACCTTGAATGTTTATTTCACCATCGTTTATACTTGAATCCAGCCAGGTTTCTGTGATTGCAATTATTGAAGCTTTGGCCTTATTAGCTAACAAGTTTATTTCTGACAATTTATGGTACATTGATCTGGCGTTAATGTGAATAAGATGGAGCCCTTTGTTGGTGAACACTCTGTATTCATCTTTGATTTTGAATGTGTCCTGGCTGGATTCTGAGTTGTTAATACTTGGTTCATTTAAATTAATATTCGGTAATGATTGCAAGGCACTTATCCTTGACGTTGTGGTTACAATTTAGCCAACTTATTATACTAGAAAGTAGCATACAAACCCCTTTGTTATTTCGCATACAACACACCGAGCATAATATACAGACACCGCTGAAAAGCTGGAAATGCAGTGTATAAAAATAAAACAATCCACCTCCTGGCAACACTGCACTGGCCCGGCGTGATCGCAGATATTATCCTATGTGTGTCTGTATGTGCAGATATAACAATTATATGTTCATGTTTACCTTTCGTTACCTTCGTGCTATTGTTCATAAGGTCGCAGAGTATGCTAAATGTTATGCCCTGATTTACTGCAGGAATAACGATTGATCAAGGTGAGTTCTTCGAGACTGGAATATCAGGTTTCATGCAAATACATATAATGAATCAACAGAACACATAATATAATTCCGGAATGTGGTTTGTAATACAGCTTTATTTATGTAGCACTTCCTAGCATAGAAAAACGAATAAATTCACTTAGGAAAACATGAAGGGGCAAAAGATTCAGTATCAATATTGGTCTTTCAATTCTTCTAGCACGATCGTGGATCTGGATGGAGCGTGCACTACCACTTTCAACACTCAGGTATTATTCTTCTGAGACAGGTACAATTAGGAATATTACAGAATTTCACTCGAGGGGTACCTATTAAGTTTTTAAAAGTATCGTATGAAGTTAATTGTGTATACCTTGTGTTCTGTTATTTCTTTAGACGCATAGAAATCTTCCGGTATTTACTTTCACGAAACACGGATGATTATAGTTATGGAACAAAATTATACTTGGTCGACTGGTTATGCACGGTATATGAATTCGTTACTGAGATTATTTATTTCACGACCTATCCCACAAACTCTCGGGATCTCAAAATATCTATACCATAGTCTCCAAATAGGGAGCACATTACATGGCTGAGGGTAAATACTGTCGCTATAATTATTGTTATGCCCTGTTTTTATGCAGGATTAACTTGGTATAGGTGGGTTCTACAAGATTGGGTTATAGGATTTCATGCACAGTACGCAAATGGAATCAATAGAGGACATAGATAATATCAAAAGAATGGGTTATAATGCAGCTTTATTCTCCAAAACACTATGCAGAATAATGGTTATATATGCACAAGAAACAATGGTAAATTGATAAGTCAAATGCGTACTTTGGACTTTTATAATCTATAGCACTTATCGCGGATTTGGATAGAGACACACTTCCCACTTCCAACGTTCAGGTATTATTCTTCTGATCACATTACTTCAACGATACGTAGGGTACACGAATCACATAGGCTAGGTATCTCGTTAATTAACTCTCTGGTAATATGACTCGTAATCAAAGATGAAAATATAAGTAATATAGTTATTTCCCAAGAATTAACGTAAAGGGAATAACCGTAGCTAGTTTCACTTGTCTAGTATGTTCACTTGTCTAGGTAATACTTAAGACAGAATATCAGTGAGGGGTGATTCAGGTTTCTGGTTAACAATCACAATCACTTATTTCAGAATTGCTCTCACTCGAGCCATAGTCCAATTTATTAAGACTTATTTCTTCGGCGAGGTTAAACCTGATAGCAAGAATAATTACGGGAGTCAGTTCGCCTAGTTTAAACTTCACTGATATATTTTAGCGCACACTAGCATAGTAATCACACTCTTCTTAACATCAGAGAAAATCGAAACATAACTGAATACACTGGATGATCGAGTTAATAGTACCGTAACACTGATACTTCGAGAATTAGCACTGTAATAGAGTTTCCTGGTTATCTTGAGTTGGTGATGTTGGGGGCTAACAGCTGCTCTGGGGCCGTCCAAGTTGTCCAGTAGTGTAGAGAAGGTTACAGATGGGTTACTTGCTTAACCGGTGATGAAGCCCCGATATGTTACTCTTACTGGGGACCTTAAATACAGTGTCTCAGGCACAGGCCGAATTAACAAGGTATCGGATGAACGTAAGACAGTCGGGAGAAGCGACTTTCTTATCTATCACTGGTCTTTAAAAAAGGTTCAAGGGGCTCGGGCGGTTTTGCACCTTTAAGTTAACAATTTTGATGGGAGTCCAGAGCCAATTGTTACCAAGGAGTTATTCTTGCAGAGTCCTCAATTAAGAGTTTCTCGCATAATCCCTTTTAACATAACAAGATCTTTCTGTCCTAGACCAGTTATGAGTTGAATATAGGCTACTAGTGTCTACTATTTTAATTTAGTCACTGCTGGGAGGCGTATTTCCTTTTGTAACAGCCACTAAATTATAATAGAAAACGTTCTCGGATGGATAACTTATTTAATCTGGGAGTCCAGAATCCTATAGGTTATTCACGTGGAGTCACTATTATATTCTATGATTGTTTGTAAACCCAAGTAGAAGAGGGAACACTACAATGCGTTGATAAGACAATCAATAATTGGTAAATTGGTTATTTGCAGGTATGATATTACCTTCGGGGGTCCAGGTGCAATAAAATATTCACAAAGGGTTAATTCACTTTCTCACAGATTTTCACCGACTGTGGGAGGCCGAACTATCAGGAATCTTGAGGGGTGGAGCACACTAGACTTCAAAAAGAGCGGCTGGCCGTTGCTTTGAGAGCTAATATTGAACTGGCCGAATGTTGCCTCTGTGGTGTATATAGGCTTGATCAAGGGAAACAAAGAATATTCTAGAAGTACTGGATGTCCGGGCTATGAAGTAGTTAATTTATTCTGGTTAACTTAGGGGGGTAGTGAGAGGGGTCTTTATCTCGACAGTATGTAGTTCGTAATATGATTGGTTATTGTGGACATCTTTACTCTAGTACAAGTTACTATTAGAGTTGGGTAGAGCAGGATTTGGTCAAGGGGGGGTACTACTTTATTGGGCGCCACACAAGCCCAGGCTGGAAGGAATTATTCATCCATTCACATAAGTATCCTTCTCTGGTCTAGCTGACATGCTATTCGGAATCTAGGATGGGTTAAGGGGGATTTTGGTTTTGGTTAAGGATGGGGTAGGATGGTATTTGGATAGGTAATTAGACTTTTAGTTCATAACATGTTGGGGACTCACCTGGTGTCTGGCAAGAATTTGGCTGGCCCGTCCGGGTCAGGGTATTCCTCCGCGGGGGTTGGTGGGGTCCCCGTGGGGTCGGGGGGGGGGGGGGGGATGCCGCGCCTTAAATACGGCGACATGGAGTTCTTTACGTTAATTGGGTTGATATAATTATGATTTTAGGTTGTCATGAGATATAATAATAATAATAATAATAATAATAATACTTTATTTCAGACTCACACAGTACAGAGGGGACCATCTGGGGTCCATATATACCTTACAGTAACATAAATACATATAAATATATATAAGCTACTGTACATAGGCTACATAAAATAAAAATAAAAATAATAATACCCAGTTTGCTATCATGTAGTTCACAGCACTGCCTCAACCAAAAACAGTGGTCATCAAACTACTGTGTTACCAAAACCACTGTCCTAATTGTGTACAGTACCATGCCTCACATAATTTAGCTTCCGGTACAGTATGTTGCTACAGTACAGTATAGGAATATCGGTACTGTACTGCACTATGAGGATCAGTACCGGTATGCTAATTCTGTAGAGTAGCAGACCTGAAATCATTACTTAAGGTTAAATATAGAGCAACTTCCTCCAGTGTGCCTGGATCCTGGAGGTGTACACTATGCTTGGAGTTTGTAGCATTTTAATGATCCTGTTCTCAGAAGTGTTAAGGCGCTGAATGAATTTATATGTTAGCTTTCTAATGAGTGATTTGTAACAGTGTAAGTTCATATAGGCACATAGCGTACTTGTACTCTCATTTTGAGAGCCCCAGAAACATTTTCATGATATTGTGATATGAGATACTTAGTCTATTCACTGTAATTTTCTTATAGTTCCACCATAGTTGTGCTGTATACATTGGTGAGCAGTAGGAGTTGAACAATGTTATTTTTGTATCCCATGTGCACATATGAAATTTTCTTAATATTGAATTTCCCTGCATGTAAAGTTGCCTTCGCTGACGACCCATATCCTCATCATCTGAGCGATCACATGAAATATAGTGTCCTAGATACTTTACTTTACTTACTTCTTCTATAATTTCTTCATACAAATGGAATTTAGGTAGCTTTGATTTCAATAGAAGGTTAGATTTAAATATTATGATATTGCTCTTTATAGGATTAAATTTGACTGAATGTTCGATTCCAAATTTTTCACATACTCTTAATAATTTATCCAGTCCTGCTCCAGAGGGCGCAATTAAGGCTAGGTCATCAGCATACATGAGATGAATTACAATGGTGCTGCCAATACAGCACCCAGTGCGAGTCTTGTTCAGCTCCAGACTAAGATCATCCATGTAGTCGTTGAAAAGATATGGAGACAATATCCCCCCCTGCCTAACACCATTGGTTACGGCGAAAGAGCCTGACAGGATATTGCCCCATCTTACACACATTTTTTGATTAGCATACCAGAAAATAAGTATCCTAACAATATAGCTAGGCACTCCGCTGTTAACTAATTTTTCAAATAAGGTTTTGTGACACACCCTATCAAAAGCCTTACTTGCATCAAGAAAACAAGAGAAAATTGAGCTATTTAGTTTGTTGTATGTATCAATCACTTCTTTCAGCACATATATGCATTGGTCTGTGCCGTGATTTTTCTTAAAGCCAAACTGATTGCTGCTGGTGACAATATATGCAGACATTCTTTCTAGCATTATCATTTCAACTACCTTACTCACCACACTAGCAAGTGCTACTGGGCAGTAGTTGTCTTTTGCTCCTAGTTATGGTTGATCATTGAATCTAGTTTTCACCTACGAGGATCACTCGTGGGGGTTATGAATAGTAGTTTCGTGAAAGTGAAAGTCAGGGGGAAAAATACACTTTTAACCCCTAAGTGTCGGCGCGCAACATAAGTCGAGTATAATAAATCTGGACTATCTGGCGGCGCGCGACATAGGTCGTGTGGCAATTTCAGCACGTAATGTTGCTGAGAGAGAGAGACAAGTGGTGGCAGGAGAGTAGCGAGCGTATGACTGCTCCAGACCACCGCGGCGAACCTACTGACACGAATCCCACCTCCTCCCGCCCTCTCTCACTCGCTACATACTGAATTGTATGGGGAAAGTACCGAATTACATGCTTTTTGCACTCGCGTTGCGCGGTTGTTGCAAGAAAACGAGCCGTCATAAAAGGATCGTTATGGTGTCATTGGAAAGCTCTGTTTATGCCCTTTCAGGGATAGATACTTGTTTTACGCTCTGGGTCTTATTTAGGCATGAAAATAAATCACGTAAACAGCCCTATTTTGGCTAAAAACACCCCGCTGGGCGGTACATATAAATAAACCGCTAGCCCGCTAATCTAGTGTTAAGGGGGCGAGAGGTGGCTGTCCTAGTCTCATGCCGTCTTATCATCCTGGGTCAGGTTGAGTTGGGCTAGCCAGTTAGAGGATAGTTAATGGGGGTACAAGGATAGGTCTTTACCTTCTATTTACCGGGGCTGGGGAACGAACTGAATCGGCACGTTATAACGTTCTTATGGGCGTCTTTACAGGTGGAGGGTTGTGAATTGGGAGGGGTGTGGTGTGAGGCTAGGTCGCCGCGTTGCTCGTGAACTTGACAGTGACCCTTAACGCGCTGGACATATGGGTGGCAGTGCCCTACGATGAAAACAGGTAGGGTGGTGTTTGAAGGAGAAAGTGACAGGGTGACTCAAAAGGTTACAACTGGGCATGGGGTCACGAAGCAGAGTAGTGTGGATTGTGGACTAGAAGGTGGTGATTGATAAGACATATAACAGATGTGGAAAGGAATGGAAGAGAGGAACAAAATCGTGGATAAAAGATAGTTATCCCAAGAAATGAATACATGCATGAAATGACGGTATTATAGCCGTCGTCATAATAAGATGATGGAACCTGGTTGTTATGCACGTGACACAACCCGACAAAGGGACTACCGCTTCGTCACATTAATATCGGTCGGGCATAACTCTGGTTAATATATATACACTTAGTTACTAGAAAGGGAACAACTGAGCATGGGGGTACATATATCTATACTCGTAATGGAGAGAGATACTTGGTATCTTTCCTGTATCTCTCCTGAGATGATCGTATGCAGATTGGTCATAATTAACTTATCCAAATTAACAGGCATAAATCAATATAATAACTGGCATAGGGTTATCGGGTGTATAGAGTCGTGGTTAAATTGTTTGGTCGGTAGTACAACTGGGGGGGAATCATACTTGACACTGTTAGAATTATGTGATTTACCTTAGTATAGTTATGTGTGTGGTATGTGGGTGTCGTGGATGTTAAAAGGGTTGGGAATACACCACTCTTGGCCGACGTGCCTTTGGGGTCCTTTGTTTTCCTGCCGTGTTGGTGTCGGTCTCCTGGTTCATTCGTGCGACCCTCCGTTGAATGCCAGGATGGCGGCTTCCTTTGATCCTGTGGGTGTGTTCCACTTTCTCCTGTGGCTGTTGGGTCCTTTCGTCCCGGTCGGCTTTCGCTCTGGTTCTTGCGGGATTGTTACTGGGTTGCAGCTCGGGAGGGTGGTGGGGGAATTCCTTTTTGAGGGTATTTTACTTCCCTCCCCTTCGTTGTAGGCTCGTCCTCGAGCCTCAAGGGTGAAGGAGAGAGAGGCTCCTTGGTGGTGGGTCATGGGTAGTGTATGGAGGAGTTCCCACCAATTGATGGAGCGGGCATCTGGGGTCTTGTGGGGGTCGATGGTCACCTGAAGGAAGGACGTCGTGGTATATATTATGGCTGTTGTGAGGGTTTCGTGCTGGAACCTAATGCGGACCAGTTGTTCTGAGTCCGTAGAGATTTTGATTCTCTTTATGAAGGGTGTTCGGGACATTGTGGTGGCTGGTTGGTCAGGTATGGTGGCAGAGGTCGTTGTGAAGACGGTGGGGTCTGGGTAGCGAGTGGCGTTAGGGGTAGGTTGTGTGGAAAGGTCATACCTCCCTGCGGAGGTAGAGGTACCAGGTGGCTGGGGCGGTGAGTGAGTGTCGTGTCGGTGTGGGTGGTGGGGGGTAAATAGGGGCGATTCTTAGTATGGGTGTGTGTGTGGTGTGGATTGTTGGAGATGTTGTGGGCTTTTCTGTGTTAATTTCGCGGATAGGAGAAAACCGGACAGGCCGGGTGACTAAACGCCCTGATGCAGTTCGTATGGGGGGGGGAGGGGGGGGCGGGTTTTGATTTCGGGGCTTGAGTCACTGGATGATGTCCTGTATCGTGGTGGCTTTGGGTTGGGGTTGCGAGGAGGTGAGGTTGGGGGTGTGGTAGTTGCCGTATTTGTTGTTGATGAGGTAGGTGTGTTGTGGTGTTTATTTGTGGAGGGGGGGATGGAGGAAGGAAAGGGGGTTAATGATGGGGGAACAAGTCGAACTGGTAGGGAAAATGGGGTTAAGTTGGTGGTCATTGTGAATGAGTTGTTTTTTTGGTTGTTGATGACGGTTGTTGGATTTCTGAGGGCATAATCATGATCTAAGATGTTGGGGGTGGGGGGTTTGGTGGGTCTGGTGTAGAGGACATGGGGGATGTCGATTTGGAGGAGTTCAGTTGTGGAGTGCGGGGGAGATGGAGATTGTGAGGAAATCAGAGGTTTTCCGATGGAAGGGGTGGGGTTTTTTTTCTTTGAGATGGGCGGGGGTATTGGTTGGCAGGTGGAGGTTTTTGGGTTGAGGTAGAAGAGGATTGTGGTGATGAGGGGGGGGGGGGGATTTGTAAGCGTTTGGTTAGATGTGGTTTTGCAGGGTAGGTCTTGGAAGATACACGTGGACGTAATTGGTAACGGTTGGTGGTTTGTGAGGTATGTGTTTTGTTTGTTGAGACTTGTTGTCCGAGGTGGAAGATACAGGTACGGTAGGGGGGGGGGGGGGGGTTACTTCGGGGGACAATGCGGAGGGTGGAGGGGTTCGGGGGGTGTGTTGGTGAAAAGTAGGGAGAGGTGGTGTAGGAGGTTTTGGTTTTGATGGAATGTTGGTTGGGGAGGTGGGGTTAAACAAGGGAGGCAGTTGAGTGCAGGGGGTTGTTAACTCAGAGTCAGGGTTGGTAGGGGGAATACTATCTTCTTTAGTTAGGGGTTTAAAAATTCTAACAAATCTATTTCTGTAGGTGCGAGTCTCGCCGTGATAATTAATGGTGGTTTGGTAGGCATTTGGGATTTGGGTGACTGTATAAGGTCCGACATATCTTGGGCCTAATTTATTGATGACCGGAAGCTTGGCCACCATCACGGTATCGTGAATGGCGAAGGGGTTTTGATCAAGGGTGTTGTCGTGTTTAGTGTCTTGGCAATTTTGGGCGGTGTGTAGGGTGTTCTGTAGTTGTTGCAAAGGATCAATTTGGAGTTGTGTGGTGGAGGGTTGTGCTTGGTGATAAAATGGTAATAAGAGGGGGGCTACTCCGTGCACACGCTCATGGGGGGAAATTCCGTCTTCTTTGGGGCAGGTATTCATACCCCACTGGATCATCTTTAATTGCGAGGGCCAGTCGGAGTCGGAGGTGTCTAAAGCAATCATACAGGTACGTAATTGGTTGTTAATCGTACGGTAACTACGTTCGCACACGGCGTTGCCTTGCGGCCAGTAAGGGGAGGAGTGTTTAATTTTTAGTCCGCACTGTTTTGCAAATTGTTCCCAAACTTGACCACTAAATTCGGGAGCGTTGTCTGATAAGATAGCAATAGGTAAGCTGAAGATGGGAAAGATTTCTGTGGCAGTTCTGTCATTGAGGGCGTCCCCCGCCGAGGCCATCGTGGGCAGGGGATATTCTAAAAATCCTGGGGGTCTATTTCTGACTCTTCCAGGATTTCTTCTGTAGTTTCAGGGCTCATGAGGTGAGCAACATCTTGCTGCTCAAAGTCCCCGGCATCCTCTTCCTCAACAAACTCCTCCTCATTTACTGAAATGCGAGGTTGGTTTGATTGGGGTTTTGCGGAGTCGCGGATTTCATGAAGGACACACTTTGAACTACATGCAGGAAAATCATAGGGGTTTATAATGACAAGGGTGGTGTTCTTACTTTGATTGACGTTGTAGGCCTTGTTCCTGTTATAGATCCGCCGCAGTGAGTTGGGTTGGAATCGTGGTCTGCTAGGCTGAGGCTTCCCGGAGTGATAGGCGGGCTTGGAGTTGGAGTTTTGCGGATGGCTGGTATACCTCTTTATGGCAGCAATTCTCGACGTTTTCGTGGGTTGCACTGCTAGGATTCGTCGGATGGTGATTAGGTCCTTTTGAAACCCGACGGGGTCGTGCACAGCGAAATATTCTTTAACTGCTGAGGGCAACACTGAGACTAAGTTGACAAGGATTTGCTGCTCTTGTTGAATTCTAGTTAGGGTTGGAAATTAAATTTTAATGTGTTGTGAAATGGTGTTCAACGTTGCATCCAAATCACCTTCGTACTTTGTATCTTGAATACGGGTGTGGGCGACGAAGATGCCCATTGAGGGTTTGATAGCTTCAATAACTATATGGGCCTGAATTGGTCCCATGTGAGGGTAGGGGTTACCTAATATGCGACTAGGGAAACGGCTTTTCCCAAGTGTGTAAGTGATACAGCGATTTTTTCTCGATCCGTAGTATACGCCAAATCTAGCACGGGCTTTACAATGTCCATGTATGTTTCTATTCCGTAGGTCTCCCCATCGTATTTCGGAATGGGAATGTGAGAACGGGCTGCCATTTTTTGATGTTATTATGTTTCTATTGCTTCAAAAAATGTAATGTAATGAAATCTTCTATCCGAATCAAGAACCACCGCTAGCTGCCAATGTTATGCCCTGTTTTTATGCAGGATTAACTAGGTATAGGTGGGTTCTACAAGATTGCGTTATAGGATTTCATGCACAGTACACAAATGGAATCAATAGAAAACATAGATAATATCAAAAGAATGGTTTATAATACAGCTTTATTCTCCAAAACACTAGGCAGAATAATGGTTATATATGCACAAGAAACAATGGTAAATGGATAAGTCAAATGTGTACTTTGGACTTTTATAATCTCTAGCACTTATCGCAGATTTGGATAGAGACACACTTCCCACTTCCAACGTTCAGGTATTATTCTTCTGATCACATTACTTCAACGATACGTAGGGTACACGAATCACATAGACTAGATATCTCGTTAATTAACTCTCTGGTAATATGACTCGTAATCAAAGATGAAAATATAAGTAATATAGTTATTTCCCAAGAATTAACGTAAAGGGAATAACCGTAGCTAGGTTCACTGGTCTAGTATGTTCACTTGTCTAGGTAACACTTAAGACAGAATATCAGTTAGGGCGATTCAGGTTTCTGGTTAACAATCACAATCACTTATTTCAGAATTGCTTTCACTCGAGCCATAGTCCAATTTATTAAGACTTATTTCTTTGGCGAGGTTAAACCTGATAGCAAGAATAATTACGGGAGTCAGTTCGCCTAGTTTAAACTTCACTGATATGTTTTAGCGCACACTAGCATAGTAATCACTTTCTTCTTAACATCAAAGAAAATCGAAACATAACTGAATACTGCTCTGCCTTCATCATCTTCTGATCATCTGCCTCTTCCGACTTCACTCTGCGCTCTCTTGCATCCTCGCTGTTTGGTGGTGGCCATTGCTCCCTGGACCTGTGACGCATGGCTCTACATGGTTGAGGGACGCTGTACCCGCGTGGCCGGTTCTGGGTTCGGGGTTCCCGTGTGTGGGCCCCCTCCGTCGGTGCCAGCTGGGTTCGGGTTCAGTTTCTGGTGTTGGTGTTGGCCACTCCGTCCTCGCTTCTTCACTTCTCCGCGTGTCTGCCGGGTGTCATCGTACATCACTTCATCATCCCTTCCATCCTCATGTCCTGGGAGTCTTGTTGCCCTTTTGCAGCCCCTCCTGGGGCCCCTGCCGTTTGAGCCTCCTTCCAGGGAGGCCTTTGTGGATTCATCTTCCCCGAGATCACTTCCACCAGGGTAGGGCGACATAAGCTGAATTGCTTTACTGCCCTTCAACGTTAAAAAGAAGAAGAAGAAGAAGAAGAAGAAGAAAGAAGTTTAATGAAGGGCAGGATGAGTTGTAATAAAATTATTATTGGAAAGACCTATTGGAAAAATGTGGCAATCCTTTCAATCCTACATGGTACAGATGTCATAAATTTTTGTAAATCAGAAGTTCAACAGTTCCAAAGAATTGAAAATTAAGTGTATAGAATGATATTCTTCTTCTTCTTATTGTTTAAATGTGCAGTTTGCTTGGAGGGTTGTCTCCAGATTACTGCACAGGCGTTTAGATTGGGTGCTCCTTCCTACACACCAGTCAGCGTCCTAAGAAGTGAGGTGGGTGCCTCTTCAATGCAAGCAAGATTAATGAGAGGAAAAATGTAATTCGTGAAATATATATTAATTAAGGAAGATATGTTGATAGGACATGTCTGGAGAGAGTATAAGGAAAATCACAAGGAAGACAAATGGATTGAAGAGATAGTAAATATTAGCAAGACAACCGGTTTAGACAAGTGCAATATGAAGTCGATTGAAAGTGAAAAAATCAAGAAAACAATTCGAGATTTGGACACCAAGGTATGGAAAGAAGAGTTACAAGAGAAGAAAGTGTCGAGATGTATGCAAAATACAAAACAGAAAAAAAAAACGTTTTATGATAATAAACCATCATCAGTGGATCAAATACCTTGAAACTGAATGACAGACACCGTTTCACAGGAAAAGATACTAAATGTATAGGATGTGACGAAGAAATTGAAAATTTGGAACATTTCATCTTGTATTGTCCACTTTACCAGCAAATTAGAAATAATTATAGACAATTTCAGCAACCTTACGATACCAATAAATTGGACTGCAAAACTTTTGTTTGATAATAAGATAGAAAAAGAGGAAGTTAAATATATAATCTATGAACTTTGGAAAAAGAGACAAAATTCAATAGCCACAACCACATAAACATAAACAGAAAACAATAAAACAGAAAAGGGGAGGCCGTTGCAAAAGGCTATCTCCCCGACCAGCAACCGAACCGAAGAATGATACCGTTTTTCCAGTCCATCCCCAAGGACTGGAAAAACGGTATCATCCTGCCCTTCATTAAACCAGGAAAGGACCCCTGCCTGTCATCATCGTACCGACCAATCAGCCTCCTGCCTAGCGTAAGCAAGCTGGCAGAAAGAATGGTCCAGACAAGACTCTCCTGGCACCTTGAAAACAACAACCTCATCCCCTCCTCACAAGCCGGCTTCAGACCTACCTGTTCTACAGTAGACCGGGTACTTAACCTGGAACAGGTAATAGGGGAGAGTGGTAATGGTTCAGACGGTTGGATGGTTCGGACAGTGCATTTCCTGAGAAACGTATGGGACCTAAAGCCGCGAGATCGTGCGTGAAAGTGCGAGAGTTATACTCTATGTAACTCACCTTTGCCGCCGGCCTGTACAGCAGATATGACACCGGGCCCGTGATTGGCTGGCAATGACATCATTCCCTAGGCATTATAGAAGGTTCCAGAATTTCCAGAGTTTGCATTATTTGCACTTATCCTTGACGTTTTGGTTACAATTTAGCCAAGTTATTATACTAGAAAGTAGCATACAAACCCCTTTGTTATTTCGCATACAACACACCGAGCATAATATACTGACATCGCTGAAAAGCTGGAAATGCAGTGTATAAAAAAAAAAAAATCCACCTCCTGACAACACTGCACTGGCCCGGCGTGATCGCAGATATTATCCTATGTGTGTCTGTATGTGCAAATATAACCATTATCTGTTTATGTTTACATTTCGTTACCTTCGTGCTATTGTTCATAAGGTCGCAGAGTATGCTACACAAAAGAATAACATCACTTTTGTTGCGGCAATTGTCATATGACAATTGCTTGGTCACGGATTACTGACTATTCCGCCCTCAGACCATTCCGACTAGAAGATCCCGCCCGCTTAGCTAGGTCCTTTCCACCCAAATGTTGTGGGCGGGAAGAGCCAAACTATCATCCTTCCTTGGCTGATTTCGCCTTCTAAGATTAGACCGTCCCGCCCGACCTAGCTAAGCGGGCGGGATCTTCTAGTCGGAATGGTCTGTGGGCGGAATAGTCAGTAATCCAAGATAAATTAGTTACTAGAGCACCCGTCACACCTAGCCGATTTTAGGCCAAGACTGTCCGCGACCTAAGGGTCGTGGACAGTCTTGGTGTACGTCGCCGCGCATCATGGGCCGTCGCCAACATAACAAACAGGTCGGGATGGGTCTTCACATACCCCCTCAAAAGTTCTACATGCACAACATTGAAAATCAAGTCGGCGTGGAGTGAGGTCAAAAAATGGGACGGGAGGCTAATGGCGTGTGACGGCGCTTGACCGCGCTTGACGGGAAAAGGTAGGCGTCAGTGAGGCGGCACACGGCACCATAAATGAGGTCTGCGTCAGGCGGCGTCACCATAACAACCTGCGGGGATCAGCGGCGGCTTGCTGCGACCCAACGATGCCCTAACGGTCCTGGATTTTGTAATCCGGAGGGGGGTCGCCGTCAAACGGCGTCAGGCGTTTTTTTTTTTTTTTTTTTTTAAGAGACAATGAACGGAGGAAGGAAAAACACAGATAAAACAAAAAGGTCCATGTGCCTAAAGGCATCCTCCATTCATAAAATGTTTGTAACAACTGGATTTAAACATTTGTTGATTGTAAGTTTGTGGAAAGCAATTCGAGGGAAGTGAATTCCAAAGAGTAGTAGCTCTGGGGATAAATGAATTCTGATAAGCAGAAGTTCTGCATTGTGGAGGAGAAAGTGTAAATTCATGGGCGCTCTCAGCTGCCCTAGTTCTACGGGGAAAGATGTGGAGAGGCGGCACAATTGAAGCAAGTTCCTCGGAACAATTGCTGTGAAAATATCTGTAGAATAATGCAAGGGATGCAACGTTTCTTCGTATGGCTAATGTAGGAAGGTCCTGTGTGATTGCAGGGTTATTGATTAATCTAATAGCTTTATTTTGAATTTTGTCCAACTGCCTCAATGCAACCACTCCACTTCCACCCCACAGAGGTGAACAGTAATCCATCTGAGAGCGCACATGACTTTTATATATACGGCCAACTGCTCGTCAGTGAAGAATTCTCGAACTCTGTACAGGAGTCCCAGTTTTTTAGAGGCATTCTTAGCAATGCTTCTAACATAATGTGTCCAGCTCAAGTTAGTAGTTAATGTTACACCGAGAATGTCAATACTAGGGGAAGTGGGAATATTTACATCATTAAAAAATATATGGGAGTCAGTGAGATTCTGTCGGTTAGAAAATTGAATGTACTTGGTTTTCTGTGCATTAAAGGAAACTAGATTCTCTTGTCCCCATTCATTAATTCTAGAAAGGTCCTGGTTCAGAGAAATTGCAGTGTTTATTTTTGAATTTATAAGATCGGGTTGGGTGAAAGAATTGGTAAATGTGAAGGAACTGTGGAGTGTTGAGTCATCTGCATAGGAATGTATTGGATTATGAGTGGTAGATATGAGATCATTGATATGAATGAGGAACAGAGTTGGGGCCAAAACTGATCCCTGGGGAACACCAGCATTTATTGAGTGAAATTGAGAATAAAGGCCATCTACCATTACACGTATTTTTCTGTTATGAAGATAAGAAGAAATTAGTGGAACTAATGATGCAAGGCCGTAGTGTGACATCTTCGACAATAAGGATTGATGCCAGACTCTATCAAATGCCTTTGATATATCCAGTGCTATTGTATGTGTTTCACCATGTTGGTCTGTAGCTTGGTTGATTTGATGTGTAAGAAGGCAAAGAATGTCTGCAGTTGATCGACATCGTCTAAAACCATATTGCCTATCACTGATTAATTTATTATTCTCCAGATGCTTAATTATGTGATTATTTAATATAATTTCAAAAACTTTAATACATAGTTAATACATAGGCGACGATGGTTGGCGGCCATCGCCTCCAAGCGGCGTAAAAACATACCGGGGTCCCCGGTATGCGCAGCCATGCGGGGACCCCCTCCTGTAGCGCAGCGATGTGGCAACGTCGCACGTGGCACCAGCGCAGACCGTGTGATGTGGCCGCCAACCCCTACAAAAACAACGCGCCGCCATGCACCACCCTATGTTTCCCACTCACCACCAACACCACCGCGCGTGCCAACCCAGTCTCCTGATTTTCATCGCTCCCACCACCAACTCGTTCCTCGCCACCATGCCACGTCCGAGAATCAAGAAGACGATGAAGAAGCCCATGCACCAGTCGAGCTCATCCAGCAGCGAGGATGAGAGCAACACGGGACTCCAGGGAAACAGGAATGAGGAAGAAACGGCGGTTGAACCTGGTGTACGTGGTGAACACGAGGAGCCACAACCGGCCGCCCCTGCCCTGCCTGCCACCTACTGACCGTCCAATGATGC
Organism: Paralithodes platypus; assembly: GCA_032716605.1. Lineage (NCBI taxonomy): Eukaryota > Metazoa > Arthropoda > Malacostraca > Decapoda > Lithodidae > Paralithodes > Paralithodes platypus. The sequence continues at coordinate 8,716,440 of CM064514.1, read as the reverse complement.
CGCTGACGATGAGATTGACGTGGAACAGGAATCCTCGAAGCCCGGCCGCCGTCGACACATCATTAAAGTGGTGTATAGTGACGAGCAGGAGCTTGACTTGGCCGACTGGTACGAGCATCACCCCGTTTTATACGCCAAGGGGCGTAAGGATTTTAAGGACACCGCCCTCAAAGCTGCCCTCTTCGAGACCAAGGCCAAGTCCATGGAACCCCCTGTTACAGGTGAGGTTAGTGCCCATAATGTGTTAATTAATAATGGTTGAGGAGAGCGACGATGATTCGAGTATTACAAGCAAATAAATGAAATGCACGTGACAGTTGGAGAACATGTGCACATAAATCTAACCACAATGATGCTGAAAGTGAAAGTGAACGAACCATCATTTATCTCGTACACCATATACCTATGAATGCCACGTGGATATGTGTGTTAATTTGAAATATGATAATTTTTATTATGATATTATTATATTATATCATTATTATAGTATTAGAACAATAATCATAATAAGAATAATATTATAATATTATTGTTATTTGGTAGAAATTTTCGTGGTGCAATGAATATTGTGTTCACCGAGACATAAAATATCACTACATAATGTTGTTAATATGTGATGTACGGTACCCTATCATGGTATATATATGTGTATATATTATTAATGTATATATCTCTCCACCTCACAGGGATGCAAGTGAATGGCTTCCTAGAGGGAATGCGGACTCGTTATGGCCGCATTACAGAGACCAAGAGTGGACAGGCCCCACCCCGACACACGGACCGGGATAAGTGGATTATCGCCACGTTTGGCTTTCTCAAGGACCACATCGTGCGCCAGACTGGTCGTCAGAATAGCCAGGTAAATGTTTTTTTAATTACTTTTTTGCATGTCTCGATTATTTAAAAGTGTTTGACACTGACCAGCCACGTGTGGACAAATTATGTTTGTGGAGACTCGTTGTGCATACCACAGGTTTCTGACCTGACCTGGTTGTGGTATCTGCCGTTTGTTATTCCTTTCGTTATTTCATTATTGTATTGATTTAGTTATTAATTGAATATCTTTTATATATATATTGTAATTAATTTATTCATGTACTTAGATTAATATTGATTTATTGATTTATATAAGGTATTTAGTCATTATTTATACATTATTTATTATGTATGTATGTATTTTTTGATTGATTCCTTTCTTTATTTCATTATTGTATTAGTTTATTTAGTTATTGAATATGTATTATATATATATATAACGTAAATCATTTATTTATGCAAACATTATTCATGCAGTGGATGAATGAAACAAGCCATATAATATATATATATATATATATATGTTTATAATATTACATATCAATACTAATAATTGACTATTTCAGTGTGGTATCGCCCCTCGTGCTCCCAGCGTTGCCAGCGTGGAGGAGGAACAGGAGGAGGAAGAGGAGGATGAGGTGGTAGTGTGCGACAGCACTGCCAAAGGTCCCCCGAAGCAAGGAGCAGCCGCCAAACGGAAACGTCGCAGGAGCCCTGAAGTCGACGAGGTTGACTCACTACTGTGAAAGGTAACGAATCATTCATATTATTTATTATTATTATTATTATTATATAGTCATGCCCAATCCAAATGTTTGTAATGTGTGGTTTATAATCTTTTTAATGTCATTTGTTGTCATTGTGTTGTTAATAACATGTTTATTATGTAATGTTGTTAGTTATTTTGTACATATTTAAGATTGTAGAAAATCATTCAATATTATTACATAACTGTCTTCGTGGTGCAGCATCGTGGGTATATAAATCATACAATACATTACCGAGTGCCTGTCAGACCACATAAATAATATACAACATGTCATGTAACATACTAATTATTCGTAACCACTTTTCAGCTTCAGGACAGGTCCAGAGGCAATGAGGAACTGCAGGCCTTGATCAAGACCCGGCTGCGTCATCTGACAAAGCGTGAGGCCCATGTCCAATCATTGTTTGATTATCTGACCAGTCTTGGATCTGATGTGCACCCCTCCCTCCATGAAGAGTTGGATAGCGCCCTCATCAAGGTCACACAGCACTTCAAAGCTGAGACCGCAAGATCCAGCGCCGTCCTCCCCCCCCCCCCCCCCCACAGCAACTGGTATCCCGCCCGCCCAGGGAGTGCACCCCCCAGCAAGGCCACTCCAGCCAGCATGACCAGGGGTATGAGGTGGGTAGGATAAACTACGCCCACCAGCAAGAGTCCATGTGGAGCACACCTGGCCCCAGCTTGGGCTGCAACCAACCCATCCCAGGCACACCTGGTCATGCTCCACCAGCTGGCCACCTCCTGAACCTCCCCAGCCCCTCAGCACCGCTACCCTTCTCAGGCAGCTCACCTGGCACCAGCCAATTCCTGGAGAGCATCCTCAACCAAACTAAAATGTAACTAGTGAATAATAAAATATGTTTTGTAGAACTGTGTATATATCTTACCTTCTATACCATGTCGTTTTGCAATGATACCATACCAGCCGGTGAAGTATAGTACCCCCTGAGGAAGTCCCTCTGTTCCTTGGCGAGCCTTGTGGTTTGGTTTCCAGCGAGAGACTGAATATCTGCCATCTGCTCACCCTCCCTCCACGAACCAGCTGTGACCAGGTGTGTCACTGGGTCCTCAGTATCAATGAGGGTGGAGGGAATTCCAGGTGTACGTTGGCGAAGAAGGTTGTGCAGGCAACAGCAGGCCAACACAACACTCTCCACCCTCTTGGGTTGTATGGCCATGGTGGTGAATAGACACCTGAATCTGCCAATATATAAATAAACGACATAATTAAATAATTAAATAATAAATATATTATCAATAACAATCAAAATATAAGATTAGGTATATTAAAACTCCTTATTGGCGGCGCTCGACTTAAGTCATGCACCAATTTGCAGCAAGTTAGGAGCATTATTAAGGCTTTTACAGGGTTAAAATCGAGTGCAAATGGCCGGGAGCGCAGCAGGCCAGACAGCCGATTCCCAGGGCTTACCGCCGCCCATTAACTCATGTTCCCTGTGTTCTCGAGAGGCCGGCAGTGTAGCCAATAGTGAGCATAGCTGGGAAAAATATACCGCTATACGCTAAACTCCCATGTTCGTGGCACCACTGCAAGAGAACCACGAGTGCTACGTAGCTTGTTCTGGTCTCATTTTGAAACTTTTAGCGCCTAGTTTTTTGCTGAATAAATTTCTTTTCATGCAGATACTTGATTGATCATTCAGGAGGGCCTGAATATGCCCAAATGAGCCCAAAACACCCTGCTAGACAAGGGTTAATTACATAAAAAATAAAAAATAACAACATTCAATACATAATTAAATTAATAATAATAATAAAATAACAGAATTAACTGAAATAAAGAGATACAAATTATATAATGAATTACAGAAATAAATTATAAATATATTATCAATACATATCAAAATATAATATGAGTTATATTAATAAAACCAACAAATACCAAATAAATAAATAAAATACATAAATAAAATGATTAATGAAATAAATTAATAACAAAATAACTGAAATAAAGATATAACAAATAACTACATAAATAAATAATAAATAATGTGTAAGTAATTGATATACATTTATATAAATCAATACAGCAATAAATATATAAATACATAAAGAAATTAATTACATTATATATACAAAAGATCCTAATACACTAATAACAGAAATTCAATAATAAAATAAATAACTAACGAAATGAATACATACATAAATAACAAATTAATCAAACGATATATTAATACACAATTATTATTTGTTTATCAAATAAATCTTAACTCATTTAAATAAATAAATAAATAAATATATACATAAATATGAACCACTCTTACCTGCTTGCTAGGATCCCAAAGGCGTTCTCCACAATCCGACGAGCCCTTGATAGACGGTAGTTGAAGAGGCGGTTGTCCCGGGAGAGGTTCCTTTGTGGATAGGGCTTCATCATCCAGCTCCGAAGGGGGAATGCATTGTCCCCGACGATGAAGTAGGGCAGTGGCACGCCAGTGCTGGGGATGGGTTCAGGGTCTGGTAGGCCAAGCGTTTTCTGTTCAAGGGCAGCACGAAGCGGTGTCCTGCCAAATATCCCTGCATCTGAGCCACCCCCTGATGCCCCAACATCGACGTACAAGAAGCGGTAGTCAGCATCGACGAGTGCCAGCAACACAACGGAGTGGAACCCCTTATAGTTGTACCACATGGAACCACCTTTGGCGGGACACCGCATTGCAATGTGCTTGCCATCAAGTGCACCAATGGTGTGGTGGAAGTTCCATCGTTGGGAGAACTTGTTTGCCACTGCCTTCCATTCCTCCGGTGTGTTGGGGCAGGGCATCATCTCGTCCATATACTCAGCTATGAGTGCCTCACATGTCTCATACACACCGTTTGATATGGTGTTGTGTGCCACTCTGAAGCTGTACATGAGGCTCATATAGCTGTCACCGGTTGCCAGGAACCGCAGTGTTATGGCTAGTCGGAGACCAGGTTCGAGTGCCTTCTGGTAAAAAGTATCGTTCTTTTCAATGCGGTGCGCCACACGTCCTAGTACCTCCCGGAAGACTGCAACATCCAACCGCAGGTAGTTTCTGTAGGCTGGCCCATCCTCCTCGGCGAGTTCCTTCAGTAGCTGCTCATAAATACCATAGGTTTTCCTACGAAGAAGCCAGTTCCGGACCCACACGCGAGGGGTTCTATTCTGCCTCCTTCTTTTCCTCAACAGCAGCTTGCAGATGGCTATATTTGTCAGTAGGTGGTCATTTTCCAGATTTAACTGAACCTGGAGTAAGCGTAGATGCCCTGTCTGGTTCCTAGGCACTGTGGTGGACATGGTTGCGTGCAACCGTGACGGTGGCTGAAGGTATACTGATGAGGCCCACCCTTTGGTGTAGCTTCTATATACCCCACCTTGAATTCGGTCGCCGTCGTTCGGGGTCGCCGTCCATACTGAAGGGGTCGCCGTCCATCGGCACAGTAATGCATATTGACGCCGTCCTACCTCCTGTCGACGCCGTTCGTCGGGTCGTTGTCAACGCGCTACGCCGCAGATCGGCACTCCAGCGGCGACCTAGGTCTCACCTTCAGGCCTGCATGGGCGCCGCTCTACCCCGTCAGGTGGCGTGGCCATCCATACTGCATCCCGTCCAAAACTCACCCCCCCAAATCCTTAAGCTCTCCGCCGAAGGTCGGCACTCCTGACCACGACTAAGGGTCGTGGTCAGTCTTGGCTCAAGTCGGCATGGTGTGATGCCTGCTTTATAAGGGATTCAATTTATTGTCAGTTAAAAATGGACAATCATTAAACGATTATTTAAAACAGAGAAATGGTCTATGTCTAGCCTACTATCATGGTATTCTTATTGACTATTTAAGGCTATTTCACATCATATCGTAATATCCACACTTTCCCTTAGATGATAATGTACCGTGTGTCAGCTATATAGGCTACTAGTCTGACATAGCGTATGAGTCGATAAATCGCTACAGTTATGTTATACAACAGGCAATAATGTATCTACTATTCATATATTATTCTCTCTCTCTCTCTCTCGGGAATATTTGATAGCCATATGAAGCTCTATATATATATATATATATATATATAATACTACAGGTACCTCTTTTCCTTGGTCACACAATTTCTAGTTTTAACTGGATTTTTAATGTTGGTTACTATCGTACTAGGCATAAGTAGGCCTATCTCTCATAATGTACACATTTTATATATTATATGTATATATATATATATATATATATATATATATATTTATTAGTGGCCCCTCCATCATTGACGAACATGCCTATTACATAAGGCATCCTCTTCAAACACTAATCCGCCGTAGTTTGAATCTACCGCGCAGAGCATTTAAAATCTGAGGAGCCTTCATCATGAGCGCACGCGACCTCACTCATGGCTTCAGCCATTATGAATTGGGTTCTCACTACGAAAAAACTTCGTAAACAATAAAAAGAAAAAGAAAATAAGAATAACTATCCAATAAGCTTTCCATCATATAGTGGATGTACTTGTGAGGATCTTTGACCAGACGCTGATTCAGGCGTCATTCTTCCTTCTCTGCTCTGCGATCGGCCGGCCCGGACGTGTCTCTCCACGCTCCGCTGGTTCCGCATTTGCTGCGTCCCTAGTGAGTTTTTTCTCATTTGTTTACTCCGGGATGTATCGAGTAAGGTTAGGATAGGCGTAGCAGGAGTGTCCTGGGCTGGTTGCCCGCAGTGCAGTGTATTTTGGGTCGTGTGTTTGGGGCATCTATTTCGGATGTACCCTCGTGGTCCTGTTGTGGACAGGTGATTTTTTTTTTTTTTTCATAGTTGAGTTAGCTTGTGATGCAGGCGGCTTTCATTACGCGATTATTTCTGCTGCCTTTTATCTTTCTAATGAGGTAGCGTTGCTTTGCTGACGTTCCCAACCTATTTTTCTTCACTTAGTGAATTTTTTTCTGGGTCCCGAGTCGGTCTTCCCTTGGTCGGAAGTTTTTGCTACAGTGGTGTGTTGGCGGTGGTTCCTGTTGTTATATTTCCAGTGTTTTTTGTTTATATCTCAACATTTCTTGTGCCGTTTGCTTAGGCCTAGCCAGCCGCTCATAGCTTTGCCACATGTACAAGTGTTTTTGTTTTATTTTATAAATATGTCCTACTGTGTCATGTGTATCTGGGTTTAGTTGTGTATTGGCTAATTCCACGGACTATGTTTGTTTCCTGGTTTAGTTGTGTATTGGCTAATTCCACGGATTATATTTGTGGTCCCTAGGTTAGTCGTGCTTTGGCTATCTCTCGGGTCCTATGTGCGTTCAGATGGTGTCTGTTCGGGGTGGGTTACTTTCCGGCGGGATGTCTGTGGCTCTCCAAGACTGCGTCTCTGTGTTGGTGCCTGTTTCAGGCTCCCTTTGATTCCCGGCGGATTGGTGGTACCCATCTAACATTGTTCATGCGGACATAATATGTTATGTAGTTTTTCTACCCGGTTTTACAAACCAAAGGAAAAACCCTAGCTGTTGTTGTGGGCTTTCCTCCCCGGCGATCTTTTACAAAGAAGTGGGGATCGGAACTTATGGGGTTAACGTTTAAGATGTCAGATCTCACCCGGCGGGTGTACCTTGTTAAGGTGGGATGAACGATTTGGTAATTCAGTTTAGTTAACCGGTCCATTTTAGTGATACTATATGTATCCCCGCCCTCACTCTTATGGCGATCGACGGCTCAATTAGGGTTAACGTATTTTTTATAAGTTGGCCACACCCGGCGGGTGCTTCTGGGAGGGGGAAATACGGAATTTACAATTCAAGCTAGTTACCCAATTAATTGAGAGATACGGCTATGTATCGCCGCCTTCACCATACGGCGATCTATGTGACAATTCATTAGAAGTCAGGTCTCGTATCAGCCTGCCCTGTGTTAATCTGCTAGATAATTCAGGGGCCGGCGTCTTTGTGGGGGGTTGTTTTCAAAATTGAATCTTGTAACAGTCACCGCCAGAAAGACTTTATAAACGCCATACTGGTCTTTTATATTATGTCAGAGGGTATTCTTAAAACTTTCTTAAAGACATGTCTAGATATTCAGATATCTTTATAGAACCCCGCCGCGTAATGAGCTGTAATCATTGTGGGATTACGTCTCGTTATCCGGCGGGTTATGAACACTTGTATGCGATCATTTTGGGTTAACCTTATGAGCATTAATTCCTGGAAATTTTCCTTTTTTCCAGAGCTGGGCCCCGGCGGACCAATACAGACCCTGCAGTACGTTCCCACCAGTCTCTGTCATGGCTACCTCTGCCCCAGTTTTTGCTTTATGCATTAATCCAACCTGTGCCGGTGTCCCTCTTTTTGCGCACACTCTTTGTATCAGGTGTGTTAAATGTCTAGACCGTTCAAGAGGTCTGTGGGTGATGCGCAACTGTTCCTTTTGCTCCCAACTAAGTGTCAAAGTCCTCCAAGATAATGATAAGACCGCAGCGGTCGCCTTACGAGAAGTTCGGCAACAAATGTCAGCGATTGTGGCTCATAAGTCACTTCAATGTGACAACGTCCCTCTTTGGGATAGGCTTCTTCTTGAGCACCCTCCCCCTAATAAACGTTCCTCTCGAGTAACTAGTCATAAGCCGGCGGAGACTGGACAGGGTTCTGTGTCATCTCCTGCCCCTGCTACTTCGAAACGTCATCTGTGAGCCAACACCCCCGGCGGCAGTCTCCTCGTCTCGGGCGAGATCTAGGTCTAGGTCACCCCTTAGACACCAGCCACCCAGTCTTGCCTCTTCACCATTGAGTAAGAGGAGTAAGACAGAAAGTTCCACCAGGGGTCACGGCGATAAATCCTCCAAAGCAAAGAGTAGTTGACGGTCACACCACAGCCATAAATCTTCAAAAAAGGATTCCCATTATAGAAAGGCCTACCGACACTCACCTGTTTCTAGTGCTTCTCGTCATACCTCTACCCCAGACAGAGTTTGTGTTCGGTCTCAAGGGTCCAGTGTAGTACCTGTACCTAAAGATGATTTACCCATTAACATTTTAACCCTGGAGTTGGAGGGTTCAGAGGGCTCAGTGGTTGAGAGTGTTTCAGACTCCCACGGGAGTACAGGCCAAGGCCTAGGTGTTTGGCGATATTCTCGTCCGGGGCCTGACCACCCACTTTCGGCTCAAACTATTCACACAGTGGCTGACGTCCATCGGGACGCGGCGATCCCTTCCTCTATTCCTAACTTCTCTTGGCAACAAGATGGTACCCCAGCTTCGGCGGGATCTTCTCAGGAGGAACAGGATGACAAAGACGAGGTTTCGATGATATCGGATATGGAAGGGCAAGAGTCAGATTCAGGCTTCGATGCCGCACAAGATCTTAATGATTCACCAGTGAGTACATCATCAAATCAATGTGTCACTGCACAGGAAATTGATGGGCTACTTGTTAATGCTTTATCTAGATTTTTTGGCCAACAGCAGGAAACTCCCACAGTGGACTTGGGAGCTCCCACGACAAGCTCTACGGTACGGCCTCTGATGACTTCTCTTGCTTTGACTCAGATCCCTCACCCCCCCTCTATGTCACCATCGGTGGTTACTAAGCCTGCTACGGCGGCGTTGACCACTTCAAATGTAAGGGTTATAACGGATGTCAATCCGCCCCCTCAAGACAAAGCACCTCTCAAAAAGGTAGCTATGCCCTTGCTTTACGGACCAGACGAGTCATGGGTCCTTTTGACCTCCACTAAACCAGAGCTAGCCCAGCCTACCTTGTCAGGGGAGCTCCCAGTGCCACGTGAGTGGGTCATCCAGGACAATAAATCTAAGAAATTGAGGGCCTTGGATACTTTGGGGAATGTGCTAGATGTCAACATCAAGGCTATACCTATTTATTATCACCAGGACTATTTTGTTTATACTGCTAAGCCTGCGTTACCCCCTGCCTCAGCTTAAAGATTGTTTTCTGACTGGTCTAAGCATGATGGGTTTAATGACATTAAGACACTGTCAGCTCTCACTCCAGAACTCGATTTGCAAACCGTCACAGACGCGGCAGCTAATCCAGTCTTGAAGGTGGGGAAGTTGGGTCCAGGACCTTGGTTGGAATGGGAGACAGAGGCTCAAAACTTTGCGACCACATTTACTTCCAAAACTTCCCACCAGATCCCTCAAGATACTCATTCTTGGTTCTCCATGCCAGTGTGTTCTGCCGGCAGAGTCCCTTCAGCTTTGTTTGCTTTCTTAGCTGCCCCTAAAATTAATCTTTGTGAGCTAAAAGACCCTTTCACTACCCCTACCCCAACTCACCTAGACCGTGAATTTAGGCTACGTGGGAAAGCTTTTCGCCTGTTCTTTTAATACATTGTGTCTCAACAGGTAGCTAAGTCTTTGCTCCGGTCCACTCAGGCAATCGCAGACGCGGATGCCAGACGGTCGGTTGAATTGTCCCGGCGACTGCTTCTTCAGTCGTCAATCCAATCATTAGGTGACGTACGCACTGCCTTGCTTGAGGCGGTATGAGCGAGACAAGATCTTAGAATATCCTTAGTCCGAAAACTGCCTGATCGCATTGCGAATCAGGTGGTCATGTCACCAGTGCTCACTCCCTCTTTAATGTCCCCTGAAGTGTGGCGAACGGTTTTTAATATGGCTCAGGCCGTTAAACACAGTCCCACCCCTTCTAAGAAACCTGCCTTTAACTTCCCCAAACCCAGGCCAGTCGCTAAAGCTCAGCCGGGGGGATCTAAGCCCTTTCTTCCACCTAAGTCCTCCTCCACTCAAGGTCAGTTCAGGCATAGACAGGGTAGGTTTTCAGGTCAGAAAGGACGCGGCTATAATAAGCCAGGTCAGGGCCCGTCTTCTGCCAACGCCAGCCAGCCGGCGAAGCGTCCACCACCGCCAACTCCACCACCATCAAAAAACTAAGGTCTATCTCACTCCCGGTGCCAGTCGTAAGGCCGGCGGATCCGAGGGTAGTACAGCCGGCGAACCCTGGTCTGCTAACTGGGTCGTTCCGAACGTGTCACAAAGCATGGCCGGTAAACACTTGGGCACGGATGGTGGCGTGCAAGGGCATCACTTGGCAGTGGCTCCGGCGACCTCGCTTACGTCAGCCGACAAAGGCGAATTTTGTTTCTTTAGAGGTGGAGTCACTGGTCCAGGAAATGATTGCCAAGAATGTCATCATCCCAGTCCCCCCAAATTACCCTGTGTTCACGTCCAAGCTCTTTTTGGTTCCCAAAAGGGACAGTGTTCAGATGAGACTGGTCGTCGACCTGTCTTATCTGAACCTTCACATTCACAACGAGTCATTCCGAATGTTAACAGTACACCAAATCAGGCTAACACTTCCGCCGGGAGGTTGGATGTGTTCCCTAGACCTGACAGACGCTTATTGGCACGTATCGGTCAACAAAAGATTTCAAAGGTTTCTGGCCTTACGGATCAGGCACCAAAATTTTGTTTTTCAGAGGATACCATTCGGTTTGAACCTGGCACCTCGACTATTCACGAAATTAGTCCGGCAAGCCCTGATGCCGTTGTTAAAGCAAGGAATCAGAGTTCTGTGGTACCTAGACGACTGGCTTGGTGGTGGCAGAGACAGAGCAATTATGCATCAAACATGTCAACATACTTTTAACTCATGTCAAAGCTCTAGGGTTCAAGGTAAATCTGGTAAAGTCAAACCTTGTCCCCTCACGAGTCATTCAGTGGATAGGGCTGGTTTGGGACACAGCTGCTCTCACTCTGAGTCAGAGTGTGGACAATCGCAACAGGTTTTGCAGGAAACTGTTCATGTTTCTTCACAGTCTGACTACGACACGGAGGGTCTGGGAGTCTCTGGTCGGCTCTCTCAACTGGATTCAACTAACTGTAATGTTGGGCCGGTTGAAAGTAAAACGGTTAATATTGGAAGGCAACAAATATTTCCCACTCTTACCGGCGGGAAAATTATGGCCCATCCCAAAATTAATCCACACCTTACTAGCGGTCTGGGCGAAGAGGGAAACGCTGCACTCAGTAATGTCATGGACCTCTCCTCCGCCAACAGTATGGGTAGACACGGATGCGTCAGGCACGATAGGTTGGGGATTTCAGTCAAACCAGGGGCACCAGGGTCAGGGGCTTTGGTCCCACTTAGAAATCTCTCACATCAATGTCAAAGAATTACTAGTCCCCTTGTATTTCCTTCAGGCTCACGGCTCTACTTTACAGGGCAAGTCGGTGGCCTTCAGAATGGACAATCTGAACGCAGTTCACTGTATTCAGAAACAGGGGTCAACGAGATCAAGGAAGTTGCTAAACGTGTCGGAAGAGATTTTTACTCTAGCCAACAGGCTAGACATTTATCTTCACGCATCTTATCTCCCAGGCGTAGCAAACGTCTGGGCAGACGCTCTGTCCCGGAGACAGAGCACGACAGTAGAATGGGACCTCAAGCAACCCATTTTCAACCTAATGATTGCAGAGCTCTACCATCCACAAGTGGATCTGTTTGCGTCCGAGGGGACTCACAAACTCCCTCTATACCTCACCCGCCGGACGGAGACGCCGGCAGGGTGGCCAGACGCCCTAGTGACAGACTGGAACAGATGGAGCTCCATCTATCTGTTTCCGCCGCCAGACGCGTCACTAATGTGCCACGTAGTGAACAAACTATGAGATTATCGAGGCTTAGTCTCGCTAATCGCGCCCCTGTGGCCGGCGCAGTTATGGTACCAGCAATTGAAGACGTGGTGCTCGCACCCAGTGTCGCTCCCGGTCGAGTATTTCCACTTAGACACGATTGGCAACCTAGCGACCTCGCTGACTTTTGCATTATGGACATTCAGGAGGCCAAGTGGCTAGCACCATATGGTAGAGATGTGACCAATAAATTAATCAATCAATATACTCAGTCTACGAAACGACAGTATCAATCACATTGGCAAGCCTTTACTTCTTGGATCATTAGAACAGAACAGACTGTGCCCTCAGTGGCGTTAGTATTTAATTATTTGAATTATCTGTTTGAGCAGAAATGTTTATCTGTGGTAACGTTAAAAAACCACTTAACTGCGATTAGAGTGCCCTTTTTAGACCTTACAGGTCTCTCCATACCGGTGGCGGAGGAAACAGGTTTTATGAGAGCATGTTTTAAACTCCGCCCACCTCCCTGTCAGCTCATGCCTACTTGGTCTCTGGACAAGGCATTGTCTTTACTTCACTCTCGTCTGTACCAAAATACTGCAGATTTTGCATTACTCTTAAAAAAGGCTGTATTCCTTTTGGCTTTGGCCACCGGGAACAGAGTGTCTGAGCTGGCAGCGATGAGCAACACACCTAATTGCCTTAGGTTTGGTAGACTTAATGAATGTATTCACATTGCACCTTCCCCGGGATTTGTAGCCAAGAATGAGCACAGTGCACACATGTTTTCTGAGTTCACTGTGCCGGCGTTAAAAAAGGGAAAGGTGCACCATAATCTATGTCCAGTGCAAGCTCTAACCAAATATTTGAGAGTAGCTCCTCTAAACCCCTAAGGTGCTTTATGGGTAGCGAGTACGGGCAAACGCTTACTGAAACGGAGGTTAGCTTCTCTTCTCGTCGAAGTCATTAAAGAGAGTAATCCCGGCGTTGTGGGTAGGGCCCACGATTTACGCAAATGGACAGCCTCTTTACGTTTCTTGAAGAACTTTTCAGTTGAAGATATTTCGTCCACACAGTTGTGGGCGTCTAATCATACATTTTTGACTAGATACTTGTCAGTTGCTCTAGACAGACCTTCCTTACCATGTATAGCCTTAAGGCAGAGGGTCTAGGTGGCCCTTCAGTCACTTTTGTTTACTTTCAAAGGGAAAAGGAGGGGGGGGGGGGGGGTGCAGTCAGTGTAACATAGGACACCCTAGACCCTGCCGGAATGTAAGAGCTGTGAGACAAATTATGGATAATGTGATATGAAAATTGCTCTGTTCTATTCAGGGCGAGAAATTGTGCTAGTACAATGTTAGTACAAACAACAGTGTTGTTATAGTAGTTTTAGCTGTGAAAGCAATTTAGTTTAAACAGTGGAAATCGTTTGTAAAACATTTCCACGAATATTATGGGGTTTATTATGTGCACATGTAAACTTATAACTTGTTAATTTTGTCACCACTCGTTGAGTGGGGTGCCTTTGTAACTACAGATCTGTTCACAGAATCTCCAGAGTTACCCTTTTTTGTCAAGCAGGCTTCTTTGAAGCACGCACCTGCTTGAACCCCTGTTTTGTGTATATATGGGCTGCGCCATGTTTAAATATATTTTCGAAGTAAGAATACTATGTGGTTGTTTTATTATCTGCTTTTCTAGAGTTATGATATGATTACGAATGTCCCCCTCCAGTCTTAGAAATCAGGCATGTTCGTCAATGATGGAGGGGCCACTAATAAATTATAGGTTTGACTCCTGTAAGGAGATAAAGAAAACCTAATATTTAGTAGTGGCCCCGTAATCATTGACGACTGGGGCCCTCCCGACCATCCCCTTCCCATTCGTTGATGTATTAAGGATTTTGGTTTACTTGATATCTCAGTGAAGGAAGAATGACGCCTGAATCAGCGTCTGGTCAAAGATCCTCACAAGTACATCCACGATATGATGGAAAGCTTATTGGATAGTTATTCTTATTTTCTTTTTGTTTTTATTGTTTACGAAGTTTTTTCGTAGTGAGAACCCAATTCATAATGACTGAAGCCATGAGTGAGGTCGCATGCGCTCATGATGAAGGCTCCTCAGATTTTGACATGCTCTGCGCGGTAGATTCAAACTACGGCGGATTAGTGTTTGAAGAGGATGCCTTATGTAATAGGCATGTTCGTCAATGATTACGGGGCCACTACTAAATATTAGGTTTTCTTTATCTCCTTACAGGAGTCAAACCTATAATATATATATATATATATATATATATATATAATTTGTACATTATGAGAGATAGGCTACTTATGCCTATTACGATAGTAACCAATATTAAAAATCCAGTTAAAACTAGAAATTGTATGACCAAGGAAAAGAAGTAGGCCTACCTGTAGCCTACTATGGAGTGGGAGGAGTAAATATTGTAATTAAGGGACCAAGGCGGTCCTCTATTTACAGATTATACTCCTCCCACTCACTAATACTCTAATTTGTCTTACTGCTTCACCTATTGTAGGCTATATATGAACTTAGCCGTTTCTTTCCAGTTTTTAGACTTCAGAACTCCTTTCTCGCCTAAAAACATGATTGAACTTGCACAACTCTCTGACAACAACTGTTTTGCATATTTCACACGTTGTCTTTGCTGACCAGTGACTGTGAGGTGAATATCACTCACTTTGTAAGCTAATCCATATTCTGTTTTGGTATTGAGCAGCATTTCGTGAATGCATGCAGCAGAAACTATATCTCCGTTCTGCAACTCAAACCCTGAATCAATAAAATTATTCCTGATTAGCTTTAACAAATGAGGAACATCAGCAAATACAAAAATGTCTCTATCAGCCACTGGATTTTTGAAAGACATTTGATTATGTTTGAGAGGATCTATACCAAATTGTTTCCATACACGGAGATTGGTAGTTCCTAAATCGTGCACTATTGCAACAACTGGGTAGCCTGCTAATTAACTCTATTCTCTCTATCAAATATGTCAATATATTTTGCACGTTTGATTGATCAAAGTCAAAATATATTGGCTGTTTCCACTTACCTACAAGGCCTCTCAACATAACTACCTGGACACTTTTGTGTGGTTTATACAGTGTGTCTGTACCTTTGTCGTAGCTCCATTGTTTTGCAATAGGCCTACTTTCTCACCGAAAGATATGACTGCCAGCTTTTCTACCGAATCTAAAGTTTCAGACTTGGACTTCATAAGTGACAAGACAGATGATAAAAAAACAGGTTCACATAACACATATTTTGCTCTGTCTTTTAATGTGCTCACAGATGGCAAAGGAAAACCTTTGACATATTTTAGATATTTGTAACACTTTGGACTCCATCTCCGTAGTGTCATTGCAGATGATATATCCTCTTCTGGCCAAAGCGTTTTTCTTTTTACTGATGAGAATATCTATCTGTGTTTTAGTGAACAAAGGTTGTAGTGCATCATCGACTTTCTGTTGCACTTCGTGTATGACCTGATTTTGTTCCTCAGTATTTTTCTGTTCAAGGACAAATATTGATCACGCCAAAGTTCTACCTCTTTTTCCAACTTCTGTATTTTCTTATGCAATTCATCATGAATAACTTGACAATCTCTACAGGATCTCTTGTCATCTTGCAGGACAATAGACTCGCCACGTCCTACATTATAGTTGGATTTTGACTATCTACAGTGTTTCTGTATATCACTGTCTCTACCTCTAAGCTTGGGCTATAATTACGTACTCGGCTTAAGATATCGATCATGTAGCATTTCTTCTGCAGTTCTCTTTAATTCACGAGTTGCTGCTCTCCCAGTTCTCCTGCTGGACATCTCTGTTGGACTGGCAACTGAAACAATGCATATATATTTAAATACTCTCTCTCTCTCTCTCTCTCTCTCCCTCCCTCCCTCCCTCTCTCTCTCTCTCTACCTCCCTCCCTCTCCCTCTCTCTCTCTCTCTTTTTTCACAGCAACATGTGCCCTACGGTACCGAATTGATATATATATATATTATATTGTCTAACCACAATATCTATTCAGTTATACTTCAATAACAACCTTAAACATAATATATATATATATATATATATATATATATATATATATATATATATATATATATATATATATATATATATATATATATATATATATATATATATATATATATATATATATATATATATATATATATATATATATATATATATATATATATATATATATATATATATATATATATATATAATACTACAGGTATCTCTTTTCCTTGGTCACACAATTTCTAGTTTTAACTGGATGTTTAATATTGGTTACTATCGTACTAGGCACAAGTAGCCTATCTCTCATAATGTACACATTATATATATATATATATATATATATATATATATATATATATATATATATATATATATATATATATATATATATATATATATATATATATATATTATAGATATATATATATATATAATATAATTTATATATATATATATATATATATATATAATATTATATATATATAATATTATATATACATAATATATATATATATATATATATATATATATATATATATATATATATATATATATACTGTATATACTGTATATATATATATATATATATATATAATTTGTACATTATGAGAGATAGGCTACTTATGCCTAGTACGATAGTAATCAATATTAAAAATCCAGTTAAAACTAGAAATTGTATGACCAAGGAAAAGAAGTAGGCCTACCTGTAGCCTACTATGGAGTGGGAGGAGTAAATATTGTAATTAAGGGACCAAGGCAGTCCTCTAATTACAGATTATACTCCTCCCACTCACTAATACTCAAATTTGTCTTACTGCTTCACCTATTGTATATATATATATATATATATATATATTTAATAATGGCCCCTCCATCATTGACGATGTTGCCTATTAGTATAAGTCATCTTCATAAGTGCAACGCTACTTCTCTTATGGAATCATCACAGATCGGGTACCCACTACAAAAAAACTTCGTAAAAATAAGAGAACAAAAAAGGGAAAAGAATTCCCATCTTAACACTGTTAATCACAAGCTTCCCACATTCGGTGGATTTTCTTGCGTTGTGGCTTCTTGCCACCTCTCGCTCTCCTCTAGTGAGTCTTTGCTCATTTGTATATATTTGGGAGATAGTGAGCAGGGTTTAGACTAGCTAGCACGGGTTGTATTATATTTGGCCCGCAGGAAGTGTTAAAATTAGGGTACGATAGGTGCTTCTCCTTGTGTTCAATTTATGCCACCCCTCGTGGTGTTTTTTCATTGTTGCTAGGCGCCTTAGTTTTTGCTTTTGACTTAGTTAGGAGGCTTTCCTTCCCTGCTCAGGTAATGTTCCAGAAGTGTAAAGAAATTAGCAATGTGGCCCCATATGGGGACCGGCACTTTAAACGGCTCTCACCCAAAAACTGATTGATGGATTTTAAATTTCTTGTTACCAATAGAAACTATAATTAATGCTTAATATTATGTTAAGAGCAAATTACACTAGCCTACTGTAAATATTAAGTCATACCGTATATATAAAAAAAAAAAAAAAAAAGTAGTGAAAAAAAAGGGTCAACAAGAGTGAGGCATATCTCATACATTACATAAGCTGGATTAATTTGGTTGCAGGGCTGTGGAGGGTATGGCTGAGGGTCTTGGGTGACAACAAGGCAGAACTCTGGGGCTAAAAAAAAGTTTGATAGGAAGGGAAAATTTGTAGTACACATTTGGGATTATGGACCCCATATGGTGACCGGACAGGTTGGTACAGGAAAGGGGAGGAGAGAGAGCGGCGGCTCACACCCTCTCCCAGTTGTAGGACGATGCGGACTGACTGCTTGTCTTCAAAATTTCTTGCCATCGGCCTCTGTCTGTGAAATATTCGCGAAAAACCTGTTTTACGCATATTTTTTTGGCCCATATGCCTGAGCAGGGTTAAGTTCTTGCTGTCCCTAGGGACTGCTTGAGGATCTACGGATCCTGTCTTTGTTGCAGACGTGCCAGGGTTTAGGTCGCCCCACGTGGTTGGGGCGTCCTCCGGCATTAGAGCCTGAGGAGAGGCCCCTCGTGGTGGGTTTTTCTCTTCGCCTCGTGGCAGGGTTCTGAGTTCTTCGTGTGGTCTGTGCTTTTTTCCCGGATAAGCCGATAGGTTATCTAGTTCAAGGGGTGTGTTATTATTACTATGATTGTTTTTTATCATTATCATGTCCCCTGTGAGTTGTTGGTCTCCCGGTGGTTAGTGTGCCACTTGCCGGGACTGCTTGTGTTTTACAGAGCACACAGCGGTCCGCCGTTGAAGGGCTCCCTGCGCTACGGCATATGCCGTCGCAGGGGCCCTCAGTTGAGAGTATCTCCTCATGTTACCCAGGGGCATGGGAGGAGGATCTTCACGCCCTCTTAGGGGTGCTAAGAAAGGGGAGACCGTGGCCTCCTATTCTTATTACGCCGGGAGGTTAGGATAAGTGAGACTCTCCCTTTTTGTCGTTATGAGGATTGATTCCTGGAATTTATTTCTTCCAGGTGGACACCCAGGACAGCCGGATACTGAGCCGTTCCCGCCGGGGAGAGGAGCTTCTGCATCATGCCCTTGTTTACAGTATGCTCGACCCCCTCGTGTCTTTTCCTACCAATACCGGCCCATAACAAATGTATCAGATGCGTTCAGTGTTTAAACAAAACCTCTTTCGAATGGGCATCTCGTACGTGTCCAGTTTGTTCCGATTTGTTTGCAGAATGGCTGGCGGGCCAAGATTTGTCATGTTTACTCACGCTCATTGAAGTAAAGACTAAATTTAAAACCTATGCTTTTCAGGTAGCAAACAAAGAACTATAATGTGATAACCCGGAACTTTTAAGGGTCGTTCAGCTTTACTCTTTTGATGATTTTGATGATTTGATGAGCTCACCAGTCACAGAACTCCCCCATACCCTTGTTGACCATTGGGTCCCCTACGTCCTCCATGATATCCGATCAGAGCTCCTCTCCCCCAACAAAGAGAAGCCGCTTGATATCACCGGACCGCCTCCACCTTACCCGACCGGCTCCCCCGGCGGGCAACCTGAAGCGCATAGACAGTACGGAATACCTGCCTGACAAGATCCGACGGCTCTCGAGCCCACCACGACGTGTGTTACTGGCTAATGAAACTCCCAGTTCTGTACAAGTGAATCCCACGGGATCACCGGGAGTGGGTCCGGCGACCTCCTCAGAGACGCAGTGGGTTAGTCCCGGTCTCCCTGAGCCGGATGCCGACCCACCTCACCTTGCCACTAGACTAAGACAATCTGTACACGTTAGGATTCAAGGTTCTCAGTTAATTTTGTCACATAAACAGCCTCACCAAGTCAGGGCTCATACCCCTACTCAGTCTCCGGGTGTACGTACATCAGACGCGGTTACGACCATCAGGTCTGGACAACCCTGGCTCCTTCTAAGGACCAGCCCGGCTTAACAGCCGCCCTCAAAGAATGCGAACAACCCATTAACACCCCAGCGACTTGACCAGAAGTCACCGGCTTGCGGTGCGCCCCACCCGGCTATGGCTAGTAGCAGTATGTCACTGATGACCACTAATAAGACACAAGTGGCACCTATCACACGGGCTGCCACTCTGATATAAGCAGACCAACATGATAGGCCTCCGACACAATCCACTACTGCAAAGTTGACAACTGTACAACTAAATGAATTTTCACGACAAGTAATAAACCAGTGTGCCATTAATCAAGGTCAAACCCCTCCTCCAGCACAGGGACCACTTCACAATGTAGCTAGGCCCCCCTCTCTTATTAACCCGTGGAGCCCCAGCGACGCGTCTGACGCGTCGGCTATGTATGTAACGCACAGCCCCAGAGACGCGCCTAACGCGTCACCCTTATAGCTCCAGTCGTAAGTCTCAGAATGGCTCTAGATTTATATGGGAACTACTTTGGGATCCGGCGGACTACTTCCAAAACGTTTTGTCCAAACGCGTGCGCGCGCGGGGACGGGAGAGGGCACCCGCCTTCTCACACCTCATGGTCAGTTTACCGCGCACCCTCTCGAGTGAAACACCATGTCTCGTCGTTATAATGCCCGCCTTACCCGCCCCTGCAGTACAGAGGAGGTCATGGATATACTGTACGACACTGACAGCCCTGATAGTGACACTGACTCGGCATTGGACGAGTCTGGAGACGAGTATGCCCCCTCCCAAGCAGAAATAAGAGAGCTAGAGGAAGAGCTTGCTCAGATTCCTGTCAGGCGGCGTAGGCCGTCACAAAGACAGCAAGGGGCAAGTGCACCTCCCCGCCGCCCACTTCCCCAAGACCCCACTGAATCCTCAGAAAGTGGGGAAGAGGTTGTTGTTGCAGATGAACCTGCTGACCCTCAAAATTACGTGCGTGTACCTGGGGAAGAACGAAAGGGATTGAAGAGAAGAAGGGGCGAGTCTGGGAGTGAAGAGGAGGTACCCCCACAACCCCGCCTGCCTTCTCCCCCACTTCCCATAATCTCCCCACTCAAGAAAAATACCCCGGGGAGGTTCTATGGTCGTCACAAACCTAGTGACGAACAACCTGGTGATGGAGAAATGGGACAACGTGGTGCGAGACAAAGGCGGTCACGTGACCCAAAACGCTCCCTCTTCCCTCCTGACCCAGAGCACGAGGGGGGGGATGAGTCACCACCACCATCACCACCACCACTACTACCAGACTCTCCGCCTCGCCATTCTTCCCCCCCACTATCACCTTCAGGCTCCATCCCGTACACCCCCCCACGAATGTCTCCCTCACCTGAACCAGGCCCCTCCTGCGCCACTGCATTATCACCAGCCTCTCCACAACGCCCCGATCTGCCCCAACGCCCTGCAAGCAAACGACGTGGGCGTGTCATATCTCGCGGGCGTGCCACCCGCGGCCGAATGCAGAAGGTCAAACAAATAAGACGCCCCAGCAACGAATCGAGCTCTAGATCTAGCTCTCGATCAAGTTCGAGGTCTAGCTCCAGACCCAGGTCCACCTCTCGCCCACGCCGCCCACGCTCCACCCGCACCCGCCCAACCCGCCCCGGTGCCCCTGACGATGACCCTGATGAGCCCGATGCCCCATCTAGCGACGACGAAGGCGCTGATAGGTGGGATTGGGTGGATGGGGAAAACTATCTACCAGGACAATACCACTTTTTGGGGGCAGCTGAGGCCGGCCCTACCATGCCCAATCGTGGACCTGACACCACAAGACTGGGTGTTTTTCTGCAGTTCTTCACTGCCAACCTTGTCGGCTTGATTGTTGACCAGACGAACTGGTACAACTATTATTTTATGGCAGGGAAGGAGCAGAAGAGGAACTCGGCACGTCTCTCATGGGTGGATTTGTCTTCCGATGAGTTCTACGCATTCCTGGCACTGGTCATCCTGATGGGGGTCACCAAGAAGACGTCTCTCAGGAAGTACTGGTCATGTGATCCCCTCATCGCAACCCCCTTCTTTGGGAAAGTCATGAGCAGGAATAGATTCACGGCAATCATGGGAAACCTGCACTTTATTGATAGCCTGGCAAGCCACACCAGGAACCAGGAACGCCCCAGGAATACCAAAGACCCGATGGAGAGGATAAGACCTATATTTGAATACCTCAAAACAAAGTTTGCAGCCTCCTTCAAACCTTACCAAAAACTAATCATTGATGAGAGTCTGGTGCTATGGAGGGGGAATATTAGCATCCGACAGTACATCCCCAGCAAGCGTCACCGTTATGGCCTGAAACTTTTCGTGATGTGCGATTGCAAGACCGGTTACATCCAGGACATCATCCTTTACATGGGCAAGGTCACTGAACTGGTGGAGGAGAGGACATATGGGATATCTGGGGCCGTTGTCATCACCATGTTGGAGGGATATTTGGACAGGGGACACATCTTGTACCTCGACAACTGGTACACCAGCCCTTCCCTTGCCAAATTCCTGTATAGCAGAAACACTGGCGTCTGTGGCACCGTCAGGAGGAATCGTGTATACATGCCAGAGCTACCCGAAAGGCGGGAGAAGGGCTCCATCATCCACCTCCAGGCAAATAATATCTTGATGCTCTCGTGGATGGACAATCGTGACGTCAATATCCTCACCAGTATCCACCTGCCCCGCTTAGAGGACACCAAACGCCGTGATAGAGCCACAGGTGAGGCGGTCAAAAAACCTGTTGCAATCATTGACTACAACATCAACATGCGGCTGGTTGACAAGTCAGACTCTGTCATATCGTCGGTCGAGTGTGCCAGGAAGACGATGAGGTGGTATAAAAAACTATTTTTCCACCTACTCGACCTCACCCTCTACAACTGCCACATCCAATATCATGAAATAACAGGTGAAGTTGAGACGATGGAGTCGTACTGCATCGAACTTGCACGGGAGCTTCTGTTCTTCTTCAGGGAGGGTCCACGCCGCCAGCAACGTCCCGCAGCTCGTTTTCAAGCACCAGAAGGCCCCGCCAGACTGACACAACGCCACTTTTGCGATTTTGTCCCGCCCAACGAAGTAAAACCCAACCCACGCAGACGGTGTCATGTGTGTCGCAACACAGGCAGACGCACACCAAAACGGCAAGACACCCGGACGATGTGTGAAGAATGTGATGTGGGACTGTGTTTTCCCACCTGCTTCAGGGAGTATCACACCCTCGAGCACTTCTAAGTGTTCAAAGTGTTCAAAGACTGCGATAAAAGACGCTATAATGTAATACTAACAGTGTATATAAAAGACGCAAAAAGTGAATATAAAACAGTGTGTATATATATAATTTACAAGTGCAAAGTACCGAACAATATAAAACACTAAGTAAATTCTAAACTTATAAAACTGTGTGCAAATAATTATAAGAATAAGAGACAATAAGTGCGTAAAACAATGTATATACACCTCATAATCTTAGGTAAAACAATGAACAAGTACAAATAATTCAATGAAAAGGAGACACAGAGTGACCTTGAGTGAAAGTGACAGCCAGACAGAGAAAGAAAGAGGGAGGGTGCTGTGGAATGTGGGTCACTCGCTCCGCTGTATGGCCGTGTGTTCGTACGTGCGTTTTGTTATTGTCCTGAGCAAAGATGGCCGCCCAAGATGGCCGCCATCACCATGGCAACGGGGACGCTAACACTCGTGCGCACTTGTAATACTTGAATGAAGACACTTATCACACTACAACTTCAGTTATATTTACATTATGTGATATACAAAGACATTCTATGAACTCTGAAGCGCACTTTATGTCCGAGAGGTGCGAAATAAGTCATGCTGCCTGGCGGCTGGCAACTGGCTGCTGGCGCGGGAGATTTGAAATGGCGCTAAGGCTCCTCTGAGGCTGGGGACCCCCACTACCTCCCAGGACCCCCAAATGGCCTAGGTAAGTACTTTTTTCACATTTCTTCATGTCTATCATTATTTTCTAACACATTCTGATATATTTATAAAAAAAAAAAAAAATTGAAAATTGCCCGGGTTCTGGTGCACAAAAATAATAAAACCGGCCGGGGCTGTACGGGTTAATGTCGGCATTCCCTCTCTAGCAGTCCCCTCCGCCGGGCCAGCAACGACCCGTCCAATTGACTACCCGCAGCCCACGGACCCACCACTAAACGAACCAATTTGTCCTCGACCTGCGGGGCAAGAGTTGCAACCGCAGGCCGTCACAGTTCCCCAAAGTTCGTTGCCAGACCCATTAGGCCGGCCCTCGACGCAACTCCTAGGATTAGGAGACCTGGAGTTCATTGGTGGGTTCAAGTCCCACAATATAACTCCCCCTTCCGCCGGTTGACCCGAACAGGAACTTCTGGCGGAACCTTGGGCAATTGTGCCTCCTGGCCTTAGACAACCCTGGATTAGGCTGGACTCTGAGTCAGTTCATAGCCAAGAGCACCTAAGTTTGACTAGTTCTGATGATACCCAACATTGCTTATCACCCCCAATAGACTGAACCCATATGGCAAGTAACCTGCCGGATCCCTCTTCTGCCTCCAGTTCTCGCCCCGGGGCCCCACTGGCCCAGCCGGGTGTCCCATTAACGTCTCAAATAGTTAAAGCGCCAGGCAGGCTCTGGCTTCCGGTTACGGTAGTAACACAGGGTAAGGGGCATAAATCAATACAAGGGGAAGTCCCGGTGCCGGTGGAGTGGGCTATTGAAGTAAACCGTAAACAGGTCTTTAGGGCAAAAGACGCTAATGGTACAGTCTTAAAGGTTCCTATATATGCTAAACCAGACCCGGAAAATTTTCAATATTTTGTGTATGACCCATGTCAGCTGGTTCCTCTTCCGGCGGTTTCCCCGGTCCAGGATCCTTCTCACCCAGACACTCCCATTTGCCCGGATTGTAATAAGCGATGTGGCCCTACTGTGGGGATCGGTTTTTACACCATACCCGAAAGAGGATTTATGGAACTCCGATCTTACTCTCAACCATCTGAACAATTTTACCAACACACCTAAACTTCGTTAAATGCGGAAATAGCCTCACGAAAATATCATGCCATGGTGGGGGCACGAACTCTCGACCCTTGGGTGTGAGGCAGACACCTTACCAGTTAGACCAATAGAGATATCCCACTTGGCCTGTTCGGCTCAGGGTATTTCCGCATCCGAGGTCTGTTTAGGCTAGCCTACTTTCACTGACTTTACACTACTTCACCTTCCGGGAAGCGAAAGCTCCGAACAGAGAAGAACGAACAGAGAGGAACAAGCTTGAGCCGAATCGACCGAGAGTCCGTCAGAGAGATGAACGGGAATGGTGAGTCAACTTCACTGAGCGGTGCATACACGCACCTACAAACTGCCCAGTTGGCAACTCGCTTGGGCGGCTGGCAACTTCCACAACCCAACCCAAGCGCATCTCACATACACTCCCTGGTCTCTCCTCTCCCCTTCCTTGTCCTGTGGGGATCGGTTTTTACACCATACCCGAAAGAGGATTTATGGAGCTCCGATCTTACTCTTAACCATCTGAACAATTTTACCAACACACCTAAACTTCGTTAAATGCGGAAATAGCCTCACGAAAATATCATGCCCTGGTAGGGGCACTAACTCTCGACCCTTGGGTGTGAGGCAGACACCTTACCAGTTAGACCAATAGAGATATCCCACTTGGCCTGTTTGGCTCAGGGTATTTCCGCATCCGAGGTCTGTTTAGGCTAGCCTACTTTCACTGACTTTACACTACTGGCTGTCATCCTCTGCCTACATGGCAGGAGCCTTCTATTAAGGTTCATAGATGTGGTCCTCATAGAGACCAAAGGGAGTTGAATCTGAGTGAGGTGGGCGATGGGCCGTGGACAACGTGGGAGCAGGAACTGCAACAATTTGCTATAGATGTTACATACAATGCTGTGTCACCAATTCCCCCTCCCCCCACTACCGAGTTTGACTGGCTAGCACAACGACCGGGCGGAGTTTCGTTCTCTGTGTTTAATTTTCTCATACCCCCTCAATTGACGGCAGAGGATTTTCCCCTGCCACTCATTACTCCTGAACCTATTGAACTTCAACGCAAATTTTTGGTCAGAGATAAGGCCCACAGAGCCTTTATTAGCTTCCTGTTAACGAGAGACACGGCCCAGGCTATTGCTCAACCTTTGCCGAATCCCTCTCTACGAACCCAGGAATTAGTTAAAGTTTTCCAACAGTACCTACTCCCAGCCCTGGCTAGAACTCTCACGGAAATCCGAACAGCCCTGTTTGAGGCAGTCCGGTCACGTCAGCTCCTCAGACTCGGTATGGCTCAAACGTTACCTATGAATGCTTACTATAGAATATTGTTCTCCCCTGTCTTAACTGCGAGAGTAATAGATGAACAGACGGAACGTGATGTTCGGGTAATGTTGCGCTTGAAGAACAAGAAACACCGTTAGCTCTCCCTGGCGGCAGGCGGACGGATTCACCTCTGGCTCTGATGGTTAAAATCACATGAACTATTATCCATGATACTCCAGTCCTCCCTGGGTCTTCCTCCCTCCCTCGGCCATGCCTAGCGCAATAGGGTTTTTGAGGTTCAACCAAGTGTTAAGTTCTCCTGGGGGGGCAGTGCCCCCCCAGATGACTTCGGTCCGACTGACCGGAACCGGTCCACACATAAGCACGCCCGGCCAAAAGTCAAGCGACTTTACCTCACATGGCGTGCATAACAGGCCGATAACCTCCCTCTACATAAGGAATAAGGCGACTAACTCATTATGCAGGGACGTTGGACTACGGCCGCCATACGGGGTCGGTTCTGCAAACAAACCATTAAACAACCCCGGCGGAACCGCATCTGGAGTATTTATATTATTTTTCATTGAACAAATGATGGCCAGAGGCACCCGTTCCGCCAGCTTGCCTCCTTTAAATGAAAGTAAAAACTCTTCATTATCGGGGCGAAAAGTTCTCACCCACGCTACGACATATCGGTCCCCTAACAGGTCCCTCTTGATAAGATCGCTACAGTGTAACACATAATTTTTTCCTTAGCCATGCCAGTCCTAGGCTCACTGCCGGCTGTCACTTTACAATTGCACCCTGCCGTTGGGGATAGGCGATCACCCCGGCAGGTCCTTTTCCTATGGACCAGGGTCTGTCTCTATACTTAACCTAGCGGATGTTTCCTAGGGTCAGAGTCGGCTCAGCGGCAAGTCAAAAAAATTCAAAACTACCGGCCGGGGTCTTTTATTTTCAACCTAGTTGGAAGTTCCAGCAAATGGAGCCCTTCAGGACACTGGTCTAGTTTATCTGTCATATAGAATCATATCCACACTCATTTGCTCCTTGCTGTTAGCATTCCACACTGATCTTACGGACGCAGTGGTACCTGCAATCCCGGCGGCTGATGATCAGGACTCACCAACCCTTTGTCGGCCCGGTTAGTCACGAGACCATTTTAGTTCTCTATAACCCATCCTTTTCACCTTCAAATCCCTCATGACCCGCCGTACAATACCCTGCAATTAGCCATGAAGATCATTACTCGCTTAAGTGACTAGCCGCGCTGTCCCTGAGACTTCTCTGGCCCCAGGTGTATATGATGTTTTAGGGTTAAGATCAACCTTCACCATAATGTCTAGGTGCCGGTTGGGATATAGGATTTAGTAGGTTTTCGAATTAAGTTCAACCTTCACCATAATGTCCAGGTGCCGGGTAGGCCAAATTATGTTTTAGATATAAGTTCAACCTTTCACCATGTCTATGTGCCGGTTAAGTCACCCCGATAAGGGCGGGGGTTAAGGCGGAAGCCTGTCAAGGCCTCCGGCTCAGGTTCCCCGAGTGTATGCTTAGTTACCCGCCTAATCGGGATTATAAAGGCTACGAAGGACTATCGGTCCTAGTCGCCTGACTCAGTTACTCGCTGATCCTCGCCGAGAAAGCGGGGCTCGTTACTAAACGAAGGAAGGGCCATCAAGACAGCTTGTAATGGCAAAAGTTACTTCCCCATGTTTTTTCTACAAACCACTTTTTCTTAAAAAAAAACAAAAAAAAACACATTTGTTAAAAGTATGCCCGCGGTCACACTACTTTTGTTGTTCTTGTATTCATAGTGTTATGTACTGTGATAGTTATGCCCGGAAAGGCTTCAGAGAAAAAAGGTGGGGGGGGGGGGGAGGGCATATGTGGATCCCAGTACGAGAGTAGAACTCCCCCTGATACAGGATTACAAATAGGTTTAGGGACAAGCCTGGATGCGGTTTACGCCAGGCTGTGCCCAGAATGAGTTATGAGCTTAGAAGCTCAGTTTGCTTTATTGCTTAAATTAAACTCAGGATGTTTAAGTTTAAGGGACAAACCTGGTTGCTGTTTACACCAGGCTATGCCCAAAATTGAGATAAAAAACTCAGTTTGCTCGATTGAGAAACTGCTTAATTTAAACTTAGGTTTTATGATGATTAATAAAAGAAAGTTTTATGTTTTCAAAACTAGTTGCACTAGATTACAATAGGTCCGAAGGGACTCTGTAAATATTTCCATTCTAAACTGCCCAACTTATGTTGTTTTTATGAATAATAAAGAATTATTTGCTCTACAGTGTATATAATTTTCAGGTATGTTCCTGGCTAGCTACACTAGTTTCAGTAGGCTTGATAATTGTCAATATGACTACGCCGGGAACCGAGCTGAGCTCAGCATAAGGTTCCGGCCCAAGGGAATGAAGAGTTAGGCTGTTAACTCTCACTCAATACAACAAACACCTCAAGAAGGAGGACTCTGTTGTTGGAGCAGGTTTCTTTGAAGCAACGCTCTCTCACTCAATACAACAAACACCTCAAGAAGGAGGACTCTGTTGTTGGAGCAGGCTTCTTTGAAGCAACGCACTGCTCTCACTCTTTCAATAATTGTTTAACTATGTTGTAAGCACAACTACATATACAAATAGCTTTTCCTTTTATGAGGTTTCTTGACTTAACCATACGGTTATGAGGACTTTTTTAATACTACGAATGTCCCCCTCCAGTCTTGGAATTCAGGCAACATCGTCAATGATGGAGGGGCCACTATTAAATTATAGGTTTGATTCCCAAAGGGAAGTAGAGAAAACCTAATATTTAGTAGGGGCCCCGGAATCATTGACGAAGACGTCCCTCCCAGCCATCCCCTTCCCATTCATTGATATTTTTTAGTTATCTTGATATATCATTGAAGGCTGAATCGTTGCGCTTGGCGAGAGGCGGCAAGAAGCCACAACGCAAGAAAATCCACTGAATGTGGGAAGCTTGTGATTAACAGTGTTAAGATGGGAATTCTTTTCCCTATTTTGTTCTCTTCTTACAGTTTCTTACAGTAGATCCTTTGGGAAAAGGCAAACTAGGCCTGTGTATCCAGCTCAGAACCAGTACTTGCACTGCTGCGGTCGTTCACGGTGTTGGCGGCGGCGGTAGCAGACGCAACATTTTTACTATTCTGTATTTTTGTTTTATAATCAAACTTCAAATCTTGTCTTCCCCATGCTTTATCAAGATTACTTTCAAACTCCCTTATTGATTCGGAATCGACTACATACTGGGGTAGTGCGTTCCACTCATTTACCAGTCTATCACAAAATTAGTTCTTTGCCTTCTCAAGCCTATTTCTTTCTTTGTAATTTTTCTTAGAGTGTCCTCTCGTTCTTGTTCCTCTTATTTTTTACGAAGTTTTTTCGTAGTGGGTACCCGATCTATGACGATTCCATAAGAGAAGTAGCGTTACACTTATGAAGATGACTCTTATTCTTCCTCGCGGCGGTTAATTCAAACGACTGACGTAGATGTTGAATGAAGACTATTATACTATTAGGCAACATCGTCAATAATTCCGGGGCCCTACTAAATATTAGGTTTTCTCTACTTCCCTTTGGGAATCAAACCTATAATATATACAGTATATATAATATAAATAAGGGTGATATAGATGAGGTATTAAAGCTAAAGAACGGCGACATAACCCGCTCAAATGGTTTCAAGTTAGATAAGTTTAGATTTAGTGTGTGTGCATATCGCTAGAAAGACGAAGATGAAGAGGAGATAATATGATAAGTGTTTAAGTGGATGAAAGGTATCAATAAGGGAGAGATATTAAAGCTTAATAATGGCGAGATAACCCGTTCAAATGGCTTTAAATTGGGTAAGTTCTGCTTTATAAAATATCTAGGTAAGCACTGGTTTGGGAACAGAGGTGTAGAAGTGTGGAATACATTGCCTAGTGCAGTGATTAGCTCAGAAACGGTAGACAATTTCAAGTGCAAACTGGATAGACATATGAAAGATATGGGTTGGGTGTGAACGGGATATGCCTCTTGTGGGCCGGTCGGCCTTATGCAGATTTCCGGTTTCGTGTGTTTTAATATACAATCAATCAACATAAACTTCATAACAATTATATATAGTTATAATACAATACCACCAATCACAATATACACCTACCACACCTTAATAATGTTCATAGTTTCACCTAAATAATGTTCTTAGTTGTGTAGTATAGCAAAGCTAACAATAGATAGCCATAATTGTGATATTATACTTTATCGGGTATGGTACGTAAAATACAATTACAATAAAATAAATACACAGAGTATTGGTATTTTCTATAAGAAACACAAAATGCTTAGAATTATAAGAAAAAGTCACCATTTCGCTAGCCTACGATTGATACTATCTTAATCTCAAAATTGCGTAATGTATGTTGTTTGCACAACATACTAAACACAATATATTGCTTACCATTATGAAGACAGAGTGACAGTACAGCTTCTTTCTTCTGGAGTCTCTTGTTCTTTGGACTTCCAATACCAAGTAAACGACTTTTCATATCATCAACTAAGTCATCTTTGGTAAAGTGGACAGAACAAACAATAGCATGCTCTGGATTCACGACATCAGCTCGTCGACACAAGTTTATCCATATTTTCCTGTAGGATACTGTTCATCTCTTGGAAATTGATAATATCTAATGTTTGAACCTGCTGTCTTAGGTGTGCTGTGTATGTGGATCCTGGGTGTGACAGAGGTCTGCCTTGTGTGGGCCGATCGGCTTTTTGTAGACTCCCATTTTCTTATGTTCTTAAGTCCCATCCCCCCCCCCCCCCCATCCCCACCTGGGGTCATCAATGGAGATTCACACCTATATGACAAACTAATAATTATTCACACCTTTGTGAAAAACTTATAATTGTTCTCACCTTTATGAAAATCTTATAATTACATCTTAATGAAACTTGAGAGTGCAGGGTTTACCGCAGCCATTTGTCATTGGCCATCTGTAAATTGTAGATATTTACCAGTGAAATACAGTACAACAAAAATAATAAATAATAATAATAATAATAATAATAATAATAATAATGTAATAATAATAACAATAATGATGATAATAAGAATAACAATAATAATAATAATAATAATAATAATAATAATGACGACAGCAAGAGAAGTTATATTCCACCAGTTTATCTCGACAATGTAGGCTACTTATATTTTTACATTCTAGCTAACACTTTAACTTCATTGTTGATCATCAGTATAACTTGTTCTGTGACATCACCCGGCAAGCGCGATAGGCCTCACGGAAGGCTTCCTATAGGGAACGCGATAGGCCTCACGGAATCAAGACCATAAAAAAAGCCTTCCAAAAAAAAAAAGGGGCCTATCAAAACAAAGGAATTTGTCTCTAGGTGAGATAATTCCCCTCTAGTACTCATCCATGTGTTTCTCACCCCCCCCCCTCCCCCACCTTATTCCCCCCTCCCTCCCCTCCTCAATTATCACCTATTTTTCCTCTTATTATCATCATTTATCGGTTATTTTTCTCTCCCGCGATAATGTAGCACAAGTGGGTTGCATAAAAGATCGTTATGTAACACCCAGACACCGGCACACACCGCCCCACACCGGGAGGGTTGCCTGTGGCTCTCTCTCGCCTGAGATTATGACCAGGTGGCCAATATCTTCGTTTTTCACCACCCAAATGCTTTTCCAACTTATTTTAGCACTCCTGAAGGTTCATATATACATCATATATGTAAAATAAAAGCATACCGA